>CAWUFW010002811.1:1200000-1652500 GCA_963921515.1 Calotriton arnoldi | reverse complement strand
TAAATTACCTCATAAGCAAAACATACGTATACGAAGCATTTTTACTTTTTTTTAAATAAAATTAATTAGAATTTACTGCTGACACTATATAGTACATTTGATGGAAAAAGCCCTTGATTTAACTGCCTCCCATCCACGCCCTTCTAAAAAAAAAAACCTTTAAAAACCACACAAATAAATGGTGTACATAGGCATTACCTTTTACGGGATGAATTTTGATGTGCTGTTTTCCAGAATTTACCAGCCCCACTCTGGCCCAAATGCACAGAATTCTCACTTAGGCAATAAATTATTCCAATCTACAAGGCTAGGATCCCAGAATACAGCTGGACATTTTTATGGCTATTTTGCACCAGTAGAATCCTTTTGCAGTGCATATTCTGGCTTCATCTGAAATTTTAGTGGGTCGACTTTTAAATTTTTTTTTTTTCAAGAGGTAGGAAAGTTTCGCCCCCACAAGGAGTCTGGCTCCTGTGCTTTTTCAGTAACCATGTCGGCTGTCTTTGATCAGTGTCCTTGTGGTGATAAGTAATCTTGGAAGCATTAACACACAGTTTGTGCAACTTATCTTATGCTTTTGCTTGTCTTAGCTGCGGAGGTGGGCCTTCTGGGGCATATTAAGGGCCAAACTATTATATATCAAGAAGCTCACTATGTAAACAAAGCTATTTAGACAAATTACGAAAGGTTTTGGGAATTATTTGTCTTTTTTTTTTAGCATATTGTAATCTTCGTCAAGTTCGATAAATCTTCTCTGAGCTAAAGAAGCAATCAGATTGGCTGTTTGAGCCTCACAGCCAATACTCATTGCATCCTAAGCATACTTTTTCCAAGGCTGTTCAACATATACATTTACATAAGTATAATTAACAGTAACCATTAAACAGGTATCTAGTTATCAAATCAAACTAACACTAAAACCATGAAACACCCAATGGGTGAAAATTAAGTCAACCTGTGCCTACATTGTGTGAGATAACAACCAGTCCTTTATCATCTAAAGTTCCAATGGCCTGAAAACGTAGGGGTGAGGTTGGGGGCCTGAATGTTTAAATGGCCATGAGATATGTATGGCAGCACCTTTACTTTTACACTTAAGCCCAACCAGACTTAATCTATCCACTGTAGAGCCACAGTCATTTCCTTGGTGGTGCAAAAGGGTGAACTTATTGGAGAAGTCCCTTTCCATCAATCAGTTGCTTTGGATGCCTTGATGCAAGCTCACTTGTGAAAATCAGTTGTTCAGGTAAAATGGTTGACCAGAAGGAAAACATGCTGCGATCAAATGCTGGAACTGAGAGTGGTTCATCTAGCTCCGGAGTCCTTCCTTCAATAAAACCAGGTTCCATCCTAATACAGATAATGAAACAATAAATTGGTTATTTCAGGAATCTTATATAATCCAGAACTCTACAGAGAGAAACATTTCATTGTGCTAATGCTACAAATTCTTTAAAGACCTTCCATACACCTGCTGGGTATTCCGATACCAAGACAGATAAGCTAAGCAGGCGGAGGAGGGGAGGAGCTCCATCACAGCAAGAGTACGCTAGCTCCACAAAAAAGAAGTAGAAAAGATAGACTGTTTCCCAAATTTTGGGGATACAGGTCCAGAGCATGGACGTCACAGAATTCCTGCCAGAAAACGAGGGAAGACCATTCTTATGGCAGAGGAAGCTTCACGCACATTTGTGTCATGCTTCATCATCAGCAACCTCTCCCCACCCTGGTAGGATAATACCGCCAGGGCGGACTCGACTGCCAGATGGACCCTGGCAGGAGAGAGTTCTTAAATAAAAACTAATGGGCAGAGACAGGATCCAGATTAATTAAACAATACCTTGAGGTTCCCTGGTATATTACTTTTAATGGTGGGGAACTTGGGTATGTCTAAAAACCAAAATGATACAATAAATTTGATGACAATGACTCAAACCGTCACTCTTAAGCCAACATGTTTCTGCCCTAATGTGTAGCCTTAACCGGTCTGGGACATTCTTCAGGGTTCTGGATCCCTAACTCTCTCAGGGGGACTACTTGCCAAAAGACTTAAGGTAACACACAAACCAGGTGAGTTACTTGGAGGAGCACAACTGTCTGCTGAACAAACAGTTTTCAAAGACATCTTCTCCAGTTATAGGGCACCACATCTTCATGTTTTGCAGTTAGAAGTAAGTGTAAAAGGGCATGTGTTTACATCCAGATTCCTTAACACTACAGGGCATACTGTTTTGCTAGACTGGTCAGGAGTATTTATGATTCACTATCTTCCTCGTGATGGTCAAACTAAAGCAACACAGAGTGGATCTTTAATTCTCAAAAGTGCAGTTCCAGTGGTGGTATCCTGACGCTGTCCTCTTGCAAGAGTCAGCCATGTGGCTTCAGTGCAGGCCAGCACTCTGGTCCAGGATTTTAGACACTAGCATGCTCCATAGCTTTCTATTACTGAGCTTCACCATCTGGCTTCTCAGTACCTGCAGTATGGATATCTGCATCTGCCTTCCGTTTGCAGGTACATCCCGCAGGAAGGACTGGTGTCTTCCATGAGAATAATGTATGCCTTCAAGTGGGAAAAAAATATGCATTTGATATCTGGAGAAGCAGATAAATCCCATAACTTACCAAAAAGATACAGTATGATCCTTATTTTCTTTATTTGTCGAAATATGACCTTCGCTACAAAAAGTATGTTTAACTAATATTACTGGTGACCTCAGATGAACTTAAACACTTCTTGGCATCAGGAATCTTACTGAAACAGAGCTTCTACTAAGAATTTTAATAGGTTTGGTTACTAAGGAGCTAAGCAGGTTCCTTTATTCATCCAACTTTCTTTATCCATTGTAGGCTGGGTTCTGTCCAGCCCACAGTACAGAAGCAGTGATGCAGGACATGTATCCGCGCTAGTTCTCCTAAATTCGATACTATTGACAATGCGATTCGGCTGAATCATCTGAAGGCAGCTGGTCTATCAGGTCAGGCTTCAAGTTGAATATCCTCCTCCCTAGGATGCCACACACAGAAAGTGCAGCTTGGCCCATTTTCTTCTTCTGAGACCCATGTCACGTGTGGGGACCCCCAGGACTCAGCATTTTCTTCTATGCTTTTTAATGTGTACATCCGTCCGTTGATCTTAGCACTGGCTAGTCAGTAGATTATAGAACTATGCTGATGACTCTCAGCTCAACTTCCAGCTTTACTGCCCAATCCCACCAGAAATGTCTATTTACCCTGCAGTTCATTAGGAACTGGATGGGTGGTAACTCCCTGTTATGACTGAGCTGGTTATTCTCAATTACAGGACAGATCTCTGAGCCAACACCTACCGGCACTCTGGCCTCTGCCAAGAGCCTGGACGTTCTGGGAGACAATCAACTGTCCATGATCCCTCATATCAAGGCAGTCATGGCAAAGCGCTTTGGCCTATTGAAATCCATCAGGCAGAACGATCGGTATAGAGTATTCGCCTGCATGGTTAGCCCCTTCATGCACTGTAAAACTTATTTTGATTGAGTGGAAGCAACTTGACATTTGCTGTTAGATAGCAGTGTATAATCTTCAAATCTATTTTATTTAAATTGTGCACTGTAGCAGAGAATCTGTGTTTTCCGTATTTACTTTAATATAATTGTTTCACGTCTCTGACTGATAAGTGCTTCTTTTTTGTGCTTCCACGACTAAAGCAAACATGCTGGATTCTGAATTAACCAACAAAAAAACAATAGCCACAACCCATTTGCTCAAACCCCTCCAGGGGAAGGCTAACACAGACTCAACACTCCTTCAAAGAGCTATCATCCACTGCATTTCTGGACCTTGTCTAAGTGAGCAAGCTAGCTGGCTGCCCCTCTGACCATTGTCTACCTCAAATCTTCAAAAGCATTCTTTTAAGAACTTCAGTAGCCATCCCAATCAGAACACTCCTCAACAACTCCTTAACCATAGGAGCTTTCCCAGGAAAATTTAAAAGGCATACATACGCCCGTTAATAAAAAAAAATAAAAAATAAAAAAATAACCTGGACACTCAAGACCTTGACAACTACAGACCCATAGCAAACGGACCATTCCTGTGTAAACGTATAGAATGAGCAACCTTTGCCCAAATGTCACAATTCTTTGAAGATAATTCCCTACTTTAAGAACTGGATTCCGTCTGGGAAGAAGCACTGAATCGGTCTTAATCTCAATCTGAGAGGACCCTAAAAACACAGTAGACCAGAACAAAATTGCGGCCCTTTTTCTCTTGGACCTTTTGATGGTCCAGTTGATTATGACACTAATCCAAAGACTCAAGAAAGCCAGAATAGAGGGCACAGCTCTCGCTTGGAGCATGTCCTTCCTACAGTAGAACAAATATCCATATTCCTCAAAACCATACAGCATCAAAGCAGGAGTCTCTTAAGGATCAATCATCTCGCCCATCCTTTTCAACATCTACATGAAATCATTACTGGATCTGATCATGTGTTTTGACTTCACTTGTTATAACTACACAGATAACCCGCAGATACTTCTAAATTGGGAAGTCCAAAGGATATTGGAACATCCAAAATTTTCAGAAGCGTCTGGGCCGTTGACCAGTGGATGATATGGAGACACCTCAAATTGAATGCGTCCGAAACTGAAATACTCACCTGTGGCGACTAGAAAATGTATGACCATCTCTGCCCCTGGCCTGACTATCTAGGACCACCTCCCAAAATTTCTATGGTGGTACTTCTAAGTTACCATGAACGCCAAGCTGTCAATGAATGCCCAAGTGTATATGGTAGATAAATCAAGCTTTCTTACAATGGAAATGCTGTGGTGTGTGTTCCCACACCTAAGATTCCCCCATAAGTTCCAAGTGACAGTTTCTCTTGTCCTATTAAAACGCCCAGCCCTCCTTACCGGGCCTCTTAGGGGTCCTGAGGACCACCATCCCCCAGTGCCATTATTACATTTTTGGGGAGGGGAGCATGTTCCCTCCCACCCCCCAAGCCGTTGATCGGCTGCAGAGACCCTATTCCCTGGGGCCAGATAGACCTGCAGTGTCCCAGGGACCCCCTCACTGCCTAGTAGAATGGGGGCATACACTGCCAACACTCTCCCATGCAAGGAACACAACTTTGATCCTGCTCAGGTGAGAGCACAGCAAAATGCTACTTTCGCCCGGATGGGAGAAAGGTTACTGAGCCGGCTTGCGCCATCACCACAATGGGTGCTGGCGGGGAAGGGGGCAGGGGCTCCTCCCTTGGCCCAAAAGTTTCAAGGACATGTGGATGCCCCAGATGACCCACTTTTAATTAAAAATGCTGACTCCTGTCAGCACCCAGTATAGGTGCTGCGGAGGCCTTGTGGCTCCCCACACAGCCCTCAGTTATTTAGCCAGATGTGGGTGCCCCGGGTGGGTGCCAGGGCACCCACCTCTAATAAAATAAAGTGCTGGCTCCATCAGGCACCTGAGATGGGAGTTGGTGGAGAGCTGGCTGGGGCTGTGAGCAAACAATTGTCAAAATATCTAACCTCCGTAAATGCCCTAGACCACTCACAGTATGGGTTCTGGGAACAACATGTAACTGAAACAGCTCTGATCATGGCAGCGGAAGAACTCAGGAGCGTACTGGATGCTGGAGGGAAGGCTGCCTTGATTCTTTTGGATCTCTCGGCGGCCTTCGACACGGTAAACCATGATACACTCCTGACCCGACTAGCCGAAGCAGGAGTCCACGAGACGGCACTTAAGCTTCTATCCTCATATCTAACTGATAGAACTTTCTCAGTTAAATTAGGAGATGCCACATCCAAACCTTTTAACTCACCTTGTGGCATACCTCAGGGGTCTTCTTTAAGCCCCACCCTTTTTAATGTTTATGTTGCCCCATTAGCGGCTATAATAAGGAACTGTGGTTTCCTACCAGTCACCTATGCGGACGATACCCAAATTGTGGTAGCAGTCTCAAACAACACAGATGAGACAGCAGGCAGATTTAGTAACTGCATGAGTCAGATCAATCACTGGATGCAACATAACTGCCTAAAATTGAATGGTGACAAAACCGAGGTTATGTTGCTCGGGACAGATATGAATTTCTGGTCCCCAAAATGGTGGCCAGACAGCCTAGGCGACTGCCCATCCCCAGTGGACAAAGTTAGAAACCTGGGAGTGCTACTGGACAGCAAACTATCTTTGGGCGCCCAGACAAACAAACTATCCTCCACGGTGTGGTACATCCTCAAAATGATTAAAAACTATCACCGTTTATTCCCCAAGATTCCTGTAAAACATTAGTAACCGCACTGGTCTTATCCAGGTTGGACTACGGGAATGCCCTGTATGCAGGGTTACAAATTCAACATTTAACAAAATTACAGCGCCTACAGAACGCTGCAGCAAGGCTGGTGCTGGACATTCCCAGATACGAGCCAGTCGCCCACAGACTAGGAGCCCTCCATTGGCTACCTATTGAAAAGAGGATTAAGTTCAAGTCAGTCTGCCTGGCCTACAAAGCCCTTCACAGAGTAGGATCCCACTTCTTAAAAACTAATTTGAAACCATATGAGCCATCCAGGAGCCTGAGATCAAGCCAGGCAAAACTGATTTAGGTTCCTAAATACAAGCAAGTTAGGTGGGGGGGAGAAGCTTCCTGCTACAGGCAGCTAAGACTTGGAACCTTCTCCCTGTTACAATCAAAAACAGCACATCGCTACTCTCATTCAGGAAGGAGGTGAAAACCTGGCTGTTTACTTCCTAGTTAGATACCACTCTCCGGCAGACCTAGTCTTTCATATTGATTAGCGCCAAGACGCCCTTGGGCATTCGTGCGCTTTACAAATTTGGAAATCAAATCAGGGTCTTGGGGCTCCCCTTGCTACCCATAAATTAAAAAAAAAAGTGTGGGTGCTACGGGTGGGCACCTAAATTATTAAAACAAAATGCCTACACAAAAATAATAAATGAGCGTCAGGAGTTGTCCATTCAGTATTGACTGCTCTGGCAAGAAGAACCCCCTAATGCCCTAGGGTTGCGCTCTCACCATGCACTGCTAGTTACCTCACATATTACATCACTCATGACCTGTTCTATGACATCATTGATAACATCACTGCAACATCCGAAATGACAGAATTGATGACAACAATGTGCATGGCGGGGTGCAAGCTATAGTTAGTATAGGCACAACCCATAGTTGCTTGAGATAACTATAACTAAAACTGGTGAATTTCAGTGGTTTTGTTAGTTTAAAACACTGTTTAACTGAGATCTATAACTCCCCTTTAACTTTAGTTTTTAAGTGAATGTGTAGATACATAAATGTATATATGTGTATATATGTATATGTGTGTGTATATAAATATATATACATATAAATATACATACAGACACACCCTAGCATGCATATATAGGTATTTATCCACAGGGATATCGTTATGTGCATATACGCATTTATTAATATATATGGGTCTACACTTTGCGATGGGACTGTGATCTGTACGTACATGTTAACACACACACATATATATATATATATATATATATATATATATATATTCACTGAAAAAACCATAGGTTTTAGGGACAGTTATAGTTAGTTGGACATTTCACTCGTACAAAACCATAGAAATTCCCCGTTATAGTTAGTTCAGCTAACTATAACTCGCGCCCGCAATGCACTGCTGATGACGTCACATATTACATCACTCATGACATGGTCAGTGACATCACTGATGACATCACTGATGACATCTCAAATGACATCACTGATGACATCATCCAGTGACTGTGTGTTTCTGTAAAGTTTAAATATGTTTAATATATATAGGGAAAGGCGTATTGAAGAATGAGTGGCTGTATAAGTGTCTGAATGGATGATTTAGTACGTGAGTGACTGACTACAAGTGAGTGATTAAATGTATCTTACTGAATGCATGGGTTAGTGACTAAACTGTGTGAATGTCTATCCGTCTGTCTGTTGGTTTGTAAGCGGCTGCATGGCTTTCTGAATAGCTACATGAGTGTCTACATGGGTTATTGATTGATTGTCTGAGTATCTGTATGGGTGCCTGAGTGTTTGTGTGGGTGGGGTGTGTGTGACTCTGTGCATAGATGTGTGAGTTGGTGATTCACTGGGTGCATGGTTTCAAGAGTGCATCTGTGATGGACTGTATGGGTGGGTGAGTGTGTGTATGGGTGTGTTAGTGATTGAATGTATAGCTCAGTGGTACATGTGTGAGTAACTACATATGTGAAAGGCAGTATATATGTGTGTTGGAGTATATAAATGGCTATAAGTGAGAGTGTGTGATTGTGAGAGTGGCTGTATGGATGAGTGTGTACTTGTATCAGTGATTGTATAAGAGCGTAAGAATGTGCTAGTATTTGTATGAGTAAGTGAGCTGGTGTGTGTATAACTGTATAGGTGAGTAAATGGGTGTGTGATTAAGTTTTTGCATGACTGACTAGGTGTGTGAGTACCTCTATGGATGAGTGGTGGTGTGTGAGTGTTTATATAGGTGTATGAGTGCATATGATAGTCCTGTACTGAGTGACTAAGTATGAGTGACTGTACGGGTGAGTGAGTGGATGTGTGTGTAGACCTAAGAATCAGTGAGTGGGTATGTAGTTTTTGGTTTTGGAGTGTCTATGGTTTTGAGAATGGCAGTCTGTAATTTAGAGTGGGTGTATCAAAAGTTATATTAGGGTGTGAGAAGATGCATGAAATTATCACATGGATGATGTCATCAGTGATGTCATTTGAGATGTCATCAGTGATGTCATCAGTGATGTCACTGACCATGTCATGAGTGATGTAATATGTGACTTCATCAGCAGTGCATTGCGGGGCGCGAGTTATAGTTAGCTGAACTAACTATAACGGGGGAATTTCTATGGTTTTGTACGAGTGAAATGTCCAACTAACTATAACTGTCCCTAAAACCTATGGTTTTTTCAGTGAATTTCAAAGGTTTTTTAAATGCTAATTTCTAACTATAACGTGTCTGAAACCTATGGTTTTTTCAGTAAATTTCAAAGGTTTTTTAAATGCTAATTTCTAACTATAACGTGCCTGAAACCTATATTTTTAAGTGAATTTCAAAGGTTTTTTTAAATGCTAGTTTCTAACTATGCCTACAGAGGTAGGACATGTGAAGAAAGAAGAAAAAACGCACAGAAAGAAGCAAAAGATGTGCAGAAAGAACCAACAGAGGAGCAGAAAGAGGCCTTGTTGCAAAATCATCCTGTGCCCACAACTTTTTCAGACGGGTACTGGTGGTAACTGACTCTGACTAACCAGAGCCAGTGCTATGCTAAAAGACACTTAGAATACAGTGAAAACACCTACATACACTAGGGAACACTATGCGTTGGGGTACCCCTGTGATTAGCATGACCTCCTCTGCAAGTCCCTAGTACATAATAGGGCAGGGGATTAAAACTACCTCTTAAAACGCGCTACAGGGCGCGTTTGCACAGTGGTGAAGGGGGGCCTGAGGTGACATGTGTGCAAACGCACCTCGTGGCGCGTTTTAAGTTGCGGGATTAAGTCCCCTTGAATTCTGAGGGTCCCTGGAGCCCAACTAGCCCCCCAGGTACCTACAGTTAGGACCACAGAGCTGAGTTGCAGAGAGGCGTTCCGAGGCCACGCACCTTTTTCACATCTCTGCAACGCAACTCTGTTGTGCTTACTGAAGGTACCTGGTGGGCTAGTTGGCCCCAGGGTCCCTCAGGATTCAAAGGGAAGTAATTCCCCAACTTAAAACGCACCACAGGGCGTGTTTGCGCACATGTCACCTGAGGCCCCGCCCCCTCCCTTCACCACTGTGCAAACGCGCCCCGTGGTGCGTTTTAAGTTAGGGGGATTAGGTCACCTTGAATCCTGAGGGTCCCTGGGGCCCAACTAGCCCACTAGGTACTTCCAGTAAGCACCACAGGCCTGCGTTGCAACGCCTGTAACAAATTGTGCAGTTGTGTTTAGGTAGTGAAGAGGGTCGTGCTGGGGGTAGTGTTTTAGGGTTTAGGGTAGTGCAGTGGTGTTTGTGTAGTGTAGGGGTCATGCTGGGGGTAGATTTAGGGTTTAGGGTAGTGCAGTGGTGTTTGGGTAGTGTAGGGAGTCGTGCTGGGGGAGTGGTTTAGGGTTTAGGGTAGTGCAGTGGTGTTTGGGTAGTGTAGGGGGTCGTGCTGGGGGTAGTGTTTTAGGGTTTAGGGTAGTGCAGTGGTGTTTGGGTAGTGTAAGGGGTCATGCTGGGGGTAGTGATTTAGGGTAGTGCAGTGGTGTTTGGGTAGTGTAGGGGTACTGCTGGGGGTAGTGTTTTAGGGTTTAGGTTAGTGCAGTGGTGTTTGGGTAGTGTAGGGGTACTGCTGGGGGTAGTGTTTTAGGGTTTAGGGTAGTGCAGTGGTGTTTGTGTAGTGTAGGGGTAGTGTTTTAGGGTTTTAGAGTAGTGCAGTGGTGTTTGTGTAGTGTAGGAGGTCGTGTTTTAGGGTTTAGGGTAGTGCAGTGGTCTTTGGGTAGTGTAGGGAGTCGTGCGGGGGTAGTGTTTTAGGGTTTAGGGTAGTGTAGGGGGTCATGCGGGGGGTAGTGTTTTAGGGTTTAGGGCAGTGCAGTGGTGTTTGGGTAGTGCTGGGGGGAGTGTTTTAGGGTTTAGGGCAGTGCAGTCGTGTTCGGGTAGTGTAGGGGGTTGTGCTGGGGGTAGTATTTTAGGGTTTAGGGTAGTGCAGTGGTGTTCGGGTAGTGTAGGGGGTCGTGCTGGGGGTAGTGTTCTAGGGTTTAGGGCAGTGGTGTTTGGGCAGTGTAGGGGGTA
Organism: Calotriton arnoldi; assembly: GCA_963921515.1. Classification (NCBI taxonomy): domain Eukaryota; kingdom Metazoa; phylum Chordata; class Amphibia; order Caudata; family Salamandridae; genus Calotriton; species Calotriton arnoldi. Next base: position 1,641,719 of record CAWUFW010002811.1, on the reverse strand, counting down.
ATGCTGGGGGTGGTGTTTTAGGGTTTAGGGCACTGCAGTGGTGTTCGAGCAGTGTAGGGGGTCGTGCTGGGGTGGTGTTTCAGGGTTTAGGGCAGTGCAGTGGTGTTCGGGCAGTGTAGGGGGTCGTGCAGGGGTGGTGTTTCAGGGTTTAGGGCAGTGGTGTTCGGGCAGTGTAGGGGTCGTGCTGGGGGTGGTGTTTCAGGGTTTGGGGCAGTGCAGTGGTGTTCGAGCAGTAAAGGGGGTCGTGCTGGGGGTAGTGTTTCAGGGTTTAGGGCAGTGCAGTGGTGTTCGGGCAGTGTAGGGGGCGGTGCAGGGGGTGGTGTTTCAGGGTTTAGGGCAGTGCAGTGGTGTTCGGGCAGTGTAGGGGGCGGTGCAGGGGGTGGTGTTTCAGGGTTTAGGGCAGAGCAATGGTGTTCAGGCAGTGTAGGGGGTTTTGCTGGAGGTGGTGTTTCAGGGTTTAGGGCAGTGCAGTGGTGTTCGTGCAGTGTAGGGGGTGGTGTTTCAGGGTTTAGGGCAGTGGTGTTCAGGCAGTGTAGGGGTCTTGCTGGGGTTGATGTTTCAGGGTTTAGGGCAGTGCAGTGGTGTTCGGGCAGTGTAGGGGGTCGTGCTGGGGGTGGTGTTTCAGGGTTTAGGGCAGTGCAGTGGTGTTCCGGCAGTGTAGGAGGTCGTGCAGGGGGTGGTGTTTCAGGGTTTAGGGCAGTGCAGTGGTGTTCGGGCAGTGTAGGGGGTCGTGCTGGGGGTGGTGTTTCAGGGTTTAGGGCAGTGCAGTGGTGTTCGGCCAGTGTAGGTGGTCTTGCTGGGGGTGGTGTTTCAGGGTTTAGGGCAGTGCAGTGGTGTTCGGGCAGTGTAGGGGGTCGTGCTGGGGGTGGTGTTTCAGGGTTTAGGGCAGTGCAGTGGTGTTCGGCCAGTGTAGGTGGTCTTGCTGGGGGTGGTGTTTCAGGCTTTAGTGCAGTGGTGTTCGGGCAGTGTAGGGGTCTTGCTGGGGGTGGTGTTTCAGGGTTTAGGGCAGTGCAGTGGTGTTCGGGCAGTGTAGGGGGTCTTGCTGGGGCTAGTGTTTCAGGGTTTAGGGCAGTGCAGTGGTGTTCGGGCAGTGTAGGGGGTTGTGCTGGGGCTGGTGTTTGAGGGTTTAGGGTAGTGCAGTGGTGTTCGGGCAGTGTAGGGGGTCGTGCTGGGGCTGGTGTTTCAGGGTTTAGGGCAGTGCAGTGGTTTTCGGGCAGTGTAGGCGGTCGTGCTGGGGCTGGTGTTTCAGGGTTTAGGGCAGTGCAGTGGTGTTCGGGCAGTGTAGGGGGTCGTGCTGGGGGTGGTGTTTCAGGGTTTAGGGCAGTGCAGTGGTGTTCGGTCAGTGTAGGGGGTCGTGCTGGGGGTGGTGTTTCAGGGTTTAGGGCAGTGCAGTGGTGTTCGGGCAGTGTAGGGGGTCGTGCTGGGGCTGGTGTTTCATGGTTTAGGGCAGTGCAGTGGTGTTCGGGCAGTGTAGGGGGTCGTGCTGGGGGTGGTGTTTCAGGGTTTAGGGCAGTGCAGTGGTGTTCGGGCAGTGTAGGGGGTCATGCTGGGGGTGGTGTTTCAGGGTTTAGGGCAGTGCAGTGGTGTACGGGCAGTGTAGGGGGTCTTGCTGGGGGTGGTGTTTCAGGGTTTAGGGCAGTGGTGTTCGGGCAGTGTAGGGGGTCTTGCTGGGGGTAGTGTTTCGGGGTTTAGGGCAGTGCAGTGGTGTTCGTGCAGTGTAGTGGGTCGTGCTGGGGGTGGTGTTTCAGGGTTTAGGGCAGTGCAGTAGTGTTCGGGCAGTGTAGGGGATCGTGCAGGGGTGGTGTTTCAGGGTTTAGGGCAGTGCAGTGGTGTTCGGGCAGTGTAGGGGGACGTGCTGGGGGTGGTGTTTCAGGGTTTAGTGCAGTGGTGTTCGGGCAGTGTAGGGGGTCGTGCAGGGGGTGGTGTTTCAGGGTTTAGGGCAGTGCAGTGGTGTTCGGGCAGTGTAGGGGTCGTGCTGGGGCTGGTGTTTCAGGGTTTAGGGCAGTGCAGTGGTGTTCGGGCAGTGTAGGGGGTCTTGCTGGGGGTGGTGTTTCAGGGTTTAGGGCAGTGGTGTTCGGGCAGTGTAGGGGGTCTTGCTGGGGGTGGTGTTTGAGGGTTTAGGGCAGTGCAGTGGTGTTCGGGCAGTGTAGGGGGTCTTGCTGGGGGTGGTGTTTCAGGGTTTAGGGCAGTGCAGTGGTGTTCGTGCAGTGTAGGGGGTCGTGCTGGGGATGGTGTTTCAGGGTTTAGGGCAGTGCAGTAGTGTTCGGGCAGTGTAGGGGGTCGTGAAGGGGTGGTGTTTCAGGGTTTAGGGCAGTGCAGTGGTGTTCGGGCAGTGTAGGGGGTCGTGCTGGGGGTGGTGTTTCAGGGTTTAGGGCAGTGCAGTGGTGTTCGGGCAGTGTAGGGGGTCGTGCTGGGGGTGGTGTTTCAGGGTTTAGGGCAGTGGTGTTCGGGCAGTGTAGGGGGTCTTGCTGGGTGTGATGTTTCAGGGTTTAGGGCAGTGCAGTGGTGTTCGGGCAGTGTAGGAGTTCTTGCTGGGGGTAGTGTTTCAGGGTTTAGGGCAGTGCAGTGGTGTTCGGGCAGTGTAGGGGGTCGTGCAGGGGCTGGTGTTTCAGGGTTTAGGGCAGTGCAGTGGTGTTCGGGCAGTGTAGGGGGTCGTGCTGGGGGTAGTGTTTTAGGGTTTAGGGTAGTGCAGTGGTGCTTGTGTAGTGTAGGGGTCGTGCTGGGGGTAGTGTTTTAGGGTTTAGGGTAGTGCAGTGGTGTTTGGGTAGTGTAGGGGGTCGTGCTGGGGGTAGTGTTTTAGGATTTAGGTTAGTGCAGTGGTGTTTGGGTAGTGTAGGGGTCGTGCTGGGGGTAGTGTTTTAGGGTTTAAGGTAGTGCAGTGGTGTTTGTGTAGTGTAGGGGGTCGTGCTGGGGGTAGTGTTTTAGGGTTTAGGGTAGTGCAGTGGTGCTTGTGTATTGTAGGGGGTCGTGCTGGGGGTAGTGTTTTAGGGTTTAGGGTAGTGCAGTGGTGTTTGTGTAGGGTAGGGGTCATGTTTTAGGGTAGTGCAGTGGTATTTGGGTAGTGTAGGGGGTCGTGCTGGGGGTAGTGTTTTAGGATTTAGGTTAGTGCAGTGGTGTTGGGGTAGTTTTTAGGGTTTAGGGTAGTGCAGTGGTGTTTGTGTAGTGTAGGGGGTCATGCTGGGGGTAGTGTTTTAGGGTTTAGGATAGTGCAGTGGTGCTTGTGTAGTGTAGGGGGTCGTGCTGGGGTAGTGTTTTCGGGTTTAGGGTAGTGCAGTGGTGTTTTTGTAGTGTAGGGGGTCATGTTTTAAGATGCAACGCTCCAATACCTGACCAGTCTGCACTACATAAAACTGCAAAAACTAAAAATAAAAAGTGTTTTGCACACTTTTGTCATTGGGCTATATGTGGGCTACATCTGGGTAATATTTGTGCTACATTTGGGCTCTTTTTTCACTGGTGGCCATCTTGGAAGACTTATTTGTTATGAAGTTTCCTAATTTCCTCATTTACTGCAGTCTCCTCAGTAGGAAATGCTTTCAGTTTTTTACTTTGATTCCATCAAGAAGGCATTCAGATGTGTCACACATTTGCCATAAATTCAGAATGTTAGCACTCTAGTTGTTCATTAGATCACTGTAGTAAAGCTACTGCTCACCAAGGAGTTAACTGGAAGTCTACTGCTGGTATTGAAAGTGATTGTTTCAGTCTGCATGTCAGAATTTTCTAATGAAATAGAAGAGGATTTGAGATCTCACTTAAAACATGCACTAAATTTTCTTTTTGCAGCACTAACCATAATTTCTATGGCAAAATGAACCCCTCATTTTGTTCCTTTTTAAATTAAATGTTTTAAGTGTTACCAGTTTATTCCAATCAAGATGGCTTCAGGTGTGCCATACTTTTGTCATAAGTAAGGCTGTTAGCACTCTAGTTGTTCTTTAGAACACTCTGGGAAGCTGCAGTAGAACACAAAGGCATCAACTGACAGGCTGCTCCTGTTGAAATATAACAGGAAGATATTTGAGATCTCACTTAAAACATGTCCTAATTTTTCTTTCTACAGCACTAACCATAATTTCTATGGCAAAATGAACCCCTCATTTTGTTCCTTTTTAAATTAAATGTTTTAAGTGTTACCAGTTTATTCCAATCAAGATGGCTTCAGGTGTGCCATACTTTTGTCATAAGTAAGACTGTTAGCGCTCTAGTTGTTCTTTAGAACACTCTGGGAAGCTGCAGTAGAACACAAAGGCATCAACTGACAGGCTGCTCCTGTTGAAATATAACAGGAAGATATTTGAGATCACACTTGAAACATGTCCTAATTTTTCTTTCCAGAGCACTAACCATAATTTCTATGACAAGATGAACCCCATCATTTTGTTCCTTTTTAAATTAAATGTTTTAAGTGTTACCAGTTTATTCCAATCAAGATGGCTTCAGGTGTGCCATACTTTTGTCATAAGTAAGGCTGTTAGCACTCTAGTTGTTCTTTAGAACACTCTGGGAAGCTGCAGTAGAACACAAAGGAATCAACTGACAGTCTCTGCCCTTGTTGGATGTACATGTTTTACTGAGAATGTCAGACTTCATTCTCACATGACTGAGAAAGATAATGTGAATTTACAGAAAATATGCTCTCATTTTAGCTTCTGGGGCACCTTCCAAAACTGTATGGGACAAGCATGTGAAAATAGTTTTCTCTCAAACATGATTCATGATATCCCAGCAGAAGGTTTTTCACAGGGTAAAATCACCTTAGAACACACCACAATTCCTGAAATTAGTATGGTACCATCAACAAATGAATTGTAATGTAACTAAAGTCTGTTATCACCCTTTATAGTTCTCCTTTGGTAACCCTCAAAATCTTCGATTCACTACAATGCATTTCAAAGGGGTACTATCATTTATATTGGTCCCAAGATGGCTGCCAGCAATTCCAGGATGAAGTGCTGACAGCCAATCAGATCTCACGATGACATGTGTGGTTAGGCTCCGCCCAGATATATGTGTTTTTACTTTTGATTTTCTCAGCAACTACTGAACGGATTTACACCATTTAACAAAAAGGGTTCTTTTTGAACTAAGAACTACCTCTTTGCCAAATTTGGTGTAATTCCGTTCAGCAGTTCGGGCTGTAGCCGTGTCTAAAGTTTCCTATGGGAAAATGAATGGGGAAAACACGTTTTGGGACCCCCCTTTTTTCTCGGCCCTTGCTAGACGAATCTCCCTGAGACTTTCAGGGTAGGAGCGGACCGGAGCGGGCCATAAAGTTTGAAAATTTCGCAAAGATTCGTCAACCGACGCAAGAGTTATTTCAAATAGAATGTCGCGGATTTCCTATGGAAAATAGGTCCTAACTATAACTATCTACTGGCGACCGCCAGTAGATAATATATATATATATATATATATATATATATCTGACATTCGCTCCCTTTCACGGGATCAGGTACGGACCACTTCGAGCTGGATTTAAAGTGCTTTTTATTGAGGCTTAATCCCACTGCATGACGCGTTTCGACCGGGTCTCCCGGTCTTGATCACATGACGTGCTTGAGCATATGACACAATTTATAGTGACGTGAAACAAAGTAAAACACTCACCCCCCAATTAGATACAGCTAAACAACATACTAAATTACATGTTTACTTTGGCAAAATATTTGTACCATGATTGTTTACTAAACGCCTACTGCCTTAATCTAAACCAGGAACAACCTATGTAGGTCTATGTAGCCAAATGGCTAACAACATTAATTAATATGCATCATACATACATTTAATGAAAGAAAGACCTAATTTAGTGCAGTAATATTCTATTAGTATTGTTAAAATCATATGAGGAGAGTGGGTGCAAATAACTAAATAAAGTGCTGGTGCAAAAAAGTTTAGAACGTCATTAGTTAAGATTAGCTATTAAAAATTTCATAGCTAAAAAACTGTCTAAAACAGGTTACAGGCAAGCAAATTCTAATATACGGATATATATATATATATATATATATATATATATATATATATATATATACACACACAAATCTACATGCATATTTTTGTCTGCATATATTAAAAAAGTCAACTACTTCATACATATCAATACATTTATGTACATACACCCTTCACTATCCCATTTCATATATAGATAATATATATGTATACGAGTTTCGGCATATAGGTTTCTGCTGCTTTTTAGGCTAATACATGTAGGTCAGTAGAGTATGTAGATATGATTGGAGGGAAAAATAGCAATTATAGAAGTGTATGTCAATATATTTTATATATATATCAAATATATATTTTATATATATATATATGTGTTCTAGGCATGTGTGCTGTAGATACACATGCTTTGCATATTCCTGCCATCTAGTGTTGGGTCTGGATGTTTGCAAGTTGTTTTTCTTCGAAGAAGTCTTTCCTAGTCACGAGGTAAGGTGTCTCCTCCTTTCGGTGATAGTGTGCATGGTCATCAACTCCATTGTTAGATTGTTTTTTTCGGCCATCGGGTTCGGACGTGTATCGTGGCGCTCCGGTTCGAAACTGTTCTTCGGTACCCTTCGACGCTCAATCCTCTCTACCCGCAACGGTATTGTTTTCGTACGCGTTTCCCACTTCTCCGCTTATTGTTTCGGAATCTACTTTTCGATCGGAAAGCTTCGTGGACGGCCTTCGAGCCTAACCGCGTCGTGTCAGCTCTCCGTCGATGGAACGGACACGTTCAAATTCTGCCCTCAGTGCCACGCGAAATATCTGCGCACTGACTCACACAAAGTGTGTAACTTGTGCTTGTCTCCATAGCACAAAGAAGAAAACTGTGACACTTGCAGGTCGTTTCGATCGAAGAAAATTCTTCACGATCTTCTGGCTCGACGTCGGGAGATGCAGCATCAAAGCATCGAAGACACGACCGGACATCTTGGTGAAGAATCCGGTCAAGAAGATGTTGATGCATCAGCGGCAGAGAAGGAAGAAGCCTTCTCCGTGCAAGACTCGTAGCCCAACCAACAAACTCACAAAAACCATCAGGCTTCGGCACCACCTCTGCCTTCTGGCCAAGGTCTGCACCGAGACGACGCTTCCGACGCCCCACCTCAAGGCTCGGCTCCAAAACACCAAGTCAAGCCTTCCGGCTCGGTACAGAGTCGGCAAAAATCCTCCTCGGAACCAAAGCCTTTCGGCTCCAAATACAAATCCGGCTCGGAGCCGAGGCTCGCGCCCAAAACAAAACAGCCTTCGGAGCAGAAATCTTCCGTACCGAAAGGCCAGCCCATGACGGCACCGAAAACACCGGTGCCGAAAACAAAGGATGCCCCCTCTGATCCGGATCTAGACATTGTTCCACCGAAAAAGATCAAGATCCCAAACAAAAGAGACTGTATATTAACCCTGAAACAGGCCATATTCATACTAAACTACCTCAGAAACACAAGCTTCCTGAGGAGGACATTCATTATAAGATTCCTTTAAAAAGGAAGCCTATTGTTACCAGTCCTTTTCATCCAACACCACCATGCCCTCCTCCACCCCCCTCTCCACCCTAAAATCCTTTGCAAATCAAACCTCCGGATTCTCCACAGTCTCACCATGATGGCGATGATATTGAGGATGGGGGTACACATTTACCAGTGGATCCATGTACAGATTACACAATTGATCCTCCAGCAGATAATGACCCAGATTTTTACACTGCCAAGCCATCTCCTCCAGATGACAATGTATCCTATCACAAACTTCTTGCCAGAGCTGCACAATATCATGGGGTGGCATTGCACAAAGAATCATTAGAAGAGGATTTTTTGTTCGAGGCTTTAGGATCCACACATAGGTTGTCACAAACACTACCTAGGCTTAAGGGCATGATGAGACACGCTGATGAAATTTTTAAAGTCCCTGTGCGTGCACGCATCTTGACTCCTAGAGTTGACAAAAAGTATAAAGCCTCCCCGACAGATCCAGTATTTATCAAAGGCCAGTTGCCATTAGATTCACTAGTAGTGTCTAATGCTCGTAAGTGAGCTAATTCCCAAACATCAGGGGACGCTCCTCCACCAGATAAAGAGTCCAAGTTAATAGACGCTTCTGGCAATCGTGTAGCTGCTCAGGCTGCCAATCACTGGCGCATTGCAAATACGCAGGGACTTTTAGCCAGGTATGACAGGAAACACTGGGATGAAATGGACCAATTGCTCCAATATCTCCCAGATGAGCATAAAACAAGAGCACAAGATTTGGTTAATGAGGGAAAACTACTTTCTAGTTCTTCCATAAGGTGTGCTCTAGATGCTGCTGATACTTCTGCTAGAAAGGTCAACACTAGCATTTTGCTTAGGAGACATGCGTGGTTAAGGATCTCTGGGTTTAAACCCGAGGTCCAACAATTCATTCTAAACACACCATTTGATAAGAAACATCTTTTTGGTGCTGAGGTCGATCAGGCACTAGAAAAAATGAAAAAGGACACTGAAGTGGCCAAATCCATGGAAGCACTTCAGTCCCCTTCAAACTGAGGATCTTTTTGTCGTTCCTTTTACCGAACGGGGTCCAAGACCACACCCTCAGACCAAAATACCTCCACCTACAAGGGTAATAATCAGTCCTCTCCCTCCAGAGGCTTTTTTCGAGGAACAACTCTAAAGGTAGGGGTAAGGGTAACACACCCCGTAACTCTCCTTCCCCTTAAAAGCAGTGACTTACCCTCACTTCCCCCCGACCATACCACACCTGTCGGGGGAAGACTTCAACAATTTCTTCCCATTTGGCAATTTATAACAACCGACAAATGGGTGATTGGAATTATCCAACATGGTTATTGCCTGGAGTTTAACAACAATCCTCCAAACATTCCACCTCGCTCTCACAAATTGTCTCCACAACATGTGCGATTGCTCGAACAGGAAGTGCAATCTCTCTTACTAAAAGAAGCTATAGAACCTGTTCCAGTACAATACCAAGGTTCAAGGGTTTACTCTGTATTTTCTGATTCCCAAAAAGGACCTATTCTGGATCTCAGACTTAAACCGATATATACTGTCAGAACACTTTCACATGGTGACCCTTCAACACATACTTCCACTTTTACAAAAGGCAGATTTTATGTCTACTCTAGACTTAAAAGACGCATATTTTCATGTTCCAATTCGCCCAGCTCATTGCAAATACCTCATATTTGTGATAGCTGGCAAGCATTATCAATTCAAAGTACTTCGCTTTGGCGTGACTACAGCACCCAGGGTATTTACCAAATGTCTGGCAGTAGTCGCGGCTCATCTCAGGAGGCAACATGTTCACGTCTTCCCTTACCTAGACGACTGGCTCATCAAAGCGAGCACTTACCAAATCTGTCTGTGACATACTCAAATGACAATAGACCTACTTCAGCAACTGGGCTTTACAGTCAATGCACAAAAATCTCACCTGCATCCTTTAAAGATGCAATCTTACCTAGGAGCCACTCTAAACACAGTCAAAGCTGTAGCCTCTCCTAATGTAGCCAGAATTCACAACATTCAGTCTATACTACTACAGTTTCAATCCAAAAAGCCTTACCAGCCAGAGTGTTTATGCAACTGCTGGGAATGATGGCGTCTTGCATTGCAATTGTACCCCATGCAAGACTTCACATGCGTCCCCTTCAAGAGTGCTTGACACGCCAGTAAAATCAGTCACAGGGTCAATTAACTGATCTAGTGTTGGTAGACAGCCATACCCATCGCTCACTGCAGTGGTGGAACCTACAAAATTTATCAGAAGGACGGCCTTTCATCGACCCTATTCCACTGATCGTGCTCACAGCAGACGCATCTCTGACAGGTTGGGGTACCCATCTCCAAGATTACACAATACAAGGCCTGTGGAGCAACAAGCACAAAAGCCTCCACATCAACTATCTAGAGCTTCTAGCAGTCTTTCTAGCGCTCCTAGCTTTTCAAATTCACCTGATAGGCAATATTGTCCTAGTCCGGACAGACAACATGACAGCAATGTACTATGTACAAAAACAGGGGGGGGACACACTCTCTCCAACTGTCGCGCCTCTCTCAAGCCATTTGGAATTGGGCAATCCATCACAGGATTTATCTTGTGGCAGAACACCTTCAAGGGGTAAACAATCAAATTGTCGACCTCCTCAGCAGACAGAGACACCAAATTCACGAGTGGGAAATTCATCCCCAAGTTCTCCTTCCATACTTTCAACAATGGGGATTCCCACAAATAGACTTGTTCGCCATAGCGAAAAACGCAAAATGCCCAAACTTAGGCCCCAGGTTCGCACACCCGTTCCCAAAGGGCAATGCCCTATGGATGAACTGGTCAGGGATATTTGCCTATGCTCTTCCACCTCTCCCTCTCATTCCGAATTTGGTTCGGAAGCTCAGACAAACATCCCTCACAATAATTCTATTAGCTTCCACATGAGCCCATCAACCATGGTACACCACCCTGTTGGAGCGGTCTCTGGTTCCACATCAAAAGCTGCACCTCACCTCCTCACACAGAACCATGGATAAATCAGACATCCAAATCCCAAAGAACTGAATTTAGCAATCTGGCTCCTGAAGTCATTGAGTTTGGTTATTTAAATCTACCACCAGACTGTATGATTATTCTAAAAGAAGCGAGAAAGCCTACCACCAGAGCTTGCTATGCAGCAAAGTGGAAAAGATGTGTTGTCTACTGCAATAACAACAAAAAAAACCTGCTAGATGCTTCTATACAGAACATTATTTGTTACCTGTTACACTTACCGCAAACTGGACTAGCTTATACATCTATTCGTTTGCACCTTGCAACAGTTGCTGCGTACTTGCAGAACAGGCAACATTTATCACTATTCAGAGTTCCCGTGATCAAAGCCTTCATGGAAGGCTTGAAAAGGGTAATACCACCAAGGATTCCTCCTGCCCCAATATGGAATCTCAACATAGTTCTTACAAGGCTCATGGGTCCACCTTTTGAACCATTGCACAAATGCCTGTTGCAGTTTATCTCATGGAAAGTTGCTTTCCTCATCACAATCACCTCATTAAGGAGAGTTGGTGAGCTACAGGCATTAACATTGGAAGAACCCTTCTTTCAGCTACACAAAGACAGGGTAGTTCGCCGCACCAACCCTAAAGTCTTCCCTAAAGTAGTTTCTGCTTTTCCTATAAACCAATCAGTTGAGTTACCTGTGTTTTGTCCTCAACCTGATTCTGTAGCAGAACGCGCTCTTCACACACTTGACGTAAAAAGAGCTTTATTGTACTACATAGATATGACAAAAGACTTTCGCAAAACAAGTGTTTGTTGCATTTGCTCCACCTCACAAAGGCAATCCCATTTCTAAATCTCGTATTGCAAGATGGATTGTTAAATGCATTCAAACATGCTACGCTAAAGCTAAAAGGACTTTATCCATACCCTCTAAATCGCATTTCACTTGCAAAATAGGGGCTTCTATGGCATTTTTAGGTAACATTCCTCTAGCTGACATATGTAAGGCAGCTACATGGTCTACACCACACACATTTACCAAACACTATTGTGTAGCTGTGTTAGCACGTCAACAAGCTAATGTAGGCCAAGCTGTACTTAAAACACTATTTCAAACAACTGCAACATCTACAGGTTAGCCACCGCTTTGGGAGTATACTGCTTTGTAGTCTATATAAAGCATGTGTATCTACAGCACACATGCCTCGGACGGATAATGTTACTTACCCAGTAAGCATCTGTTCTTGGCATGTAGATCTGTAGATTCACATGTGCCCACCTGCCTCCCTGGGTACCTGTAGTTGTTGCAGTTCTTAATTATACATTCATACGCATGGACATCTCTATACTACACTTACTTACTCCATTCTCACCTTCTTGCAAGAAAACAATCTAACAATGGAGTTGATGAAGGGAGGAGTCACCTTACCTCGTGACTAGGAAAGACTTCTTCGAAGAAAAACAACTTACAAACATCCGGACCCAACACTAGATGACAGGAGTATGCTAAGCATGTGAATCTACAGCTCTACATGCCAAGAACAGATGATTACTGGGTAAGTAACATTATCAATATATTTTATAGTTATATATATATATTCACTGAAAAAACCATAGGTTTTAGGGACAGTTATAGTTAGTTGGACATTTCACTCGTACAAAACCATAGAAATTCCCCGTTATAGTTAGTTCAGCTAACTATAACTCGCGCCCCGCAATGCACTGCTGATGACGTCACATATTACATCACTCATGACATGGTCAGTGACATCACTGATGACATCACTGATGACATCTCAAATGACATCACTGATGACATCACTGATGACATCATCCAGTGACTGTGTGTTTCTGTAAAGTTTAAATATGTTTAATATATATAGGGAAAGGCGTATTGAAGAATGAGTGGCTGTATAAGTGTCTGAATGGATGATTTAGTACGCGAGTGACTGACTCTACAAGTGAGTGATTAAATGTATCTTACTGAATGCATGGGTTAGTGACTAAACTGTGTGAATGTCTGTATCCGTCTGTCTGTTGGTTTGTAAGCGGCTGCATGGCTTTCTGAATAGCTACACGAGTGTCTACATGGGTTATTGATTGATTGTCTGAGTATCTGTATGGGTGCCTGAGTGTTTGTGTGGGTGGGGTGTGTGTGAGTGACTCTGTGCATAGATGTGTGAGTTGGTGATTCACTGGGTGCATGGTTTCAAGAGTGCATCTGTGATGGACTGAATGGGTGGGTGAGTGTGTGTATGGGTGTGTTAGTGATTGAATGTATATCTCAGTGGTACATGTGTGAGTAACTACATATGTGAAAGGCAGTATATATGTGTGTTGGAGTATATAAATGGCTATAAGTGAGAGTGTGTTATTGTGAGTGGCTGTATGGATGAGTGTGTACTTGTATCAGTGATTGTATAAGAGCGTAAGAATGTGCTAGTATTTGTATGAGTAAGTGAGCTGGTGTGTGTATAACTGTATAGGTGAGTAAATGGGTGTGTGATTAAGTTTTTTGCATGACTGACTAGGTGTATGAGTACCTCTATGGATGAGTGGCGGTGTGTGAGTGTTTATATAGGTGTATGAGTGCATATGATAGTCCTGTACTGAGTGACTAAGTATGAGTGACCTTACGGGTGAGTGAGTGGATGTGTGTGTAGACCTAAGAATCAGTCAGTGGGTATGTAGTTTTTGGTGTTGGAGTGTCTATGGTTTTGAGAATGGCAGTCTGTAATTTAGAGTGGGTGTATCAAAAGTTATATTAGGGTGTGAGAAGATGCATGAAATTATCACATGGATGATGTCATCAGTGATGTCATTTGAGATGTCATCAGTGATGTCACTGACCATGTCATGAGTGATGTAATATGTGACGTCATCAGCAGTGCATTGCGGGGCGCGAGTTATAGTTAGCTGAACTAACTATAACGGGGAATTTCTATGGTTTTGTACGAGTGAAATGTCCAACTAACTAGAACTGTCCCTAAAACCTATGGTTTTTTCAGTGAATTTCAAAGGTTTTTTAAATGCTAATTTCTAACTATAACGTGTCTGAAACCTATGGTTTTTTCAGTGAATTTCAAAGGTTTTTTAAATGCTAATTTCTAACTATGCCTACAGAGGTAGGACATGTGAAGAAAGAAGAAAAAACGCACAGAAAGAAGCAAAAGATGTGCAGAAAGAACCAACAGAGGAGCAGAAAGAGGCCTTGTTGCAAAATCATCTTGTGCCCACAACTTTTTCAGACGGGTACTGGTGGTAACTGACTCTGACTAACCAGAGCCAGTGCTATGCTAAAAGACACTTAGAATACCGTGAAAACACCTACATACACTAGGGAACACTATGCGTTGGGGTACCCCTGTGATTAGCATGACCTCCTCTGCAAGTCCCTAGTACATAATAGGGCAGGGGATTAAAACTACCTCTTAAAACGCGCTACAGGGCGGGTTTGCACAGTGGTGAAGGGAGGGGGCCTGAGGTGACATGTGTGCAAACGATCCCGTGGCGCGTTTTAAGTTGCGGGATTAAGTCCCCTTGAATTTTGAGGGTCCCTGGGGCCCAACTAGCCCCCAGGTACCTACAGTTAGGACCACAGAGCTGAGTTGCAGAGAGGCGTTCCGAGGCCACGCACCTTTTTCACCTCTCTGCAACGCAACTCTGTTGTGCTTACTGAAGGTTCCTGGTGGGCTAGTTGGCCCCCAGGGTCCCTCAGGATTCAAAGGGAATTAATTCCCCAACTTAAAACGCACCACAGGGCGTGTTTGCGCACATGTCACCTGAGGCCCCGCCCCTCCCTTCACCACTGTGCAAACGCGCCCCGTGGTGTGTTTTAAGTTGGGGGATTAGGTCACCTTGAATCCTGAGGGTCCCTGGGGCCCAACTAGCCCACTAGGTACTTCCAGTAAGCACCACAGCCCTGCGTTGCAACGCCTGTAACAAATTGTGCAGTTGTGTTTAGGTAGTGAAGAGGGTCGTGCTGGGGTAGTGTTTTAGGGTTTAGGGCAGTGCAGTGGTGTTCGGGCAGTGTAGGGGGTCGTGCTGGGGGTAGTGTTTTAGGGTTTATGGTAGTGCAGTGGTGCTTCGTGTAGTGTAGGGGGTCGTGCTGGGGGTGGTGTTTTAGGGTTTAGGGTAGTGCAGTGGTGTTTGTGTAGTGTAGGGGGTGCATGTTTTAGGGTAGTGCAGTGGTGTTTGGGTAGTGTAGGGGGTCGTGCTGGGGGTAGTGTTTTAGGATTTAGGTTAGTGCAGTGGTGTTTGGGTAGTGTAGGGGGTCGTGATGGGGTAGTGTTTTAGGGTTTAGGGTAGTGCAGTGGTGCTTGTGTAGTGTAGGGGTCGTGCTGGGGGTAGTGTTTTAGGATTTAGGGTAGTGCAGTGGTGTTTGGGTAGTGTAGGGGGTCGTGCTAGGTGTAGTGTTTTAGGGTTTAGGGTAGTGCAGTGGTGCTTGTGTAGTGTAGGGGGTCGTGCTGGGGGTAGTGTTTTAGGATTTAGGGTAGTGCAGTGGTGCTTGTGTAGTGTAGGGGGTCGTGCTGGGGGTAGTGTTTTAGGGTTTAGGGTAGTGCAGTGGTGTTTGTGTAGTGTAGGGGTCATGTTTTAGGGTAGTGCAGTGGTGTTTGGGTAGTGTAGGTCGTGGGGGTAGTGTTTTAGGATTTAGGTTAGTGCAGTGGTGTTGGGGTAGTGTTTTAGGGTTTAGGGTAGTGCAGTGGTGTTTGTGTAGTGTAGGGGGTCATGCTGGGGGTAGTGTTTTAGGGTTTAGGATAGTGCAGTGGTGCTTGTGTAGTGTAGGGGTCGTGCTGGGGGTAGTGTTTTAGGTTTTAGGGTAGTGCAGTGGTGTTTTTGTAGTGTAGGGGGTCATGTTTTAAGATGCAACGCTCCAATACCTGACCAGTCTGCACTACATAAAACTGCAAAAACTAAAAATAAAAAGTGTTTTGCACACTTTTGTCATTGGGCTATATGTGGGCTACATCTGGGTAAAATTTGGGCTACATTTGGGCTCTTTTTTCACTGGTGGCCATCTTGGAAGACTTATTTGTTATGAAGTTTCCTAATTTCCTCATTTATTGCAGTCTCCTCAGTAGGAAATGCTTTCAGTTTTTTACTTTGATTCCATCAAGAAGGCATTCAGATGTGTCACACATTTGCCATAAATTCAGAATGTTAGCACTCTAGTTGTTTATTAGATCACTGTAGTAAAGCTACTGCTCACCAAGGAGTTAAGTGGAAGTCTACTGCTGGTATTGAAAGTGATTGTTTCAGTCTGCATGTCTGAATTTTCTAATGAAATAGAAGAGGATTTGAGATCTCACTTAAAACATGCCCTAAATTTTCTTTTTGCAGCACTAACCACAATTTCTATGGCAAAATGAACCCCCTCATTTTGTTCCTTTTTAAATTAAATGTTTTAAGTATTACCAGTTTATTCCAATCAAGATGGCTTCAGGTGTGCCATACCTTTGTCATAAGTAAGGCTGTTAGCACACTAGTTGTTTTTTAGAACACTCTGGGAAGCTGCAGTAGAACACAAAGGCCTCAACTGACAGGCTGCTCCTGTTGAAATATAACAGGAAGATATTTGAGATCTCACTTAAAACATGTCCTAATTTTTCTTTCTACAGCACTAACCATAATTTCTATGGCAAAATGAACCCCCTCATTTTGTTCCTTTTTAAATTAAATGTTTTAAGTGTTACCAGTTTATTCCAATCAAGATGGCTTCAGGTGTGCCATACTTTTGTCATAAGTAACACTGTTGGCGCTCTAGTTGTTCTTTAGAACACTCTGGGAAGCTGCAGTAGAACACAAAGGCATCAACTGACAGGCTGCTCCTGTTGAAATATAACAGGAAGATATTTGAGATCACACTTGAAACATGTCCTAATTTTTCTTTCTACAGCACTAACCATAATTTCTTTGACAAAATGAACCCCATCATTGTGTTCCTTTTTAAATTAAATGTTTTAAGTGTTACCAGTTTATTCCAATCAAGATGGCTTCAGGTGTGCCATACTTTTGTCATAAGTAAGGCTGTTAGCACTCTAGTTGTTCTTTAGAACACTCTGGGAAGCTGCAGTAGAACACAAAGGCATCAACTGACAGTCTCTGCCATTGTTGGATGTACATGTTTTACTGAGAATGTCAGACTTCATTCTCACATGACTGAGAAACATAATGTGAATTTACAGAAAATATGCTCTCATTTTAGCTTCTGGAGCACCTTCCAAAACTGTATGGGACAAGCATGTGAAAATAGTTTTCTCTCAAACATGATTCATGATATCCCAGCAGAAGGTTTTTCACAGGGTAAAATCACCTTAGAACACACCACAATTCCTGAAATTAGTATGGTACCATCAACAAATGAATTCTAATGTAACTAAAGTCTGTTATCACCCTTTATAGTTCTCCTTTTGGTAACCCTCAAAATCTTCGATTCACTACAATGCATTTCAATGGGGTACTATCATTTATATTGGTCCCAAGATGGCTGCCAGCAATTCCAGGATGAAGTGCTGACAGCCAATCAGATCTCACGATGACATGTGTGGTTAGGCTCCGCCCAGATATATATGTGTTTTTACTTTTGATTTTCTCAGCAACTACTGAACGGATTTACACCATTTAACAAAAAGGGTTCTTTCTGAACCAAGAACTACCTCTTTGCCAAATTTGGTGTAATTCCGTTCAGCAGTTCGGGCTGTAGCCTTGCATAAAGTTTCCTATGGGAAATTGATTTTTTGACTCTTATTTTTTTAATTTCTCCGCAACTACTGAACGGATTTACACCATTTAACAAAAGGGTTCCTTCTGAACCAAGAACTACCTCTTTGCCAAATTTGGTGTAATTCCGTTCAGCAGTTCGGGCTGTAGCCGTGTCTAAAGTTTCCTATGGGAAAATAAATGGGGAAAACACGTTTTGGGACCCCCTTTTTCTCGGCCCCCGCTTGACGAATCACCCTGAGACTTTCAGGGTAGGAGCGGACCGGAGCGGGCCATAAAGTTTGAAAATTTCGCGAAGATTCGTCAACCGACGCAAGAGTTATTTCAAATAGAATGTCGCGGATTTCCTATGGAAAATAGGTCCTAACTATAACTATCTACTGGCGACCGCCAGTAGATAATATATATATATATATATATTCACTGAAAAAACCATAGGTTTCAGACACGTTATAGTTAGAAATTAGCATTTAAAAAACCTTTGAAATTCACTGAAAAACCATAGGTTTTAGGGACAGTTATAGTTAGTTGGACATTTCACTCGTACAAAACCATAGAAATTCCCCCGTTATAGTTAGTTCAGCTAACTATAACTCGCGCCCCGCAATGCACTGCTGATGACGTCACATATTACATCACTCATGACATGGTCAGTGACATCACTGATGACATCACTGATGACATCTCAAATGACATCACTGATGACATCATCCAGTGACTGTGTGTTTCTGTAAAGTTTAAATATGTTTAATATATATATAGGGAAAGGCGTATTGAAGAATGAGTGGGTGTATAAGTGTCTGAATGGATGATTTAGTACGTGAGTGACTGACTCTACAAGTGAGTGATTAAATGTATCTTACTGAATGCATGGGTTAGTGACTAAACTGTGTGAATGTCTGTATCCGTCTGTCTGTTGGTTTGTAAGCGGCTGCATGGCTTTCTGAATAGCTTCATGAGTGTCTACATGGGTTATTGATTGATTGTCTGAGTATCTGTATGGGTGCCTGAGTGTTTGTGTGGGTGGGGTGTGTGTGACTGTGCATAGATGTGTGAGTTGGTGATTCACTGGGTGCATGATTTCAAGAGTGCATCTGTGATGGACTGTATGGGTGGGTGAGTGTGTGTATGGTTGTGTTAGTGATTGAATGTATATCTCAGTGGTACATGTGTGAGTAACTACATATGTGAAAGGCAGTATATATGTGTGTTGGAGTATATAAATGGCTATAAGTGAGAGTGTGTGATTGTGAGAGTGGCTGTATGGATGAGTGTGTACTTGTATCAGTGATTGTATAAGAGCGTAAGAATGTGCTAGTATTTGTATGAGTAAGTGAGCTGATGTGTGTATAACTGTATAGGTGAGTAAATGGGTGTGTGATTAAGTTTTTTGCATGACTGACTAGGTGTGTGAGTACCTCTATGGATGAGTGGCGGTGTGTGAGTGTTTATATAGGTGTATGAGTGCATATGATAGTCCTGTACTGAGTGACTAAGTATGAGTGACTGTACGGGTGAGTGAGTGGATGTGTGTGTAGACCTAAGAATCAGTGAGTGGGTATGTAGTTTTTGGTGTTGGAGTGTCTATGGTTTTGAGAATGGCAGTCTGTAATTTAGAGTGGGTGTATCAAAAGTTATATTAGGGTGTGAGAAGATGCATGAAATTATCACATGGATGATGTCATCAGTGATGTCATTTGAGATGTCATCAGTGATGTCATCAGTGATGTCACTGACCATGTCATGAGTGATGTAATATGTGACGTCATCAGCAGTGCATTGCGGGGCGCGAGTTATAGTTAGCTGAACTAACTATAACGGGGGAATTTCTATGGTTTTGTACGAGTGAAATGTCCAACTAACTATAACTGTCCCTAAAACCTATGGTTTTTTCAGTGAGTTTCAAAGGTTTTTAAATGCTAATTTCTAACTATAACGTGTCTGAAACCTATGGTTTTTTCAGTGAATTTCAAAGGTTTTTTAAATGCTAATTTCTAACTATAACGTGCCTGAAACCTATGATTTTTTTAAGTGAATTTCAAAGGTTTTTTTAAATGCTAGTTTCTAACTATGCCTACAGAGGTAGGACATGCGAAGAAAGAAGAAAAAACGCACAGAAAGAAGCAAAAGATGTGCAGAAAGAACCAACAGAGGAGCAGAAAGAGGCCTTGTTGCAAAATCATCCTGTGCCCACAACTTTTTCAGACGGGTATTGGTGGTAACTGACTCTGACTAACCAGAGCCAGTGCTATGCTAAAAGACACTTAGAATACAGTGAAAACACCTACATACACTAGGGAACACTATGCGTTGGGGTATCCCTGTGATTAGCATGACCTCCTCTGCAAGTCCCTAGTACATAATAGGGCAGGGGGATTAAAACTACCTCTTAAAACGCGCTACAGGGCGCGTTTGCACAGTGGTGAAGGGAGGGGGCCTGAGGTGACATGTGTGCAAACGCACCCCGTGGCGCGTTTTAAGTTGCGGGATTAAGTCCCCTTGAATTCTGAGGGTCCCTGGGGCCCAACTAGCCCCCAGGTACCTACAGTTAGGACCACAGAGCTGAGTTGCAGAGAGGCGTTCCGAGGCCACGCACCTTTTTCACCTCTCTGCAACGCAACTCTGTTGTGCTTACTGAAGGTACCTGGTGGGCTAGTTGGCCCCCAGGGTCCCTCAGGATTCAAAGGGAATTAATTCCCCAACTTAAAACGCACCACAGGGCGTGTTTGCGCACATGTCACCTGAGGCCCCGCCCCTCCCTTCACCACTGTGCAAACGCGCCCCGTGGTGCGTTTTAAGTTGGGGGATTAGGTCACCTTGAATCCTGAGGGTCCCTGGGGCTCAACTAGCCCACTAGGTACTTCCAGTAAGCACCACAGGCCTGCGTTGCAACGCCTGTAACAAATTGTGCAGTTGTGTTTAGGTAGTGAAGAGGGTCGTGCTGGGGGTAGTGTTTTAGGGTTTAGGGTAGTGCAGTGGTGTTTGTGTAGTGTAGGGGGTCATGCTGGGGGAAGATTTAGGGTTTAGGGTATTGCAGTGGTGTTTGGGTAGTGTAGGGAGTCGTGCTGGGGGTAGTGTTTTAGGGTTTAGGGTAGTGCAGTGGTGTTTGGGTAGTCTAGGGGGTCGTGCTGGGGGTAGTGTTTTAGGGTTTAGGGTAGTGCAGTGGTGTTTGGGTAGTGTAGGGGGTCGTGCTGGGGGTAGTGATTTAGGGTAGTGCAGTGGTGTTTGGGTAGTGTAGGGGTACTGCTGGGGGTAGTGTTTTAGGGTTTAGGGTAGTGCAGTGGTGTTTGGGTAGTGTAGGGGTACTGCTGGGGGTAGTTTTTAGGGTTTAGAGTAGTGCAGTGGTGTTTGGGTAGTGTAGTGGTTCGTGCTGGGGGTAGTTTTTTAGGGTTTAGGGTAGTGCAGTGGTGTTTGTGTAGTGTAGGGGGTAGTGTTTTAGGGTTTAGGGTAGTGCAGTGGTGTTTGTGTAGTGTAGGAGGTCATGGTTTAGGGTAGTGCAGTGGTCTTTGGGTAGTGTTGGGAGTCGTGCGGGGGTAGTGTTTTAGGGTTTAGGGCAGTGCAGTGGTGTTTGGGTAGTGTAGGGGGTCGTGCTGGGGGGAGTGTTTTAGGGTTTAGGGCAGTGCAGTGGTGTTCGGGTAGTGTAGGGGGTCGTGCTGGGGGAGTGTTTTAGGGTTTAGGGCAGTGCAGTGGTGTTCGGGTAGTGCAGGGGATCGTGCTGGGGGAGTGTTTGAGGGTTTAGGGCAGTGCAGTGGTGTTTGGGTAGTGTAGGGGGTCGTGCTGGGGGAGTGTTTGAGGGTTTAGGGCAGTGCAGTCGTGTTCGGGTAGTGTAGGGGTTGTGCTGGGGGTAGTATTTTAGGGTTTAGGGTAGTGCAGTGGTGTTTGGGTAGTGTAGGGGGTCGTGCTGGGGGTAGTGTTCTAGGGTTTAGGGCAGTGCAGTGGTGTTTGGGCAGTGTAGGGGGTAATGCTGGGGGTGGTGTTTTAGGGTTTAGGGCAGTGCAGTTGTGTTCGGGCAGTGTAGGGGGTCGTGCTGGGGGTGGTTTTTCAGGGTTAAGGGCAGTGCAGTGGTGTTCGGGCAGTGTAGGGGGTGGTGTTTCAGGGTTTAGGGCAGTGCAGTGGTGTTCGGGCAGTGTAGGGGGCGGTGCAGGGGGTGGTGTTTCAGGGTTTAGGGCAGTGCAGTGGTGTTCAGGCAGTGTAGGGGGCGGTGCAGGGGGTGGTGTTTCAGGGTTTAGGGCAGTGCAGTGATGTTCGGGCAGTGTAGGGGGTCATGCAGGGGTGGTGTTTCAGGGTTTAGGGCAGTGCAGTGGTGTTCGGGCAATGTAGGGGTCGTGCTGGGGCTGATGTTTCAGGGTTTAGGGCAGTACAGTGGTGTTCGGGCAGTGTAGGGGGTCGTGCTGGGGCTGGTGTTTCAGGGTTTAGGGCAGTGCAGTGGTGTTCCGGCAGTGTAGGAGGTCATGCAGGGGGTGGTGTTTCAGGGTTTAGGGCAGTGCAGTGGTGTTCGGGCAGTGTAGGGGGTCTTGCCGGGGGTAGTGTTTCGGGGTTTAGGGCAGTGCAGTGGTGTTCGTGCAGTGTAGGGGGTCGTGCTGGGGGTGGTGTTTCAGGGTTTAGGGCAGTGCAGTAGTGTTCGGGCAGTGTAGGGGATCGTGCAGGTGGTGGTGTTTCAGGGTTTAGGGCAGTGCAGTGGTGTTCGGGCAGTGTAGGGGGTCGTGCTGGGGGTGGTGTTTCAGGGTTTAGGACAGTGCAGTGGTGTTCGGGCAGTTTAGGGGGTCGTGCAGGGGATGGTGTTTCAGGGTTTAGGGCAGTGCAGTGGTGTTCGGGCAGTGTAGGGGTCGTGCTGGGGCTGGTGTTTCAGGGTTTAGGGCAGTGCAGTGGTGTTTGGGCAGTGTAGGGGGTCTTGCTGGGGGTGGTGTTTCAGGGTTTATGGCAGTGGTGTTCGGGCAGTGTAGGGGTCTTGCTGGGGGTGATGTTTCAGAGTTTAGGGCAGTGCAGTGGTGTTCGGGCAGTGTAGGGGGTCTTGCTGGGGGTAGTGTTTCAGGGTTTAGGGCAGTGCAGTGGTGTTCGTGCAGTGTAAGGGGTCGTGCTGGGGATGGTGTTTCAGGGTTTAGGGCAGTGCAGTGGTGTTTGGGCAGTGTAGGGGGTCGTGCAGGGCGTGGTGTTTCAGGGTTTAGGGCAGTGCAGTGGTGTTCGGGCAGTGTAGGGGGTTGTGCTGGGGGTGGAGTTTCAGGGTTTAGGGCAGTGCAGTGGTGTTCGGGCAGTGTAGGGGGTCGTGCTGGGGGTGGTGTTTCAGGGTTTAGGGCAGTGGTGTTCGGTCAGTGTAGGGGGTCTTGCTGGGGGTGATGTTTCAGGGTTTAGGGCAGTGCAGTGGTGTTCGGGCAGTGTAGGAGGTCTTGCTGGGGGTAGTGTTTCAGGGTTTAGGGCAGTGCAGTGGTGTTCGGGCAGTGTAGGGGGCGTGCTGGGGGTGGTGTTTCAGGGTTTAGGGCAGTGCAGTGGTGTTCGGGCAGTGTAGGGGTCGTGAAGGGGTGGTGTTTCAGGGTTTAGGGCAGTGCAGTGGTGTTCGGGCAGTGTAGGGGGTCGTGCTAGGGTTGGTGTTTCAGGGTTTAGGGCAGTGCAGTGGTGTTCGGGCAGTGTAGGGGGTCGTGCAGGGGCTGGTGTTTCAGGGTTTAGGGCAGTGCAGTGTTGTTCGGGCAGTGTAGGGGGTCGTGCTGGGGGTAGTGTTTTAGGGTTTAGGGTAGTGCAGTGGTGTTTGGGTAATGTAGGGGGTCGTGCTGGGGTAGTGATTTAGGGTAGTGCAGTGGTGTTTGGGTAGTGTAGGGGGTACTGCTGGGGGTAGTGTTTTAGGGTTTAGGGTAGTGCAGTGGTGTTTGGGTAGTGTAGGGGTACTGCTGGGGGTAGTTTTTAGGGTTTAGGGCAGTGCAGTGGTGTTCGGGCAGTGTAGGGGGTCATGCTGGGGCTGGTGTTTCAGGGTTTAGGGCAGTGCAGTGGTGTTCGGGCAGTGTAGGGGGTCTTGCTGGGGCTGGTGTTTCAGGGTTTAGGGCAGTGCAGTGGTGTTCGGGCAGTGTAGGGGGTCTTGCTGGGGCTGGTGTTTCAGGGTTTAGGGCAGTGCAGTGGTGTTCGGGCAGTGTAGGGGGTCGTGCTGGGGGTGGTGTTTCCAGGTTTAGTGCAGTGGTGTTCGGGCAGTGTAGGGGGTCGTGCTGGGGCTAGTGTTTCAGGATTTAGGGCAGAGCAATGGTGTTCAGGCAGTGTAGGGGTTTTGCTGGAGGTGGTGTTTCAGGGTTTAGGGCAGTGCAGTGGTGTTCGTGCAGTGTAGGGGGTGGTGTTTCAGGGTTTAGGGCAGTGGTGTTCAGGCAGTGTAGGGGGTCTTGCTGGGGTTGATGTTTCAGGGTTTAGGGCAGTGCAGTGGTGTTCGGGCAGTGTAAGGGGTAGTGCTGGGGGTGGTGTTTCAGGGTTTAGGGCAGTGCAGTGGTGTTCCGGCAGTGTAGGAGGTCAAGCAGGGGGTGGTGTTTCAGGGTTTAGGGCAGTGCAGTGGTGTTCGGGCAGTGTAGGGGGTCGTGCTGGGGGTGGTGTTTCAGGGTTTAGGGCAGTGCAGTAGTGTTCGGGCAGTGTAGGGGGTCTTGCTGGGGGTGGTGTTTCAGGGTTTAGGGCAGTGGTGTTCGGGCAGTGTAGGGGGTCTTGCTGGGGGTGATGTTTCAGGGTTTAGGGCAGTGCAGTGGTGTTCGGGCAGTGTAGGGGGTCTTGCTGGGGGTAGTGTTTCAGGGTTTAGGGCAGTGCAGTGGTGTTCGTGCAGTGTAAGGGGTCGTGCTGGGGATGGTGTTTCAGGGTTTAGGGTAGTGCAGTAGTGTTCGGGCAGTGTAGGGGGTCGTGCAGGGGGTGGTATTTCAGGGTTTAGGGCAGTGCAGTGGTGTTCGGGCAGTGTAGGGGGTCATGCTGGGGCTTGTGTTTCAGGGTTTTGGGCAGAGCAGTGGTGTTCGGGCAGTGTAGGGGGTCGTGCTGGGGGTGGTGTTTCAGGGTTTAGGGCAGTGCAGTGGTGTTCAGGCAGTGTAGGGGGTCGTGCTGGGGTGGTGTTTCAGGGTTTAGGGCAGTGGTGTTCGGGCAGTGTAGGGGGTCTTGCTGGGGGTGATGTTTCAGGGTTTAGGGCAGTGGAGTGGTGTTTGGGCAGTGTAGGAGGTCTTGCTGGGGGTAGTGTTTCAGGGTTTAGGGCAGTGCAGTGGTGTTCGGGCAGTGTAGGGGGCGTGCTGGGGGTGGTGTTTCAGGGTTTAGGGCAGTGCAGTGGTGTTCGGGCAGTGTAGGGGGTCGTGAAGGGGGTGGTGTTCAAGGGTTTAGGGCAGTGCAGTGGTGTTCGGGCAGTGTAGGGGGTCGTGCTGGGGGTAGTGTTTTAGGGTTTAGGGTAGTGCAGTGGTGCTTGTGTAGTGTAGGGGGTCGTGCTGGGGTAGTGTTTTAGGGTTTAGGGTAGTGCAGTGGTGTTTGTGTAGGGGTCATTTTTAGGGTAGTGCAGTGGTGTTTGGGTAGTGTAGGGGTCGTGCTGGGGGTAGTGTTTTAGGATGTAGGTTAGTGCAGTGGTGTTTGGGTAGTGTAGGGGGTCGTGCTGGGGGTAGTGTTTTAGGGTTTAAGGTAGTGCAGTGGTGTTTGTGTAGTGTAGGGGGTCGTGCTGGGGGTAGTGTTTTAGGATTTAGGGTAGTGCAGTGGTGCTTGTGTAGTGTAGGGGTCGTGCTGGGGGTAGTGTTTTAGGGTTTAGGGTAGTGCAGTGGTGTTTGTGTAGTGTAGGGGGTCATGTTTTAGGGTAGTGCAGTGGTGTTTGGGTAGTGTAGGGGGTCGTGCTGGGGGTAGTGTTTTAGGATTTAGGTTAGTGCAGTGGTGTTGGGGTAGTGTTTTAGGGTTTAGGGTAGTGCAGTGGTGTTTGTGTAGTGTAGGGGTCATGCTGGGGGTAGTGTTTTAGGGTTTAGGATAGTGCAGTGGTGCTTGTGTAGTGTAGGGGGTCGTGCTGGGAGTAGTGTTTTAGGGTTTAGGGTAGTGCAGTGGTGTTTTTGTACTGTAGGGGGTCATGTTTTAAGATGCAACGCTCCAATACCTGACCAGTCTGCACTACATAAAACTGCAAAAAACTAAAAATAAAAAGTGTTTTGCACTCTTTTGTCATTGGGCTATATGTGGGCTACATCTGGGTAATATTTGTGCTACATTTGGGCTCTTTTTCACTGGTTGCCATCTTGGAAGACTTCTTTGTTATGAAGTTTCCTAATTTCCTCATTTACTGCAGTCTCCTCAGTAGGAAATGCTTTCAGTTTTTTACTTTGATTCCATCAAGAAGGCATTCAGATGTGTCACACATTTGCCATAAATTCAGAATGTTAGCACTCTAGTTGTTCATTAGATCACTGTAGTAAAGCTACTGCTCACCAAGGAGTTAACTGGAAGTCTACTGCTGGTATTGAAAGTGATTGTTTCAGTCTGCATGTCAGAATTTTCTAATGAAATAGAAGAGGATTTGAGATCTCACTTAAAACATGCACTAAATTTTCTTTTTGCAGCACTAACCATAATTTCTATGGCAAAATGAACCCCTCATTTTGTTCCTTTTTAAATTAAATGTTTTAAGTGTTACCAGTTTATTCCAATCAAGATGGCTTCAGGTGTGCCATACTTTTGTCATAAGTAAGGCTGTTAGCACTCTAGTTGTTCTTTAGAACACTCTGGGAAGCTGCAGTAGAACACAAAGGCATCAACTGACAGGCTGCTCCTGTTGAAATATAACAGGAAGATATTTGAGATCTCACTTAAAACATGTCCTAATTTTTCTTTCTACAGCACTAACCATAATTTCTATGGCAAAATGAACCCCCTCATTTTGTTCCTTTTTAAATTAAATGTTTTAAGTGTTACCAGTTTATTCCAATCAAGATGGCTTCAGGTGTGCCATACTTTTGTCATAAGTAAGACTGTTAGCGCTCTAGTTGTTCTTTAGAACACTCTGGGAAGCTGCAGTAGAACACAAAGGCATCAACTGACAGGCTGCTCCTGTTGAAATATAACAGGAAGATATTTGAGATCACACTTGAAACATGTCCTAATTTTTCTTTCTACAGCACTAACCATAATTTCTATGACAAAATGAACCCCATCATTTTGTTCCTTTTTAAATTAAATGTTTTAAGTGTTACCAGTTTATTCCAATAAAGATGGCTTCAGGTGTGCCATACTTTTGTCATAAGTAAGATTGTTAGCGCTCTAGTTGTTCTTTAGAACACTCTGGGAAGCTGCAGTAGAACACAAAGGCATCAACTGACAGTCTCTGCCATTGTTGGATGTACATGTTTTACTGAGAATGTCAGACTTCATTCTCACATGACTGAGAAACATAATGTGAATTTACAGAAAATATGCTCTCATTTTAGCTTCTGGAGCACCTTCCAAAACTGTATGGGACAAGCATGTGAAAATAGTTTTCTCTCAAACATGATTCATGATATCCCAGCAGAAGGTTTTTCACAGGGTAAAATCACCTTAGAACACACCACAATTCCTGAAATTAGTATGGTACCATCAACAAATGAATTCTAATGTAACTAAAGTCTGTTATCACCCTTTATAGTTCTCCTTTTGGTAACCCTCAAAATCTTCGATTCACTACAATGCATTTCAATGGGGTACTATCATTTATATTGGTCCCAAGATGGCTGCCAGCAATTCCAGGATGAAGTGCTGACAGCCAATCAGATCTCACGATGACATGTGTGGTTAGGCTCCGCCCAGATATATATGTGTTTTTACTTTTGATTTTCTCAGCAACTACTGAACGGATTTACACCATTTAACAAAAAGGGTTCTTTCTGAACCAAGAACTACCTCTTTGCCAAATTTGGTGTAATTCCGTTCAGCAGTTCGGGCTGTAGCCTTGCATAAAGTTTCCTATGGGAAATTGATTTTTTGACTCTTATTTTTTTAATTTCTCCGCAACTACTGAACGGATTTACACCATTTAACAAAAGGGTTCTTTCTGAACCAAGAACTACCTCTTTGCCAAATTTGGTGTAATTCCGTTCAGCAGTTCGGGCTGTAGCCGTGTCTAAAGTTTCCTATGGGAAAATAAATGGGGAAAACATGTTTTGGGACCCCCCTTTTTTCTCGGCCCCCGCTTGGCGAATCACCCTGAGACTTTCAGGGTAGGAGCGGACCGGAGCGGGCCATAAAGTTTGAAAATTTCGCGAAGATTTGTCAACCGACGCAAGAGTTATTTCAAATAGAATGTCGCGGATTTCCTATGGAAAATAGGTCCTAACTATAACTATCTACTGGCGACCGCCAGTAGATAATATATATATATATATATATTCACTGAAAAAACCATAGGTTTCAGACACGTTATAGTTAGAAATTAGCATTTAAAAAACCTTTGAAATTCACTGAAAAACCATAGGTTTTAGGGACAGTTATAGTTAGTTGGACATTTCACTCGTACAAAACCATAGAAATTCCCCCGTTATAGTTAGTTCAGCTAACTATAACTCGCGCCCCGCAATGCACTGCTGATGACGTCACATATTACATCACTCATGACATGGTCAGTGACATCACTGATGACATCACTGATGACATCTCAAATGACATCACTGATGACCTCATCCATGTGATAATTTCATGCATCTTCTCACACCCTAATATAACTTTTGATACACCCACTCTAAATTACAGACTGCCATTCTCAAAACCATACACACTCCAATACCAATAACTACATACCCACTCACTGATTCTTAGGTCTACACACACACATCTACTCACTCACCCGTACAGTCACTCATACTTGCAGTCACTCAGTACAGGACTATCATATGCACTCATACACCTATATAAACACTCACACACCGCCACTCATCCATAGAGGTACTCACACACCTAGTCAGTCATGCAAAAACTTAATCACACACCCATTTACTCACCTATACAGTTATACACACACCAGCTCACTTACTCATACAAATACTAGCACATTCTTACGCTCTTATACAATAACTGATACAAGCACACACGCATCCATACAGCCACTCTCACAATCACACACTCTCACTTATAGCCATTTAAATACTCTAACACACATATATACTGCCTTTTACATATGTAGTTACTCGCACATGTACCACTGAGATATACATTCACTCACTAACACACCCATACACACACTCACCCACCCAAGCAGTCCATCACAGATGCACTCTTGAAATCATGCACCCGGTGAATCACCCACTCACACATCTATGTACAGAGTCACACACACCCCACCCACACAAACACTCAGGCAGCCATACAGATACTCAGAGAACCAATCAATAACCCATATAGACACTCATGTAGCTATTCGCAAATCCATGCATCCACTTACACACCAACAAATAGACGGATACAGACATTCACACAGTTTAGTCACTAACCCATGCATTCAGTAAGATACGTTTAATCACTCACTTGTAGTCAGTCACGCACGTACTAAATCATCCATTCAGACACTTAAACACCCACTCATTCTTCAATACGCCTTTCCCTATATATATTAAACATATTTAAACTTTACAGAAACACACAGTCACTGGATGATGTCATCAGTGATTTCATTTGAGATGTCATCAGTGATGTCATCAGTGATGTCACTGACCATGTCATGAGTGATCTAATATGTGATGTCATCAGCAGTGCATTGCGGGGGCGCGAGTTATAGTTAGCTGAACTAACTATAACGGGGGAATTTCTATGGTTTTGTACGAGTGAAATGTCCAACTAACTATAACTGTCCCTAAAACCTATGGTTTTTTCAGTGAATATATATATATATATATATTCACTGAAAAAACCATAGGTTTCAGACACGTTATAGTTAGAAATTAGCATTTAAAAAACCTTTGAAACTCACTGAAAAAACCATAGGTTTTAGGGACAGTTATAGTTAGTTGGACATTTCACTCGTACAAAACCATAGAAATTCCCCCGTTATAGTTAGTTCAGCTAACTATAACTCGCGCCCCGCAATGCACTGCTGATGACGTCACATATTACATCACTCATGACATGGTCAGTGACATCACTGATGACATCACTGATGACATCTCAAATGACATCACTGATGACATCATCCAGTGACTGTGTGTTTCTGTAAAGTTTAAATATGTTTAATATATATATAGGGAAAGGCGTATTGAAGAATGAGTGGGTGTATAAGTGTCTGAATGGATGATTTAGTACGTGAGTGACTGACTCTACAAGTGAGTGATTAAATGTATCTTACTGAATGCATGGGTTAGTGACTAAACTGTGTGAATGTCTGTATCCGTCTGTCTGTTGGTTTGTAAGCGGCTGCATGGCTTTCTGAATAGCTTCATGAGTGTCTACATGGGTTATTGATTCATTGTCTGAGTATCTGTATGGGTGCCTGAGTGTTTGTGTGGGTGGGGTGTGTGTGACTGTGCATAGATGTGTGAGTTGGTCATTCACTGGGTGCATGATTTCAAGAGTGCATCTGTGATGGACTGTATGGGTGGGTGAGTGTGTGTATGGGTGTGTTAGTGATTGAATGTATATCTCAGTGGTACATGTGTGAGTAACTACATATGTGAAAGGCAGTATATATGTGTGTTGGAGTATATAAATGGCTATAAGTGAGAGTGTGTGATTGTGAGAGTGGCTGTATGGATGAGTGTGTACTTGTATCAGTGATTGTATAAGAGCGTAAGAATGTGCTAGTATTTGTATGAGTAAGTGAGCTGATGTGTGTATAACTGTGTAGGTGAGTAAATGGGTGTGTGATTAAGTTTTTTGCATGACTGACTAGGTGTGTGAGTACCTCTATGGATGAGTGGCGGTGTGTGAGTGTTTATATAGGTGTATGAGTGCATATGATAGTCCTGTACTGAGTGACTAAGTATGAGTGACTGTACGGGTGAGTGAGTGGATGTGTGTGTAGACCTAAGAATCAGTGAGTGGGTATGTAGTTTTTGGTGTTGGAGTGTCTATGGTTTTGAGAATGGCAGTCTGTAATTTAGAGTGGGTGTATCAAAAGTTATATTAGGGTGTGAGAAGATGCATGAAATTATCACATGGATGATGTCATCAGTGATGTCATCAGTGATGTCATTTGAGATGTCATCAGTGATGTCATCAGTGATGTCACTGACCATGTCATGAGTGATGTAATATGTGACGTCATCAGCAGTGCATTGCGGGCGCGAGTTATAGTTAGCTGAACTAACTATAACGGGGAATTTCTATGGTTTTGTACGAGTGAAATGTCCAACTAACTATAACTGTCCCTAAAACCTATGGTTTTTTCAGTGAGTTTCAAAGGTTTTTTAAATGCTAATTTCTAACTATAACGTATCTGAAACCTATGGTTTTTTCAGTGAATTTCAAAGGTTTTTTAAATGCTAATTTCTAACTATAACGTGCCTGAAACCTATGATTTTTTAAGTGAATTTCAAAGGTTTTTTTAAATGCTAGTTTCTAACTATGCCTACAGAGGTAGGACATGCGAAGAAAGAAGAAAAAACGCACAGAAAGAAGCAAAAGATGTGCAGAAAGAACCAACAGAGGAGCAGAAAGAGGCCTTGTTGCAAAATCATCCTGTGCCCACAACTTTTTCAGACGGGTATTGGTGGTAACTGACTCCGACTAACCAGAGCCAGTGCTATGCTAAAAGACACTTAGAATACAGTGAAAACACCTACATACACTAGGGAACACTATGCGTTGGGGTACCCCTGTGATTAGCATGACCTCCTCTGCAAGTCCCTAGTACATAATAGGGCAGGGGGATTAAAACTACCTCTTAAAACGCGCTACAGGGCGCGTTTGCACAGTGGTGAAGGGAGGGGGGCCTGAGGTGACATGTGTGCAAACGCACCCCGTGGCGCGTTTTAAGTTGCGGGATTAAGTCCCCTTGAATTCTGAGGGTCCCTGGGGCCCAACTAGCCCCCAGGTACCTACAGTTAGGACCACAGAGCTGAGTTGCAGAGAGGCGTTCCGAGGCCACGCACCTTTTTTCACCTCTCTGCAACGCAACTCTGTTGTGCTTACTGAAGGTACCTGGTGGGCTAGTTGGCCCCCAGGGTCCCTCAGGATTCAAAGGGAATTAATTCCCCAACTTAAAACGCACCACAGGGCGTGTTTGCGCACATGTCACCTGAGGCCCCGCCCCTCCCTTCACCACTGTGCAAACGCGCCCCGTGGTGCGTTTTAAGTTGGGGGATTAGGTCACCTTGAATCCTGAGGGTCCCTGGGGCTCAACTAGCCCACTAGGTACTTCCAGTAAGCACCACAGGCCTGCGTTGCAACGCCTGTAACAAATTGTGCAGTTGTGTTTAGGTAGTGAAGAGGGTCGTGCTGGGGGTAGTGTTTTAGGGTTTAGGGTAGTGCAGTGGTGTTTGTGTAGTGTAGGGGGTCATGCTGGGGGTAGATTTAGGGTTTAGGGTATTGCAGTGGTGTTTGGGTAGTGTAGGGAGTCGTGCTGGGGGTAGTGTTTTAGGGTTTAGGGTAGTGCAGTGGTGTTTGGGTAGTCTAGGGGTCGTGCTGGGGGTAGTGTTTTAGGGTTTAGGGTAGTGCAGTGGTGTTTGGGTAGTGTAGGGGGTCGTGCTGGGGGTAGTGATTTAGGGTAGTGCAGTGGTGTTTGGGTAGTGTAGGGGTACTGCTGGGGGTAGTTTTTAGGGTTTAGAGTAGTGCAGTGGTGTTTGGGTAGTGTAGTGGTTCGTGCTGGGGGTAGTTTTTTAGGGTTTAGGGTAGTGCAGTGGTGTTTGTGTAGTGTAGGGGATAGTGTTTTAGGGTTTAGGGTAGTGCAGTGGTGTTTGTGTAGTGTAGGAGGTCGTGGTTTAGGGTAGTGCAGTGGTCTTTGGGTAGTGTAGGGAGTCGTGCGGGGGTAGTGTTTTAGGGTTTAAGGTAGTGTAGGGGGTCATGCGGGGGGTAGTGTTTTAGGAATTAGGGTAGTGCATTGGTGTTTGGGTAGTGTAGGGGGTCATGCGGGGGTAGTGTTTTAGGGTTTAGGGCAGTGCAGTGGTGTTCGGGTAGTGTAGGGGTTGTGCTGGGGGAGTGTTTGAGGGTTTAGGGCAGTGCAGTCGTGTTCGGGTAGTGTAGGGGGTTGTGCTGGGGGTAGTATTTTAGGGTTTAGGGTAGTGCAGTGGTGTTCGGGTAGTGTAGGGGGTCGTGCTGGGGGTAGTGTTCTAGGGTTTAGGGCAGTGCAGTGGTGTTTGGGCAGTGTAGGGGGTAATGCTGGGGGTGGTGTTTTAGGGTTTAGGGCAGTGCAGTGGTGTTCGGGCAGTGTAGGGAATCGTGCTGGGGGTGGTTTTTCAGGGTTTAGGGCAGTGCAGTGGTGTTCGGGCAGTGTAGGGGGTGGTGTTTCAGGGTTTAGGGCAGTGCAGTAGTGTTCGGGCAGTGTAGGGGGTCATGTTTTAGGGTAGTGCAGTGGTGTTTGTGTAGTGTAGTGGGTCGTGCAGGGGGTGGTGTTTCAGGGTTTAGGGCAGTGGTGTTCAGGCAGTGTAGGGCGTCGTGCTGGGGGTGGTGTTTCAGGGTTTGGGGCAGTGCAGTGGTGTTCGAGCAGTAAAGGGGGTCGTGCTGGGGGTGGTGTTTCAGGGTTTAGGGCAGTGCAGTGGTGTTCGGGCAGTGTAGGGGGCGGTGCAGGGGGTGGTGTTTCAGGGTTTAGGGCAGTGCAGTGGTGTTCAGGCAGTGTAGGGGGCGGTGCAGGGGGTGGTGTTTCAGGGTTTAGGGCAGTGCAGTGGTGTTCGGGCAGTGTAGGGGGTCATGCAGGGGGTGGTGTTTCAGGGTTTAGGGCAGTGCAGTGGTGTTCGGACAATGTAGGGGGTCGTGCTGGGGCTGATGTTTCAGGGTTTAGGGCAGTACAGTGGTGTTCGGGCAGTGTAGGGGGTCGTGCTGGGGCTGGTGTTTCAGGGTTTAGGGCAGTGCAGTGGTGTTCGGGCAGTGTAGGGGGTTGTGCTGGGGCTGGTGTTTCAGGGTTTAGGGCAGTGCAGTTGTGTTCCGGCAGTGTAGGAGGTCATGCAGGGGGTGGTGTTTCAGGGTTTAGGGCAGTGCAGTGGTGTTCGGGCAGTGTAGGGGTTCTTGCCGGGGGTAGTGTTTCGGGGTTTAGGGCAGTGCAGTGGTGTTCGGGCAGTGTAGGGGGTCGTGCTGGGGGTGGTGTTTCAGGGTTTAGGGCAGTGCAGTGGTGTTTGGGCAGTGTAGGGGGTCTTGCTGGGGGTGGTGTTTCAGGGTTTATGGCAGTGGTGTTCGGGCAGTGTAGGGGGTCTTGCTGGGGGTGATGTTTCAGGGTTTAGGGCAGTGCAGTGGTGTTCGGGCATTGTAGGAGATCTTGCTGGGGGTAGTGTTTCAGGGTTTAGGGGAGTGCAGTGGTGTTCGGGCAGTGTAGGGGGCGTGCTGGGGGTGGTGTTTCAGGGTTTAGGGCAGTGCAGTGGTGTTCGGGCAGTGTAGGGGGTCGTGAAGGGGGTGGTGTTTCAGGGTTTAGGGCAGTGCAGTGGTGTTCGGGCAGTGTAGGGGTCGTGCTAGGGTTGGTGTTTCAGGGTTTAGGGCAGTGCAGTGGTGTTCGGGCAGTGTAGGGGGTCGTGCAGGGGCTGGTGTTTCAGGGTTTAGGGCAGTGCAGTGGTGTTCGGGCAGTGTAGGGGGTCGTGCTGGGGGTAGTGTTTTAGGGTTTAGGGTAGTGCAGTGGTGCTTGTGTAGTGTAGGGGTCGTGCTGGGGTAGTGTTTTAGGTTTAGGGTAGTGCAGTGGTGTTTGGGTAATGTAGGGGGTCGTGCTGGGGGTAGTGATTTAGGGTAGTGCAGTGGTGTTTGGGTAGTGTAGGGGGTACTGCTGGGGGTAGTGTTTTAGGGTTTAGGGTAGTGCAGTGGTGTTTGGGTAGTGTAGGGGTACTGCTGGGGGTAGTTTTTTAGGGTTTAGGGCAGTGCAGTGGTGTTCGGGCAGTGTAGGGGGTCATGCTGGGGCTGGTGTTTCAGGGTTTAGGGCAGTGCAGTGGTGTTCGGGCAGTGTAGGGGGTCTTGCTGGGGCTGGTGTTTCAGGGTTTAGGGCAGTGCAGTGGTGTTCGGGCAGCGTAGGGGGTCTTGCTGGGGCTAGTGTTTCAGGGTTTAGGGCAGTGCAGTGGTGTTCGGGCATTGTAGGAGATCTTGCTGGGGGTAGTGTTTCAGGGTTTAGGGGAGTGCAGTGGTGTTCGGGCAGCGTAGGGGGTCGTGCTGGGGGTGGTGTTTCCAGGTTTAGGGCAGTGCAGTGGTGTTCGGGCAGTGTAGGGGGTCGTGCTGGGGCTAGTGTTTCAGGATTTAGGGCAGAGCAATGGTGTTCAGGCAGTGTAGGGGGTTTTGCTGGAGGTGGTGTTTCAGGGTTTAGGGCAGTGCAGTGGTGTTCGTGCAGTGTAGGGGGTGGTGTTTCAGGGTTTAGGGCAGTGGTGTTCAGGCAGTGTAGGGGGTCTTGCTGGGGTTGATGTTTCAGGGTTTAGGGCAGTGCAGTGGTGTTCGGGCAGTGTAGGGGGTAGTGCTGGGGGTGGTGTTTCAGGGTTTAGGGCAGTGCAGTGGTGTTCCGGCAGTGTAGGAGGTCATGCAGGGGGTGGTGTTTCAGGGTTTAGGGCAGTGCAGTGGTGTTCGGGCAGTGTAGAGGGTCGTGCTGGGGGTGGTGTTTCAGGGTTTAGGGCAGTGCAGTAGTGTTCGGGCAGTGTAGAGGGTCGTGCTGGGGGTGGTGTTTCAGGGTTTAGGGCAGTGGTGTTCGGGCAGTGTAGGGGGTCTTGCTGGGGGTGATGTTTCAGGGTTTAGGGCAGTGCAGTGGTGTTCGTGCAGTGTAAGGGGTCGTGCTGGGGATGGTGTTTCAGGGTTTAGGGCAGTGCAGTAGTGTTCGGGCAGTGTAGGGGGTCGTGCAGGGGGTGGTATTTCAGGGTTTAGGGCAGTGCAGTGGTGTTCGGGCAGTGTAGGGGGTCGTGCTGGGGGTGGTGTTTCAGGGTTTAGGGCAGTGCAGTGGTGTTCAGGCAGTGTAGGGGGTCGTGCTGGGGGTGGTGTTTCAGGGTTTAGGGCAGTGGTGTTCGGGCAGTGTAGGGGGTCTTGCTGGGGGTGATGTTTCAGGGTTTAGGGCAGTGGAGTGGTGTTCGGGCAGTGTAGGAGGTCTTGCTGGGGGTAGTGTTTCAGGGTTTAGGGCAGTGCAGTGGTGTTCGGGCAGTGTAGGGGGCGTGCTGGGGGTGGTGTTTCAGGGTTTAGGGCAGTGCAGTGGTGTTTGTGTAGTGTAGGGGGTCATGTTTTAGGGTAGTGCAGTGGTGTTTGGGTAGTGTAGGGGGTCGTGCTGGGGGTAGTGTTTTAGGATTTAGGTTAGTGCAGTGGTGTTGGGGTAGTGTTTTAGGGTTTAGGGTAGTGCAGTGGTGTTTGTGTAGTGTAGGGGGTCATGCTGGGGGTAGTGTTTTAGGGTTTAGGATAGTGCAGTGGTGCTTGTGTAGTGTAGGGGGTCGTGCTGGGGGTAGTGTTTTAGGGTTTAGGGTAGTGCAGTGGTGTTTTTGTACTGTAGGGGGTCATGTTTTAAGATGCAACGCTCCAATACCTGACCAGTCTGCACTACATAAAACTGCAAAAAACTAAAAATAAAAAGTGTTTTGCACTCTTTTGTCATTGGGCTATATGTGGGCTACATCTGGGTAATATTTGTGCTACATTTGGGCTCTTTTTTCACTGGTTGCCATCTTGGAAGACTTCTTTGTTATGAAGTTTCCTAATTTCCTCATTTACTGCAGTCTCCTCAGTAGGAAATGCTTTCAGTTTTTTACTTTGATTCCATCAAGAAGGCATTCAGATGTGTCACACATTTGCCATAAATTCAGAATGTTAGCACTCTAGTTGTTCATTAGATCACTGTAGTAAAGCTACTGCTCACCAAGGAGTTAACTGGAAGTCTACTGCTGGTATTGAAAGTGATTGTTTCAGTCTGCATGTCAGAATTTTCAAATGAAATAGAAGAGGATTTGAGATCTCACTTAAAACATGCACTAAATTTTCTTTTTGCAGCACTAACCATAATTTCTATGGCAAAATGAACCCCTCATTTTGTTCCTTTTTAAATTAAATGTTTTAAGTGTTACCAGTTTATTCCAATCAAGATGGCTTCAGGTGTGCCATACTTTTGTCATAAGTAAGGCTGTTAGCACTCTAGTTGTTCTTTAGAACACTCTGGGAAGCTGCAGTTGAACACAAAGGCATCAACTGACATGCTGCTCCTGTTGAAATATAACAGGAAGATATTTGAGATCTCACTTAAAACATGTCCTAATTTTTCTTTCTACAGCACTAACCATAATTTCTATGGCAAAATGAACCCCCTCATTTTGTTCCTTTTTAAATTAAATGTTTTAAGTGTTACCAGTTTATTCCAATCAAGATGGCTTCAGGTGTGCCATACTTTTGTCATAAGTAAGACTGTTAGCGCTCTAGTTGTTCTTTAGAACACTCTGGGAAGCTGCAGTAGAACACAAAGGCATCAACTGACAGGCTGCTCCTGTTGAAATATAACAGGAAGATATTTGAGATCACACTTGAAACATGTCCTAATTTTTCTTTCCAGAGCACTAACCATAATTTCTATGACAAAATGAACCCCCTCATTTTGTTCCTTTTTAAATTAAATGTTTTAAGTGTTACCAGTTTATTCCAATCAAGATGGCTTCAGGTGTGCCATACTTTTGTCATAAGTAAGATTGTTAGCGCTCTAGTTGTTCTTTAGAACACTCTGGGAAGCTGCAGTAGAACACAAAGGAATCAACTGACAGTCTCTGCCTTTGTTGGATGTACATGTTTTACTGAGAATGTCAGACTTCATTCTCACATGACTGAGAAAGATAATGTGAATTTACAGAAAATATGCTCTCATTTTAGCTTCTGGAGCACCTTCCAAAACTGTATGGGACAAGCATGTGAAAATAGTTTTCTCTCAAACATGATTCATGATATCCCAGCAGAAGGTTTTTCACAGGGTAAAATCACCTTAGAACACACCACAATTCCTGAAATTAGTATGGTACCATCAACAAATGAATTCTAATGTAACTAAAGTCTGTTATCACCCTTTATAGTTCTCCTTTTGGTAACCCTCAAAATCTTAGATTCACTACAATGCATTTCAATGGGGTACTATCATTTATATTGGTCCCAAGATGGCTGCCAGCAATTCCAGGATGAAGTGCTGACAGCCAATCAGATCTCACGATGACATGTGTGGTTAGGCTCCGCCCAGATATATATGTGTTTTTACTATTGATTTTCTCAGCAACTACTGAACGGATTTACACCATTTAACAAAAAGGGTTCTTTCTGAACCAAGAACTACCTCTTTGCCAAATTTGGTGTAATTCCGTTCAGCAGTTCGGGCTGTAGCCTTGCATAAAGTTTCCTATGGGAAATTGATTTTTTGACTCTTATTTTTTTAATTTCTCCGCAACTACTGCACAGATTTACACCATTTAACAAAAAGGGTTCTTTCTGAACCAAGAACTACGGGGCATATTAGCAAGAACCTCGTTAAAATTATCGCCATTTTAGCGGCAGGAAACTGCCGCTAAAACGGCGATAATGGACTTGCTAATATGCGTTATGGAATTCCAATAGAAGCCCAGGTTAGATGTGCAGGACATCTAACCTGGGCTTCTATTGGAATTGTATAACGCATATTAGCAAGCCCATTATCGCCGTTTTAGCGGCAGTTTCCTGCCGCTAAAACGGCGATAATTTTAACGAGGTTCTTGCTAATATGCCCCCACCTCTTTGCCAAATTTGGTGTAATTCCGTTCAGCAGTTCGGGCTGTAGCCGTGTCTAAAGTTTCCTATGGGAAAATGAATGGGGAAAACACGTTTTGGGACCCCCCTTTTTTCTCGGCCCCCGCTTGACGAATCACCCTGAGACTTTCAGGGTAGGAGCGGACCGGAGCGGGCCATAAAGTTTGAAAATTTCGCGAAGATTCGTCAACCGACGCAAGAGTTATTTCAAATAGAATGTCGCGGATTTCCTATGGAAAATAGGTCCTAACTATAACTATCTACTGGCGACTGCCAGTAGATAATATATACATGTATACTTCAACATTCCAAACTATCGGAGATAAGGTTGTCATTATACATGTGTCATAGTACATTGAACTGTGCTTCCTTTTATAAGCGTTTGCATTAATCTAAGGGGGGAAAACTTTGTATATCACACCACAAAATACATGTGTATAACAGACCATGTAAATATTGCTGCTTCTGTGTACATATGGATGTGTGTGTGCATATATCTAGAGAGGTTTATTCAACAAACACTAAATGCCACATGAAAATATGTATGTATAGGTTAATTTCAGTTTTGTTAAATAAAAAATAAAAAAAGTTCTACTCCCTGGAATCTTTGTTCCATCCCTGCTCTCTCTGACTCACCCAAACCTTTCTGACTGCTATGAACTCACAAACATCCTTTTCAAATTTCCCCCTCGGTTTTAGCCAATGCACCTAACTAACCGGCACATGTCCGCTGCTCCCAATAACAACTTACTACATTCCCTTTTTCAATCCATTTCCATCATGCTATCCATACTCAAAACACTACTAAACACACAAGAACTCAAGAGCAGAAACTTACCACAACTAGTCCACAGGAAAACACAGTTAACAAATGTACTATTTAACTCTAATCTTGGGTTGCAGAGTAGCGTGCTGCTTGCTCAAAGCATTTCAACGCCTCGTCAGGGGTAGTAGGCGCTGTGTAAATACAATCACACGGATATCCTACTTAGAGGTTTCGTCTCACTCCCTGTGGGAGGCAGCAAGGTCCAGTGTTTGGAACTCCATACCACCAGAGGAACCTCAGTAAGCGTCTGCCACACCCTTCTTCTGGCCCTGCTTCTTTTCATCTCTCTGGTGGCTTTGAAACCGGTCAGGCAGGCTGCCCCATATTTTCACCTTTGTTCAAAGAGTAATTTGCCTTCACCTTCATTGACCTGGCTCTCAGTTGGAGCCTGGTTTAGAGTCAACCATCCACAGACCAGTATGTGGGTCCGAATGAGAGCCGGTGCACACTGGTACTGCCTGGCACACCCTCATTTGTATGCTCCTGTTGCATGCAGGGACATTTTGCCTGATTACGGGGATGTGCTCTCCCCAGTGCAGGAACAAACTCTTGACAGATCGCACATGTCTGGGCAGAGCACATCCGTTAAAGAGAGACCTGGTCTGAAACCACTGCTCCATACGTCACTGCCAGTGAACCTGGCCTTATTTTGAAGAGCGCGCTTGGATCCCCCATTTGTGGTCGCAGAGTGTGACTGCACTTGCAAGAATGGAGATGCCAGGGGGCCCCCTAGATCCCTATCCAGGGGTCGCCCTCTGGTGTGGGGGGCAGGAGGAGAAGGGGTGCCACCTCATATGTGTTGGACTATCAGTCCATCTCCCAACAGCTTCTGTGCTCTTGTGCCCACGTCTGAAATATGGTAGTAGCCCAAAACCCTACCCTCTTTTGCAGGGGGGCACACTCTCATGCAAGTCGGGGAATTTCCTCATGGGATCTTGCCGACACAATCCATATTACAGAAGGGGCCACGCAAGAGTTTGCGACCCCTTCTAAGGTGCAAAAAGCAGACACAAACTTGTTTGCGCTCCGAGGTGTCTAATGTAGCACTGCCCCGTGTGTTTCACTCAATCATTGCCCAAGGAGCCTTTTTCCCTTGTGTGCTCCTGGCTTACCCCACTCTTGTGGCAACTTGATAACTTCATAAGTTGTGGAATGACGTTTTACTTGCCTTGATGGCTGTTTGTCCAAAAAGAGTTCTGTGATGAAACTAGTTTACACATTATGTTGAATGTTGTCTTTTGATTGTACATTGTTTTTTGCAACGTCGCTAAAATGTTGACACAACACATAGTTGAACGTTTAAAATACAACTTTCTTCCTTCCAGCGTACCCTGAATGTACTGAGGATTCTTTTTCTTCACAGGTGGTTACGGACCATTTCTATCATCTTGTTCTTGAACAAACAGGACATGTTAGCGGAAAAGGTTTTGGCAGGGAAATCTAAAATAGAAGACTACTTTCCTGAATATGTGCGCTACACTGTACCGGAGGATGGTAAGCCGTTACTTTTTTCTTAAGAGGATTAAAGCATTGCAAATGGTGAAAATTACCCGAATTTCAGGGGAAAAAAATCGAAACCTGCTCCTGATGATGCGATGCTTGCTTGTACCCTCTCAAACAGTCTGCTTCGATTCTTAACCGTTTGTTTGCAGGATACACCGGGTCTCTTATCACGAATTAGCCCTCTGAAACTGGGGTTGTGTACATTTTTTTTTATAGACCAAAATAAATTGCACTCCATAACATATAACCTATTCGTGCTGTTCCTCTGCCAGCACTGGAGCAGGCATTTAGCTTAGGTTTTTCTTTCGTTTTTATTTTGAGCCTTTCTCCATTCACTAGAACATGGGCGGTTTATCATACAAAAAATTAAAACAATTCTTAATCTCATTGTGTCGAGGCCACTCAGCCTCATTTTAAAATTAAGAGTCTCTTGTATGCACAGGCAGGACCTCAAGGGCCTAACTGCGAAGCGATACTCACCTGGCGATCACTGCACTAGCACACACGTACATAACACTGGAACAAAAGTGCCATGTTGAATCAAGTCATAAACATATTGGCAAGAAAATGTAGAGATATTTCTCAAATACAGGTGGCACAGAAATCTAACAATTATTGAGAATTGGCTTTTCATTAAGTTTCGGAGAAAGACCAGAAAATGCCAATTCGTTTTCACCTGGTGACGGAAAGTTAACTAATTGCCCCTGTGGATCTCTGCTGCTCCTAGTGCAGTAATCCACCGGCTTCATGCAGGACCTTGCCAACGATTCCAGTTGTCACAGCCTTCCATGAGGTCAGGATCATGTGCGGTTTAACGCTCAATGAGGAACCTGGACCCTTCTTGTGTGCTGGTGACCGGAGTCCACTTGCATTGTTGTTGATCAGTGCGGAAGTACGCTGAAACTTTTCCACACAAAAAATGGGTCAGCAGCCCAGTTGTCTTAAACCATGACATCTTCATGGTAGCTTCAAAGAGGTGCATCTACAATCTTCATTGGTGCCTGTGCTGCCCCGAGGGAGCAGCAGAGGTAATTCACAGTAATAGTTTGCGATGCTGCCCTGAAAGATGTAGAAGGACATGTCTTCATGTTTCTTTTTTTTTTTTTTTAACTAAATTCCAAACAGGCACACACTGTGCTGTGCCACCAGTAGACTGAGTTTACTCACAAGGTCGACGCTTGTGCACTATCTTGGGACAAACGTCACTTAGATTGGTAAGTGTATCTGAAGGTGGTACAAAAGGGTAATACTCAGAGACTCATGGTGTGGGGCTTCCAGGGGAAACCCTTAGAAAGTCCAACCTCCCCTTGAAAATGTGGCTGTGGACAATACATTTCTGGGTCTGTCAAAAGGCATCAATCTCAGCATGCACCATGGTGAGCAAGTTAACCTGTACATGCTGCTTCCAACAGAAATGGTCATGAGTCAGCATAGAAAGGTGGGAGCCCTGAAGAATGGGCAAAAGAGTGAAGTTGGGAGCTAAGGAGCAACAGTATGGCCAGCAGACACAGCAGCAGCAAGAGTTCAGTCCTGTCAGTGAGGCAGCCACAGATAGAAAAGGAGAGGCACTGGCAAACAGCCCCTTCAGCACTCAGAGTTATTCTTTCCTCCCAAAAATTATTCTTGCTGCTACATTGCCTCTACAAAAGGGGATGATGGACGGAACGTTTGAGCCAATCAAACACTCACCCCCAGTCAACTGATCTGGGTTTAATCCATCATCATTCTTTAGCTCACTCCACCACCCCAGTTCAGACATGGCCATATGCAAATCAGTCTGACCCTGTGCCTCATGGGAACAGTCCAGCCCGAACTGCCAAGCCATGTCTTCCCTGGACCGGAAACAAGCATCCTAGGACCGCTACATTGCCTCTGGGCAGATCAAGACACAGCAATTGATCATGATACCTTGGTGTATCCAACTTGTCTCCCAAAACCCTCATATCAGCCTATCAATGAACAAGCATTTGTAGAGCGTGGCACTGTCACCCCTGTGGGTATGTTGGCGCTGGGATGCGAGGGCTCCGTCAAAAAGCCAGGCCTTGGGGAACCGGCAGGAAAAGGAAAGCAACCAGCAGAAAAAGGCAAACAGAAGTAAGAAAAACGAGCAAGCAGAAAAGGCAAAACAGAGTGCAGACAAATGAGCAGAAAAGGCCAGAGGCAGAAAAGCGGGCAAAAACAGCAGAAAAGTGAGCAGAAAAGGCAAAATATAGGACAGAAAAATGAGCAGAAAAGACAAAACACAGCAAGAAACGAGCAGACGAGGCACAAACAGAGGGTAGCAAGTAGACAGGCAGCAAAGGGTAGCGGACTGCAGGCAAGCTGAACAGGGGAACTGTCACAGGGGGACCTAGCATGAGGACCTGCCATTAAGTAGATCATGGGGGAAGGGCGGGGTGCTGGGTGGCGGTAGGAGGGAAACGGCGGGAAGAGGGAAGAAATTAGCAAGAAAAGGCAAAACAGAGGGCAGAAAAGCTAAAACAGGGCAGAAAAACGAGCTGAAAAAGGCAAAACAGAGGGTGGCAAACTGTGGGCAAGCTGGGTAGGAGAACTGTTGCTGGGTGAGCTGGCACAAGGACCTGGCTATATAGATAATAACATTGAATCAGATCACTCGGGGGTTCAAAGATTTGTGCTTTAAGAAAAAAGTGAAGCATGTCAGCTCCTGATAACGGTAAGGTAGTGTTTTACTTGAGGAAGTACTCTTTGCCTTGTACTACAGTGCTATATGATCAGTTCTGTAAAATAAAATCAGATTCTGTAAATAAATTCACACATTTCAGTCTGCATATTATGCCTGTGTGTACTTTACATTCAGCAAACATAATTTGGCTCAGTTCCAGAATATTGGGCCATTCTAGTTTTTCCTTATACTCTCCCCCCCCCTTCCCAATCAATTAACGTGTTTGCTGGAGAAAAGGTTCGAGCACAGATGTTTTGCAACAGTAAACAGTAGCAAGGGAAAGGTTTACAAAATCATTTTAGCTTACAAATGGCCAATATACGGATCTTCTTTTGAAAGTTATTTTGAAAGTCCTGATTTTCACGTTACCCCTTGCATAGCATACATGATCCTTAGTTCTCACAAGAATTAGATATCAGACTTGAGGGAATTCATGGAAGCACTCTGTCGACTCATTTTCAGTTAGGATTCTGCAAAGGCACTGAGCAGAGACTGTGATAGATTATCTGTTTCTGACAGATCACCTTGCTTGATGGTGGTGTTGATCATTTCTCAAGTGTTCAAAGATCATGCCCATAATACTGTGTCAATGGATCAGACCGGCTTAGTTGGACAGGATGTTTGGGAAAATGTATTGCTGGTTCTCCTATTTTAGTTTGACTAACAGAACATGCAGTGATTTTCAACTACTTTTTACCCTGTTTATGAGGTTTACCCACAAGATTCTGTCACGTCTCTTCAATGTCTGCAAGTCTTAGATATTTGCTATACAGTATTTTGAAAGTGTGAACCTAGCGACGAGCTTCACAGAGAACTTTAAATTATATTCGCTATGAAGTGGAGTCAATGTTTTATGGCATAAATACTGACATACACGTCTGGTTCCCTTTGAAAATGTATTCAATTATGAGGGATAGGAAGATGTAGTCTGAATGTGAGTTCTAAAGCCCTACAAGAAAATTTAGAGAATACTTTTATTGATAGTTTGGGTTTTCCCACAAGTTACATTCAGTTAGCTGGGAACTACATTTTTGACTTATTGTACTAGCCTTGCAGTTGAGTGCAAAAACACTTACAGCGCAGGGTAGATTTGGAAGCTGTTGCCTGAAGGTGCTGTCGCACTACAACAACACTCCCATTTACATACTCTTGTACATAGCAGAAGAGACCGTTTCAAATGTATCCCTGTTGTTGGTCTTGTCTTCTGGTTAGTGTGTGTAAATACCATTAAGACCAAGTTTATAACCACTGGCTCTAGAATCTCTCTTACGAGTTTTAAACTGGATAGCCCAGCTATAACTATCTGCAGACACCATGGTTTCGTCCACCATGGCAAAGCATTCTCCTCGTTGATGCTGCTATTCGAGCCCCCACATGATCAAGATGAAATTGTGTACCAACAACAATCTCTGCTTCATTAAAAAGCTTTACTGCCTCTGGAAGGCTGACATGGAAGTACAAGTAAATATTGTGGGGCCTATTCACAGGGATAAGTTTGCATGTGTTGATATCCTCACAAGGAAATCAACACCTAGATTTCTGCATTGATGGACTTAAAAATTTCCTTCTGCAGCTCTACATCTAGCTGTTGATAGAGATCATATTTTTGCAATTGGCAACATCCTGTATTTAGGAGAATCAGGATATAAAGATTAACATCTGCGTCACACCCTACTGTCTGTGATTGGAGTCAGATGTACACCTAGTTTTGATTCTGAAGCTAAACTTCTGTTGTCAACCCTCTGTGTCTAAAAGGAGGCTCTTTGTGAAACCCTCTGTTGCCCATTTGTTCATAAGAGTCAAATACAAGTTGTGGACACTCGTATGTACATAAGTCTGTCTATGGTTCAGCAGCATAAAATCTTCAAGCACCAGACCATATGTACCCTCACATGACTTGGGATTGAAAGACCAAGCTTTATTGGTTAGATCTCCATTTAATAGTACTACCATGGTAGGCACAGAGCTTCTTCTCATACTGACCCTAGGCTCTAGAGTGAATCTGCACTACGGTAGCA
This sequence comes from Calotriton arnoldi, assembly GCA_963921515.1. NCBI lineage: Eukaryota > Metazoa > Chordata > Amphibia > Caudata > Salamandridae > Calotriton > Calotriton arnoldi. The sequence goes on along the minus strand of CAWUFW010002811.1, from coordinate 1,596,730 downwards.
AAAGAGATGAAACCCTTAGGCCTCTCTTGCTTTTCCAGTGACCTTGCCATGGTCACTTGTAAAATGGATCCCCAAGAATGGATCCACTTCTATGCCGCTGCATGTAATGTAACTCGATGCTTTTCATGGTCAAGCCATTTGAGGCTCTGGAGATGAAGCACTCTGTACAACTCGGTAAATAAATAAGATGTAATAGTGCAAAATTGCAAGTTGCTGATAGGGAATTATACAACAGCCAATCTTGTATGAAATCAATTTCATTTTGCCCGTTTTTGATGGAAAGTTTTGATTCCTAAACCAAAATGCGTTCATTAGCCCATCGTTACAGACCGGAAACGTTGGCAAATCTTGGTTAGTATCCCAGGGACATACAGCACCAGTTTTCCTAAATGTCACTTAGAACGGGATCTTTCAGATTTGAGTACATGTGAGGAGCAACAAGAGAAATATTTTGATTACGTAGCACCAGTGTTAAATGATCAGATAGTTCTAGGCGTAATGCGAGACCTGTGAGATGCCCTGTTAAGTCCACGCATGATATGCTGCTGTTTTGGTAATACTACACCAACTTTCATGGGAACCAAGAGTATTCTGATTGAGAGGACTAATATTTTTAGTTAAGATACGCTTGGGTAAAATTTAGCAGTCCAGATGTCATTCAGTGTTGCCTGAATCTATTAGAATATTATTTTTCCCATTACACTACATAATGTTACTTTTAGGATTTATAGTTAAAGTAAGATTTCTACCTACAAAAGAAGGAAATTTGAAACTGCAGCAAACTGTATTTCTAAATTACTTTCTAAGATGCTCTGTTTGCTTGTTCATCCACATTTTTTCCAATGAGGACAGTTGCGCTTCTGCTTATTTAACAGACGTTATGCTAATACTCTTGCCAGATAGTGTCTAATGCGATGCAATTTCTTTTGAACAGCAACACCAGACGCCGGGGAAGATCCCAAAGTTACAAGGGCCAAGTTTTTCATCCGGGATGAATTTTTAGTAAGTATATTTACATACATTTAAAACACTCGTGTTCCAGAATCATTGTAGCCTCTGCCTGATTGACTGTTATTAGTCATATCTAGCTGCCTTCTGTGGGCTTTGATAAAGGCAAACTTTGGATATAGAATTGCTTATCATTTCTGTGGAATCCCACTAATTCACTTTTGGATGTTGGGACCCCCGTCTAAGCAATTTGAACTTCAAAGGTATACATTAAAATACATTAAAAAGATGCAAAGATTATTAACCCTTTTTTTAAACAACAACAAAATGCAAAAATCGAAATTTTTATTTCATTGAAATGTTGAATTTTTAGAAAATGTATTTTTCTTTTTAAAAGACAGAAACAGTATGCTAGACTTTAGCATATCATGATGTCTTTTCTTCTCCTAATGCATGCTCTCTTTGTGTGAGTGCATACCAGTGCTTCAGTTGAGGCCACCAATTATCCATTCTAAATTCTATTTGCTGTATGTACTTGTGCTGCTGCCCTGAATGAAGATAAGGATGCAAATTACATTTTTCACCTCCAATTTCAAATTCCTTCACAATAACAGAGCATTGTAATTTTCCATTTTGCTTTTATATGTGCATAAACTTTTAATCTGCTCATATGATTTAATTTTCTAAACAGTTGCTCACCCCTTGAGTAGGTATCGTGGACCCCAGGTTAAGAACCACTGGCTTATCGTGTAAAGTATTGCAGCAGTTTACAGACCTAGCAATCTCACTCTTTTCTGCTTAAGTCCAATAGCGCCAAATCTTTTTTCCCCATTCAAACGTTTTTATTAAGTTTTGTATTAACAATCCTAGTGGCATTTACTTGACCACAAGTCCACTACGTGCTGGGTATATATACGAATTATGATTTGTATATGCATATCAATAGAAACAGAATATTGAGTACATTGTAGTCCCTCATGCAGTAGGATTGCTTGTTTATATGGGAGAAAGGGGGGGCTGCAAACAATGTCCATATGCCATCTTCTGATATGCGTGTTCCGCTTCATTCCACCACTAGTTCTTAGCATTCCCCCCCTTATTATGCGCACTCCGCATCATCCCCCCATTACTTCTTACATTTTTGGGGGCAGACTCATTCTCCATGACCATGCATAAGTACATTCTCTTCTCCCAATCTTGTATTGTGAGGAGTACTGAACTTCCCCACCTTTGAGCTATGTCCCTTTTAGTCACCATGTATCCCAAATTTATGAGCAGTTTTTTGTAACTGGTTGCTTCCGCCTCCTTCCAAATCCCCAGTAGTACCAGTGAAGCCATTAGTTCAATGGTGCAGTCTGTGGCTTGTTCCAATCTGCAGGTTACATGTATCCAATATCAGAAGTTTAGGGCACTCCCACAGGATATGAAAGAAGGTGCCCCTTTCCCCTCAATTCTGTAAGCATGCCTCCGACTCTGCCTTGCCTATTTTAATTAGCAATGTTCAGCATAATCTATTTAGCATTTTTAATTGCACTAGTCTGTAGCTGGCATTTACAGCCACTTTTCTAGGGAATCGTACTGCCCCCCACCCCATTCATCCTCGGGAGCCCCAATATTGTTGTGCCATTTTTCCGTTTGCATGTTAATCATAACCGGACTGTATGTGAGTGATTTGGCCTTAGCGGTAATGTGTCCATCTAATAATCTCTCAAGAGTGGAGTCCTCTGTCTCCTCGTCAGTCGGGATTCTGGTTTTTAATGCACGTCTCAACTGTAAGCTGGGATGAGACCATTTCAAACACTTTTTTTTTTACTAAATGTTCGAAGGAACAATCCCATTTGTATCCCACACATCTTCCAGCGATATGAAAATTACGTTCCATTTCTTAAAAACAGGTAGCTTAGTCACTTCTCTCAGTCTTATTCCCACCCACAAAGGAATTTTGAAAGTCAGTCTCTTCTCCCACCCCCCTTCTCTGTTCATGCCATGCCCGTATTACCATGTCTGTTGCGGGCTGTGATGGACCCTCCAACTTACCCCCATATAAAACAAGCATGTTACCCTTCCCCCCCCCTCCCAATTTGAATCTGTTCAGTCTATAAGCCGGTTCCTCCAATGGGGAGTATGCCCAGCTGTTGACTATACAAACTTGTGATGCTTCATAGTATTTACGAACATTTGGTAAGGCAACTCCATCTTCCTATGTTGGGCGTTGGAGGGTCAGCATGATCTGGGGTGTTCCTCCTGCCCATAGCAGAGTCCTTAACAAGTGATCTATCCTATCAAAGAACCGGCTGAGTATCCTGTTGGGAGTCTTCTGTAGGAAATATGTGACGAGAGTTCAATCATTTTAAAGATCGCCGCCCTTCCAATAGCGAGATCAGTAAATGATGCCTGTGTTCTAGATTTGTTTCTAATTTAGTCAATAACTGGTTTAAATTGACCTCATACTGCGTTTTGCCATATTTAGTGATCTACAGGCCTAAATATTTAAAATGCTGTGTTTCCACCATTAAGGGTTTTGGCAGAACCTCCAGTGGCTGCCACCCACCCATCTGGAACAGAAGTAATTTTTCCCAGTTAATGCTGTCCTGTATATATTTGGTATCTGGTGAATATTTGTCATAGTCTGTGTAAAGACCACACGGGGTTTGGTATGTAAATTAGAATGTTGTCTGCATATCGGGAAATTCGGTCCTATCAGTCCCCCTTTCATGCGTCCTTTTGTATCCATCCTGCCAGTGGTTCTATGGCTAGGTCAAATAGCATGGGTGACAGCTGGCATCCCTGTCACATGGCTCTCCCAATGGGGAATGTCCACGATATTGCTTCGTTAACCCTCACTCTCGCCAGGGGGCTAGTGTACAGGAGACGTACCCAGTCAACATTTTTTTAAGAACGGCGAGGAGAAATGGCCATTCAGTAGAATCAAATGCCTTATTTGCATCTAGGGATGCCTCTGCTATCGGTTCATTTATATTCTTTGCTAAGACCATATTGTTATATAGTCGTCTTAAGTTAAGTTTGGTAAATCATTGGGGAACAAAATGGTTTGACCAGGGTGAGTTAAGACAGTAATAACAGGTTGTCACCTGTTGGCCAACACCTTAGCCAGGATTTTAACATCTGCATTAAGCAATGATATAGAGCAGAAAGACTCGCAATGATCTTGGTGCTTTCCATCTTTATGTATTAATGTTATTGTTGCAGTGCGTTGTTAATGTCCAAGATTGGCATGTGTATGTGTACATGTTGTGTAAGGGCTTGATCACCTTAGTTGCCAATTTCTTATAAAATTCTATCGGTATTAGGTCCAGGTATCTTCCCTGTTTGTAGTTGTGTGATCGCCTGTCTTCTCCTCCATTAACCCCTGTTCTAGGGAGTCCGTCTGTACTCTTGTTAAACGTTGTGTGGGGCAATCACTAACAAAGCCGTCTATGTCCACCAGTGTCGATGTGTGGCGTGACTGGTAGACTGCCAGGAGATAGTCAGCGAATGTTTCTGCTATCTCTTGGGTACCTGTCACCTCTCATGCCCCAGGAGTAATTCGCTTTCTTCCCACTCTCGGCTGTTCAGTCATGCTAATGGTTTGCCAGCCCTGTCAGCTGTTTCGTACAGGTTGTTTTTATGGGCTGTAGGATATTTTAACATAATTAGTCAGTGTAAATGTATATTCTTCGGCTAAGTCTCGTGCAAGACCTGTTTTGGGTTTTAGTGCATGCTCCACTTCTAATTTTCTAATGTCCTGTTCTAGCTCCTTCATCTGCTTCTCCTTCACTTGCTTTTGCTGAACGTCGCCGGAGAGGAGCACCCCTCTCATGGTTGCTTATATGCCTCCCATAGTGTGTCTGCACCCTGTAACAAATTTGTATTTTCTTTGAAATAGTGTTCTGTGGCTTTACTCAGACTCTCTACTACCTTGGGATTTGCCATCTCATGCCGATGTGGTACGTCTAGTGTTACCCGCAGTGGTGAATGATCTGACACATCTCTAGCTAGGTATTCTGCTGACATGAAATATTCTAGGGAGGTGCAAGGTGTGAAGAAGTTGTCTATTCTTCAGTGGGAGTTGTGTGCTCCCGAGTGGTAGGAATAATGTTGCTGTAGGTGTAGCATTCTCCAGATCTCTCCCATCCCCATGGCCTGCAAGAATTCTCCCAGTTTTCCTGACCTAGTCTGGGTCATTTGTCTCGTGCTAGTTCTGTCTAGTTGAGGGTGCACCACCATGTTAAAGTCCGCTCCCAGCACTGTCTGGGCCTGTAGTAAGTCTGCTAGTAGCCTTGTCATGGTTTGTATTGTGGCTGCTTGCAAGCATTGGGGGGGAGGGTGCATAGACATTCACCAGTGTCAGGCGTGTCCTTTCCCAGTCTCCCGATACTACAGTGTATCTACCGTTAATTTCCATCCATATCTTTGAGGTGTGGTATTTACCTGAAAATCGGTTAAGTATTACAACTACCCTAGAGCCTGTTATGGACCCAGATTGACTAAAAAACTTGTATTTGGCTCTCCCAATGAAGTGACAGTTCGTACCTATGAGATGTATTTCTTGTAAAAATACAAGGCCTGTCTTGTATTGTGTCAGTGCTCCCTAACCACTTTACATTCCATGTCAGGGGAGTCAGTGCGTGAGTCATCTCACTCTGTCCCAATTATGCATCCACAATTACTCGTCAGCCCTGTGAGAGGTTGTGTATGTTCAATTGCAACTGCAAATGTACTGGGTGATAATCAATAACAGAACCAAACTCCCCGCTCCCTACCTTACCATGCAGCGATTTCTGAACTAACCACCTCTCCAATGCATGGCATGTCGTTCACCCAAACTTAATGAACTATGGATATGGGGATAATGTATCATGTGCTTTCCCGCATAGTAGATTTTGAGGAAGTTTTGTTGGCGTCTCCATTCCTCTACATAATGCGTATGGGTTGGAGCTATGGATCATCCGTAGCAGAGCCGACCCTCGTCCCCTCTAGCTAGGGATATCTAGGGAAGCATCTAGGGAAGCGTCACTCGTGTTGACCTCCTTGGATCATGTCGCCGGCGGCTCTTCTGTTGTCATTTTTAGGTCGAGCCTAGAGTAGCGCGCAAGCGCTGCTTCTGGCGAAGACTTTATGTAGTGGGCATTTCAAAGCTGACCAGACGCTCGCGCGTCATGGCCTTTTCCCTGCGGTTACCCGCACGGGCGCCATGTGGTTTCAATTATCGTGCCCCGACACGGGCGCGATAATTAAAACCAGATGTCTCGCTGTGGCGCGCGCGCACCACTCGCGTCGCCCCTCCTCCCCGCTCGTGCCTTCAAATGCTTGTTTAAAGCGCACTCGTGCCGTGCTTTTCCTTTAATGCCAGCCGCGCACCATTATTAATGACCTGCAGCAAAGAGGGGTCGCAGACTCGGTTAACTGTACAGGAGGGGTTGCAAGGGGCATTGAAAGCTCTATATAAATATACATAAAATGAAAATCATATTCGGGCGCTTGATTTCGAGATACGAATACATACATAACTGGAAATTTCGTTACAAAGGGTTAGCCTTAGAGTCCCAACCAATCACTTTATTCGAGCTGTGCGATCAGTTTCACAACACACTGCAAGCTTCCTGACATTCCTACCCAGTGAGCTGACAGCTTGTGAATTGCTTGCTGGTTAGTGGCTACTGGGTGCAAAGAGAGAAACGCCCTCTGTGCCAGCAGGGTTTTAGTTATGTGCCCCAGTTAAGAGAAGGTTTTTCAAGGAAGACAATAATGATTTTCAAATCCCGGCCCCCCCTTGGTGTGGCTGCGGGGTCTGTCAGAGGAGGGGCATGTGACCAGCTGAGTGGCACAGCCCGGCCACGAAGGAAACAGCTGCTCCCTGCACGTGCTCACACTTGGTAGCTGTGTGTGTGGAGGGTGGTGCGAGCGCGTGAGCACCTCGGCGCAGCAGAAGCACAGTGAGTGACCGGAGCATGGCCCTGGCATGCGTTGTATTTTACTGGTACACTGTGAAAGGGTGGCTGGCGGGACACGCATGCTTGAAACAGGAGTCTCTGGTACTAACTGAAGTTGTTAATTTCTTAAGCAGTGTTCGTAGTGAAAATGGTTAATCCTCCTTAGTGACAATCTGTAATCTGAAGTCGCATTAAACTCCTGTGTTATGTTACTATATATTTTGTCTTTTTACTGTATTGTAATTTGTACCCCTTTTGAGGATTCTTGGATCGTCCGTTTGAATTATTTATGTAGCGCTTCATACATCTAGCTAGGTGGTAAAGCGCTCAGATTTGCATCAAGTTCCTGTGCACCCATGAGAGTGTTATGTCATGTTTTGCCATGCTATGTCACGCAAGGCTGTGTTATGATGGTAATATATGGCGTTCTATGTTATAGAATATACCAGTGGTTCGATTTGCGCTTGGCAGTTACTGAATCTAGGGGGTTCGGTGGGTGCAGGAGCTTGTGTACGATGTATAGAAGACTAGCCTGCTCATACACGGCCGACTTCTGCAGCTATTATCTATCACTCTAGCTAGGAGAGTGTCGTGCAATTTTTATTTATTTTTGCAGATTTATATAGCGCAAACTCGACCCGAAGGTATTGGAGCGCTTTACATGAGCACCGGTTACGTTACAGAAGGACGCATTCATTTTTGGTAGGCACCAGGAGATTAAGTGATTTGCCCAGAATCACAGGAAGCTGAGCCCACACCCAGGCTTGAACCTGGTTCCCCAGCTCTGACCATAATGCCACAACCTCTCCCCAATTGTTTACCTGCCCTCGCTTATGACCGGCAGATATAGCACTGTACTCACCAACTATGCAGGATCAGCTTTGATGTCTTGTGGGGAAATCCCACATTTCATTTTATTCTCCTCTGATGTGAGGTGAGGTAATATTCCACGGCATTACGTGATATTAGGTAGGGTAGTTCTGTAGTCTAACATTTTATCTCTAACGGCAAGTCGCATCATCAGAATCATTTTTTTTTTTTTTTTTTTTAAATCAGATGTGTGCTCTTTAGTATAATCTTTGCATTGCAGAAAATGCAATGTGTTTCTGTTATCACGAAAGGCACATAGGATAGGCCTGTTTTCTCCCCATCGCCTCTAGTCGCAGGTATACAGCTCTGATGCTGATTGCAAATAGGATTTCCTTATGTTATGTTGCATCTCCTTTCAAGGTAGTTAGTTTGACCCTGTATTCTGCAGTATTCACTTTAATGGGTGGGGGCTAGTTTGCTCTGCTAACGGGTAAAACAGGCCTACATTTTGCAGCATCTCCTGGTATGACGTTATGATAGCCCAACATTCGGTGGTATAACTTTTCATGAAAGGTAGAAATGTGTTCTTTTATTTCTTATCCTGGCAGATTGGAGGTGCGGCATCACCTTCAGTGGCTGGTAAGCTAGTTCTTTGGTCTACATTCCTGTCTCCATTTGCAGCTGTGACCATGATCCCTTACAGCCATAGCTTCTAGTGAATCTGTCTGCAGGCCTCAGTTACCATACTTAACCACAGACTTTGGTTCTAACACTTGCCTTTGGCCCCCTAGATCCCTTACAACTTTCGGTTATGTTCACTATTTCGCCATCCCTGCGCGCGGCAGAGGCAAGCATGTATTCCTGACACACTACATGACCTAGTGTGTAGTAATTTTATAGCTATTCAATCCCTAGCGGCACAATACCCAGGATAATATGTTACATGGATAACCACTTATAAGGTCCCAAAGGCGAGACCAATTGCATTGCAAATGCTTGTTCCTGTTGTTTTCAACCACCCATTGTATCCCTATTGTCCAAGGGATGTAGGCCTTGACTGTTTACGGGAAGGTTGTTCCTCAAGCCAAGTCCATGCACTCTCTGGGTTGTCTAAGAATAAGGATTTGTCTGTATAGATCACTTTCAGGCGCACTGGAAAGAGTTGCATATATTGAATATCCATGGTGCACAGTTTCTGTTTAACTTGCAGGAAAGATTTTCTCTTTTGTTGTTCTTTTAGGTTATAATACAGAAAGATCATAACAGTGGAGGGTTTGCATGCCATTGTACCCATGTTCCGGGCTGCTTGTAGGATCACATCTCTGTCCGTGAAATTAAAGATTCTGGCTATCATAGGTTGTGGGGGCTCCCCAGGTGGCAGGCCCACACCTGTGAGCGATGGGTTCTCTCAGAAAGCATGGTGACATCTCCCCTTCCGGATCCACAACTTCAGCCATGTTGCGATATACTGTGTGGGAGATGGGCCCATTCGGCCCTCTGGGATGGCAACGATTCTGATGTTATTTAATTGTGAGCATCCTTCTGCGTCTTCTGCCCGTGCTTCTTGCGCCTTTACTGCACATTGGAGATCAGTGATCTTGGCTTGTGCAGTTCTGAGAGAATCCTCTGTTTCCGATATCTGCCCTTCGGCTTCCGTTACCCTTTCTACTATTTTCTTAGATCCTGTCTCAGTAATGAAAATTCTGTGCTTAATTCTCTGATTTTCCCCTCCACTGATTGTCAGGAGACATGGATTGCTTTTAGAAATGACACTGTTGACTGGGAGGGATCTACTTCTGGTTTTTCAGTGTTCAGTTGTGCCTCCTGCCGGTAGGGGATCATGGTCAGCTTGGCAAACCTTTCTATTATTCCTTGGGCTATGTGAGGCCGATTTATCTCTTCCCATGATTTAGTGCAGCACTTGTTCACTGTTTTAGTAAGTGTGATTTCCCAGAATTAATGAAGGCCGTATATCTTCGGGTTGTGTCCTGCCTCATGTGTGTTTTGCAAATTGCGGCCGCTCAAGTGAAGAGCATGGGGGGGTGGGGGGCGGTACGGGGCGGAATGTGATCTCCTTGGGGTGATTCCCTTAGAGACCCTTTAGGAACAGCTGCAACTTTTCTTGCCTCTTTAGTCAGAGCCTTTCACCACGTATTTTGCACCAGAATTGCTTGTTAATAAACTGAGCCAATGTTTGCACTATGTGGTTAAAATCTTTTACTTTTGGATCAGTAAATACTCCAGCTGTTACCAGGAATTGTCTGTTATTTCTGTCTTGCTTGCGTTGTATGATGGAGTACAATTAACCCCACTTTCAGCTAAGGCATTGCCTTTCCTGATCACTTATTTGGCAATGTCACAGTCGGCTACCACTAACTTCTAAAGGGCGATGTAGATTTTGTGTCCTGTATGCATCTCCTGCCCCTGATAGGCCGCCTCACCTCCTTGTGTCGTCGCTGTCTCCAGCTTCGCAGTGGCCGCCGTCCCTCCTTTCCAGTCTGTGGCCAAATCAGGCTCACTTCCCTGGGTCTGCGCGAGGGTCCTGGCTGCTCCAGGCTACCGGAGGACGAGGAGGATCCGGGCCACTGGGATCTGCCCCCAGATGCACCTATTGGCCACAATCAGCACCACCTCTTCTCTCGGCTGCGAGACAAACCGCTCCTCCGGCACGGGCCTTAGGTTGTACCTGTGGTGTCGCTCCTCGCGTGCCACCTTCTAGGGCCTACTGAGCGATGTGCCCCTCTGTTGTATGGTGGGGTGCTGCTCCCCCCATGTGGCCATTTCAGGCATGTCACTCAGCCCTGCCCCACAGGCCGCAGAGCCCTTCCTCAGCGACCCCCATCAGGGATCACAATGGGCCTCAGGTGTTGGAGGGGGGTGAATGGTCGGACCACGGGTAACTCCCTTCAGTTATTTGGGCAGGGTGGGTCCACTGCTGCCTCTCTTTCTGCCATGCTTCGGTCCAGGGTTAGGCTGCTCTCTTAGCAATGGGCCCGGCTGTGCCCTGAGTTTCCCCTGCTTGCGGCCACCAAAATGGCAGTCTGACCTACAGTGGTAATGTAGGTAGGGTCCCAAGTGCTGTGCACCGGTCCTCTGCTTGGTCTTAAACCGCAAAGCTTAGGATTGTGTCGGATATCAACGTATTGTAGTTTTAAGGGGCTTGTCTCCTTTAGAGTCAATACTAAATATCCACCTAAACTTAGCCTCTTTCATACTGTGTCCACCCCATCCCCACGGCAAGCTCGCCTACACCGGTGATTTGGCTGCAGGCTTTTAACAACGCTGCATGAGGTTCTGTGCCGTAATGTGAAGGATAGACATATAGTCTTACAAAAATATCAACAACCAAAAGATTTTGAAGGTGAGTGTATATATAGGCAAGTATAGATTTACTAATCTTAACTTCAAATCTATTTGCCTTGAAGATATATGTATATCGTCAAAGTACATATAAGTACATATAGTTAGAACATCTATGCGTACCTATATATAGTTAACCTCATAATATGTTACTATACCCACCATCCAGCTGCAGTATCCATTACATTAAAAGAAAGTAATAACTCCTACGCCTTTAATACCTCTGGAAATAAGTGCCCGTCTTTTTATTAGGTCGAGCCTGGGCAGCGCATGCGCTGCTCTGCTGCTGCTTCTTGGAAGTGAAATAGGTCTTGCATTTACAAGAGTTTGAGCTATTGGCATTGTAAATGACAATGCCTTTTATTTATGTATTAATTAGCGAAACAGATAAATAAAAGGCATTGTCATTTACAATGCCAATAGCTTAAACTCTCGCAAATGCGAGACCTATTGCATTGCAAATGCTTGTTTGGGGAACATGCTTTAGTTTTTCCTGCCACAAAGCATGCCTGTTGTTTTAAAGTACAATAGAAGTGCGAGTGCAATAGGGCACAGGAGTCCATAAGAACGTGCTGGGAGCAGCAGAGTTGTGTACTTAATTGCGAGTAATGCCATTCTATTACACTGCTAAAAACTGTTTCTGTAATGACAAGACATGCTGAGGGATGTTTCTCTCTTATTATTATTCAAAATAAAGTTGGTCTCGAGCCATCGTTTTCTGGTAATACCAAAGGACATGGCTACACTGCAATAAAGATAAAAAAACTTCAGTTTTGTTAAATGTCAGGTTTCAAGCTGTAGGCGAAGGGGTGAGAGAGGACAGTCTAGATGTGAGCTGTGAGCGAGCTTCCACACTGCCAAACAAGGACCTTCAAAGATAAGCACGCTTCCTTGAGGATAGCATATCCATGGTAGCAATGGCATGATTGTGAAGCTAGAGAAACTGTTTTAGGCGTTGTCCGCAACAAACTTAACACAGATAGCTGTACAATTAAGCTGTACAATTAAAAAAAAAAATAACTTCAAGGTCCATTTGAAAAGCTAAGAATGTAATAAGTAAAATGACAAAAATTAAGATCGCATGTAGGGATCAAAGGTTATGAAGAAATGATCCATATGAAACAATGGCAATGTCAGATTCAGGTTAAACCTATGGAATGAGGTAGAGGTACATTTTTCAGAGAGTGCATGCAGTCTTGCTATTATTTTCGCACTTTTACATTTCCCTGGAGGAAAAATATTTATAGTGGTATAAACCTGAATGCTGTGGTCGATAAGGGCTCCAAGAGCGCAGATGCACAAACAGGGCATTTCTGTGTTAGCCTAAAACTTGGTGCCAAAATTCCATGAGCGGGACAAGGCAGGCTACTGGTTCCGCTTCTTGGTGGCGGTTTTTAGAAAATGTAAGTCTTGCTGAGATTTTCCCCAACTCATTGGGGCACACCGCATGCAAGTATGCGAGGAGTACTCTGTATGGTTAGGTCAACTTCCTACAAGATGGTGCTGGCGTCTCAATTTTGGCATCAAAGATCTTAGAGTAGTAAAATAAAGTTGAGCTTGCAGATTTCAATTTTTGTTTTTAGATAGGGTCACAGGTGAATCCAGGTCTCCTGGTAAAGGATACTGACAAAGATCAAAGTAGATAACTGACGTCAGTACAAAAGTCTTGGCTTGATCCACTGAATCCAGTCAACTCTCATACTTGTAGAGGTGGAGTGGGGGGGGAGGGGTTGCGGCAGAATGCCCCTCCTGTCTATTTGCATGAGCGGTTTGGATGTATTTCCTTCCAAAAATGGACAGTCGCTACATTAATTTTTCTTTGGCTGACAGAGTTGCAACTCTAAAATCTTTTATAACGTTTTAATTAAACAAAATAGCCACATACAATTTTCTTATTCAAAATCTTTTTTTTGATACTGGTGTTTGCTACCAAGTCGTAGATCTTATCTTAATATAGGGCCAAATAAAGAAATAACGCTGTAGCCCATCTAACAGCCTGTTTGCGACTATAATTACAGAAATAGTTTAATACGCAGTAGGGCGGCAACAGTCCTATTCTTACTAATCCTTTAAACTGGACACCCCTGTAACTAGAGACTAGCATTGCCCGGTGATTATGGTGTATCGATCTTCTTGTCTATTATACCCTCTAACCCAGGCACCTTTTTCCAGAATCACTGTGAGTTTAGGTGTTTCTTTTTCTAGTGCCATTATGTATCATTGCCTGTAACTTTGACCACTGCTTGCTGAACTCACCATGTGATGGAACATGCTATTTCACCATCCTGTGTGATCTAAATGTCTGAGTTGATGCTCCCTCTGGTCCGGATGCTGCTTCTCTGCAGTTCGTTTCAGCAGCTGCTCACCTTGCTGGACACATAGTGGACCCAATGTTAGCTTATTTTGACTTTTTTGTGACCTCTCTTCAAATTCAGGTCACTTGGAACAACCACTTTAGGTGCCCTTCCTGGTCACGTACATACTCGTTCTATTTCTCCCTCTTCTTCATGAACTCATGCAAAAATTACACCCTCCAGCCTGTGTAATTCTCTTGCCCTCTTTCTGCTTCTTCACTTAGAATTGATGTGACTACTTAAAAAGAGTGCTACAGTGATGTCCTTTGATAGTCCTTTTTCCAAGATGCCTACAATCTGGCTATTAAAACCTACAACAACAAAAAACCTATATAAAAAAATAAAACCTCCCTCTTGGACTATTTCCCCACCAGTATTGTGTGTTCGATTCTGCAGAGAGGCTTTTGGTATAGTAAAAGGCCTCTTTGGGGCTACCTTATTGTACTCTACACAAATGCTGTCTTTGTGCGACCTCTGCAACTCCCTGTATGGATTCTTCCTAGAGAAAATTAATTAAATGTCGCCTCTTGACTCCCTTCTGCTTTAATGCGTCTAGCAACATTTTGCTGACTATTAATTGCCCTGTTTCACAAATGCCTCACACTTGATGGACACCACATTGTCCTTGGCCCTCTTTATCAATTTAGGCTTTTCCTTGGACCCATGACCTGTCCATTTCACCAGGTCCTCAGAGTATCTGCTGTACTTTCACTGCTCTCTGCAATAGCACCTTATCTTCTTTGATGGTACTTCTGGAATGGAAAGAAGCCATGGTAGTGCTGGCTTTGCAGAAGACTTGTGATATCAGACTGATCTCGGTGCATGTTTTCTTCTCTGAAATTCTCGAACAAGAAATAGATTATCAAGCTTCCAAATTTATTGAAAGTAAATAATTTTTTGGGGACTGTGCACACCCCAGGTTCTGATCCATAGATGGGATCGACTCAGAACTACTGGGAGTTGCTAAATAGCTCAGGCAGCCACCCTCCCTGATATCTCTGATGTTTTTGGCACTGTGCCCCATCCTGTGCTCATAAGCTGCTTAGACCAAATAGGGATCTGAATTCAAGCTCTTGCCTGGCTCAAGTCATTCCTGTTGAACAGATCTCAAGCCGTTTATCGTCGCCTGTTCTTTCCAACACCTATCTTATGGAATCTGCTCTCACATTCATCCCTTTTAGTATCTGCATTACTCATTTAGCTCACCTCAATCATTCTTTCTGTTTGCCCCCTTATGCCAATGACACCCAAATCATTGTCAGTGTTAACAATGACTTAAGTGTAGCTCAATCCAAGTTTTGATCTTGTTTTTGAGCTATCGCCTCGTGGATGAAAGCCAATCTTTGAAGCGTAGAAATGAGGTTCTGATCTCTGCGGTGCAATCCACGGTGTGGTCTCCAATGAGGAGGCCAACCATAATTGTCTACCCTCTCCACTATATTCTGGTGAAAATCTCAGTCAGTCACAATGTCACCTCTTCTGCCCTCCAGTAGCCGCAAGACGGTGGTTAAGTGTATCATATTCAATCTTGATTAAGGAAACTGAATTTGGGCTTCCGCCTTATCCGATGCACTGTCTTCAGATAATTCAAAATGTGGCTGCTTGCCTAGTACTCAGTCTATAGCTACACATGCCCCCATCTCCCCGTATTTAGTAGGTCTTTACTAACTTTTGATCTCCAGATAGTCCATGTGTAAGGTCATGTACACTCCCAACTAGCACTCCACAGGAAAGGACCCACCTGTTTTCTACAGAGCATCATTACCTATCTTGCTGCAAGGAGTCTATCTATTAGTTTTTTTTTGTTTTACGGAGTTTTATATAGCGCAAACTTGACCCGAAGGTATCAGAGCGCTTTACACGAGCACCAGTTGCGTTACCTGAGGACACAGTTATTCTTCTGGAAACCTTCTCTTTCAAAAAGGTGCTCAATTGGAGCCAAAAACTCTCTTTTTTGATGGCTAACCATTTAACCTCCTGTTCTTTAATGCCTGGCAATCTCACATTTCAGAAAAATATGAAAACCTGGTTGTCCTCTTCTCAGCTAATGTATCTCCTTTCACTATTATCCTTCCTACCAGTACACCCTAGGGGTATTAGTGCACTTTACAAGCAACATTCATAATTTCATTGTGTAATTTGATGCCCCATAGTTTTCAGCCTTCTATTCAGACATGTCAGCCACTTCAGTGGGTGATGCACGAGTCACAGAAAAGGAACTGTTATAAATGGAGGGTCTCTAGTCGGCAGTGGTATACACCCTGTCCAAGTACGGACCCTACCTTCTAGTCAGGATAAGCGGATTACACACCTAAGATGAGCTCACCCTCTTGGTAGCTTGGCACAAGCAGTCAGGCTTATCTCAGAGGCACTGTGTAAAGTATTTGTACAAAACACACACAGTAACACAGTGAACACACTACAAAATGGACACCACACAAGTTAAAAAAAAATAGCCAATATTGATCTAACCAAACAAGACCAAAACGACAAAAATCCAACATACACAAGCAAGATAAGAATTTTCAAAGGATATTTCAAAAATAGAGTTCCTTGAAGCTGTTCGCACCAACCAGGGCTATCACGGCGTCCCGACCAACAAATGCAACAGTTCAGTTTGACCATGATGGAGTCGGATGCCGGCGATGGGAAAAACCTGCAAACAGTACCTTTGAAATTGAAGAGGCCTCAAGGACCTTCCAGTGAAGTGCGGTGGTAAGGTGTCACAGGTGTTGGTGCCGCAGGTCGGGGCAGGGTCGGTGAGTACTTTGAGTCGCACGCGTTGCAGATCAAACTCCCTGAGGTCGAAGTCAGGAGCGCTGACGTCGGCGGTGCCCGGGCTGTGGTGTCATCGCGGGCGGTGCGTCGGGCACTTCATGATGTGGTGTCTATGGCTTCGGTGCAGGCAGCGGCGTGGCAACGATGTGGAGTGCTGGCGTCGATGACGCTGTTGTCGGCAGCTCAAGGCTGCGGTGTCATTGAGAGCGGTGACCACGGCTGCAGTACAGACATGGGCATCGGTAACGGTGCTTAGGCGTCGGTGACGGCACTCTGGCGGCGGCATCGGTGAGGCCAATGTTGCGGTGCTGTCAAACGTTGGTGCAACGAGGCGGTACCCATGGCGTTGGTACAGGCAGCGGCATCAGGAATGCTTTTCTTGCAGTTTATGGCTCAGCAAAGACCTCCAGTGGCCCAGAATGGGGATTGGCACCACTTGGCAGGCCCAGGACTCCCAGCAATGGAGTCCAGGCAATGTATGTGAAGTCTCTGTGTCCCTGAGACTTCTTAGCAGGAGGCAAGCTCTACTTCAAGCCCTTGGAGAATCTTCTTAAGCAGGATACACTGAAGTAAAAGTCAGTCCTTTCCACTGCTCACAGACAGAAGCAGCAACTTCAGGCCAACCCAGCAAAGCAATACACAACAAAGGAGCAGTACTCCGCCTGACAGCTCTTCTTCTTGGCAGGGTCCTCTTAGTCCAGAAGTGTTTTAAAGTTTTGGAGTCAGAGCCCCACTACTTCTACTACTTTCAGCCTTTGAAGTATGCAGGCTTTAAAGAAAGCCTCTCTTGCTTAGTAGAACCAGTTCTGTCCTCCCTTGTCCAGCCACACTACAGGGGGTGGAGACAGCATTGTGAAAAGCAGACACAGCCCTATTCAGGTGTCAGTGACAACTCCTCCCACCACTCTAGCTCAGGAAGACCCATCAGCCTGGTGATGGGCCATCAGGATATGCAGGGCACAACTCAGCTCCCTTTTGTGTAAGTGTCTAGAGTGAATGCACAAAACAGCCCTGTCAATCTAAACCAGATGTTGATTCTACAGTCAGGCAGAGGCACCGATTGGTAAAACAAGAAAATGCCCACTTTCTAAATGTTATATCAACATGGGGGAGTTGGGCCCTTAACAACCACCACCATGGACCTCTGTAAACATAAAAGCAAAACAACAATAGGTGGCTGCGTGATTTAAACACGTTTTTACTTTTTCATAAAGATCATTTTACTCAAACATGACCTCTGATTCTTATTTACACATGGCTACATCACTTTTCAAGCTTCATTATCATTTCAAAGAAGAGAGTGATACCAACTATCAATTCGAGATGCGCAAATTCTTAAAAACATTGTGTTTAATCTAAAGATAACAAACAAATATTAAAGCATAATTAAAGTGACAAGGAAAAATATGTGATATTCAGTGTTCAGGGCAAAACCAAAGGGGATGATGGACGGAGTGTTGAACATTGCAAGCACTCACCCCCAGTCAACTGATCTGGGTTTAATCCATCATCATTCTTTAGCTCACTCCGCCACCCCAGTTCAGACATGGCCATATGCAAATCAGTCTGACCCTGTGCCTCATGGGAACAGTCCAGCCCGAGCTGCCAAGCCATGTCTTCCCTGGACCGGAAACAAGCATCCTTACAGCCGTCATCAGCCAGGCTATCTTGAATCCAGTGGCAAAGTGTTCAATCTAAAGATAACAAACAAATATTAAAGCATAATTAAAGTGACAAGGAAAAATATGTGATATTCAGTGTTCAACCAGTCCTAAAATTGGAGAACCAGAGCGTTGTTAATGTTAATATCTTTTGTGCCTATGCAACATAGTTTCAAACAGTGCTTAATTTGAGCCAGTGGGAGCCAGCAGCACTTAACTTTGGGGACTGGCACTTATTTGTCCACATCAGATATTTACTGAGAGTAAGTAATGGAAAAACACGCAAATTCGGAAGTCTAGGGAAGAAAAAGACAAATCTATCACAAAAGATGAAAGCAGGAACCTGCATGAGTGAGATTATGGGACCGGGAGTGTCTTGTGGTAGATTAAAGAGGCATGAGTTGGATTTAAGACTACAAGATTTGGTATTCAGCGCTTTGAACTTTATACGGGCCGTCTGCTTCGAGCCTCGGCACTCTTTCTTTTACAAATTAAGTAGTTGTTTCAAACTGAGATGAGGTGACACTCCACATGTTTCATTCACTCCAGTGTATCCGGCTGACTTCGATGTTCCTCAAAAGATCATTGTAAAAGTTATTTTGGTAGCCATCAGAGAGCGTAAACCAATACAAGTGTTCTTGAAAGGCCAAGGGGCAAAAAAAAAAAAGGTATTACCTGCCTATACTAGTTCTTAGCTGACTCATTAACTGAATTTAACCCCCCCCCGCGTATCCTAGCAGGAGGAAGAATTAGGTACAGGAATAGACGAGACCTCATGGGCCCACATATAGGATCAGGCTATACCAGCTTCCATATGTACGCAACATAAAGAAAATGGATATAAAATCATATTAAGATGTTATCTGACTTTGGTTCATTTCCATTCAATGTTCAATACCCCTCTGGACTGCGCCAAGGACTCGGGCACTATGCTCTATATAAATTGCAGTTGCGAGGTAATTCAGTCATTCAGGAAAAATATAGTTACAAAGATCAAAGAAGTTGTGGGTTTGGATTAAGACAGTGTGAAAGGCAGCGAGTCTTCTAAGACCCTCAATGCTGCCCGGTGCAGGGTTCCACCTCTAATTCACTTTGGGTTCGCTATCAAAATAATGAGGCAAGCGCTGGAAACTGGAAGACAAGAAAAAGGTTTATTTCTCATGAGGAGATCACGTCAACTGCAGACACCGGGATGTCTGAGGGAGGTGTTCTGCTGATAACTCCTTTGGCTCTTCCTTTTATACAGGTTTGACACAATGCATTGGTTTCATCAACATGGTTACACAAGCTTGGGGTCCCCGCCCGGGCAGGTTGTCACACAAGCCCAACAGTAATTCTCTTCCCAACCAGGTCAAACAGACAATCTTATCTTGCAGCTGGACCTTGCTTCAGGGTCTAAAACATGTGAGACCGGCCAGATCTAAGAGTCCGTTCTGTTGATAAAAACAGGTCCCATTGTTGGTAACAACAAGTCTTGCTGTTTGCAGTGCAATAAATCATGTTGCAAGAGTCTTTTGGTGTTTGGAACCTGTTTGTGTAACTAGGTGCAGTGAGGGGTAGAGTGTCCAAAGGTTTGCCTGAAAACAGAGATGAGAGGAAAAACGAGTTTGTGGCAGCAAGTGGCGCTGAGGTTTGTTGTGGCATTAGAGTTTATAGCCCCCAGCACACATACCAGGTCGGTCAGAGGGTCAGAGGGATGCTAGTAAGGGCAGGGTGAAACAAAGGTGACCAACAGAGTACAAAATGGCTGTGATAGATCAAAATGACTGCAACTTATGTGCACATAGAATTCCACCAGACAAGATGGCGCAGGTAATGTTCACGATTGTCGTTTTGCTTTTAACAGTGGCCCCTTTGAACATAACTAGCCAGCTTGTCAGACTATTTCGATCTCCATAATGTCCTGTATCTCTTGATCATACATTACTCTCATTTTTGTTAGCTGAGTGTCCATAGTCTTAGGGTGCAAGGTAGTTATGCAAAGAGAACACAAAGGTGGTATACAGTGTATACCCAAACAACAACCACATATTGTCAATACTGGGACCAAGAGAATCATTGATATTTTCCAACCCCACTCCTTCAAGATGCCCCAAAGCCAACTTCCAATTGTCCAAGTCTCTGATCCTTGATGAATTTCTGATGATAGTCTATGGAGATGTTCGATTGCTTCATAGACAGAAGGTGAATTATCAGGAATGTATACACAGCAGCTGGCACCGATGATGCGGCATGCTCCTCCACGGTCCGCTAGTACCACGTCCAGGACCATGCGATTTTGCAGGGTAACCAGACGGATCGCTTGGAGCTCAGCAGTGTTGTTGGTGAGGATGCCAGCAGTGACGTTCAGGGCGGTCTCTACCGCTTGGGACAGATGTCTGATGGCTCAGCTGTTTGCCATCGGACCCCATAGCGGGACGAGCCCTTTTGCTGCGTCGAGGAACTGTGATGAGGCAGAGTCTGCTTGATCAATGTCTTTAGAACGCTTTTCTCGATGATGCTCTGCAGGGGCTGTGTAGGTTGGTGGCAAAACAAAGGCGATGTAGCACGTGCCCCCCCCCCCGTTTCTTGGGAGCCAGGTGTAGGCTTTGGTTCCACAAACAAAGTACATATTGGGTGATGCAACAAGCGCTGGGGGGTTGGCAGTGTTCAAAGTCCTTACAATGCTACAGGTGCTGTGACCCACATTCTTAGTCCCACGGCCTTCAATGCATACAAGGCCAGAGACGTTCACCACAGATAGGGCCACAGTCAGTGTTGCAGCAGTTCTTTTCTTCAGGTAGGAAAATGTGGCTCTGTTAGGATTATTGAACACTTGCATTTCCACTGCGTTCTTTGGAGGGGACATTAATCTGGAATGTCGCATTGAAGGTGTGAGGGCAGAAGGGGGCGGCTGTCCTTCCTGTTTTGTTTCGCCAGAACTCGTTGTAGAACTGGGCGATTGTTCCGTCGGAAGTGGCATTGTCTTTGTAACTTTCTTGTAGGAGCATCATTCAGGCAAGGCAAGATCCGTGAATAGAAAAGGGCGAAGGGATGAAAGGGATGGAATGTTCAGTGGCATGTGGTAACAGCCCACAGACCCAACAGTTGGTAGCATTGGTGGCAAGATTGTGCTGGTGCAACATCTGCACGAAAGAATTATTCCAGAATTCTTTGCGTCGTTCTCGGAGATGTGGCGGTAGTGATACCAGGTAGTGTTCTTTCTTGGTGGTTGGTTGCATGGTGGGTGACAATGTTCTGTATGCAGGTGCATTCTCTTCAATGATCCAGAGTGCGACCATTAGCAGGATACAGGTGAGAAATGCGGCTACAAGTGCAATTGTCTTTGTGCTATGCAGGTTAGCAGTCTTGGTGTCTTTGCGGTGGTTTTGCAGGTGTTCAGTTTCTTCCATCATCTTCGAGGAGCTCAACAACTGTTAGGACCACAGACTTTTGTCTGGCGCTTTCCTGGTAGCGTTGTTTGACTGTGCTACTGATCTGAGACCTTGACTTAGTTAGTGGCCAGGTCGTTGGAGCTCCCTCCTTTCGTCGATCTTAGGTTGTACCCTTTCCTGGATGGCACCGTGGGGTCGGGAAATTCTGATAGTTCGAGGGTGTCTTCTTGTGGGTAGCAACTCAGAGCTGGTCGGTCTCTCGCGAGTACTTCCTCTTGCACCTTCACCCCTTCACAGGTTGCCAGGTTTGGAGGGACTCGTTTGCAATGATGAGCGTGCAGCCAGTTTAGTTTTCCTTCCACTCGGAGGGCAGTTCGGGTGGTGATCAGGACTTGCCAGGGGCCCGTCCACCTAGGCTCCAGATTTTTCGTTCTTTGGAAGTTGCGAATCAATACATGGTCACCTGGCTTTATTTCATGTCCCGGGCCCCTGGATACGTCAGGCAAGGCTTCCTGCACCTGTTGGTGGATAATTGTTAAATCATTTGTCATTTTATGCAAGTAATCTGACATTAATATGTTCGGGACATCGTTAATGGAGGTGGGTCTTGGTGCCGCCCAAATGCTCATAGGCCTGCCGAAGACCACCACATACGGGGTCAGTCGGTGTTTGGTTGGGGTGGAGCGCATTGATAACAATGCCAATGGGAGGGCGTCGGGCCATTTCAACCCGGTCGTGGCAACTATTTTGGCTAGTTTTAGTTTCAACGTTGCATTGTGTCTCTCTACCAGGCCCGCTGATTGTGGGTGGAAGACGGCATGGAACTTTTGTTTTACCCCAACCCTCTCAGTATGTTCTGTATCACCTCGGCTGCGAAGTGGGGGCCGTTGTCGCTCCATAAAATTCTGCAAAGGCCGTATCGGGGGAAGGATTCTTTCAGCAATACTTTTGCAGTGGCTAAGGCGGTATTGTCGCGGGTGGGATATGCCTCCACCCATTTGCTAAAAGCGCACACAACCACCAGGACATATTTTAGACCAAGGCATCTCTCTAATTGAATGTAATCCATTTGAAGGATTTCAAAGGGGTGGTCAGGGACTCCAAACCCTCCCCGTGCTACTACTGTCCCCTTCCCTGGGTTGTGTTGTAGGCAGACTATACATTGTTGTACTAGGTGTTTTGCAGATTCTGCTATCTTGACGTTATGCCAAACTCTGGTGATTAGTTCAATCATGGGGGTGGAGCCTATGTGTGCTGGTAAATGTGCCATGGTCAATATGGGTTAGAGGTAGGTATTGGGTAACAGCCATTTATTTCCGTCTTTAGTTCTCCAGCAATCTTCCTCGTCTTTTAGTCCCACCTTTTCCCACTCGGTCAATTCGTCTTGTGTGCCTGTAGTCTGTATGTCCCTTACAGTGGTCCTAGCGTCAGTCCATCGTTCAGCTTGTGACCTGGTCACATACATTCGTGTCGTAGTTCTGTCTCCTGCCGTGGCTCGGGCAGTAACGTCTCCTAGTGCATTTCCCTGTCCAATGAGATCAGTCACTTTCCTATGTGCTTGGCATTTTATCACTGCTAACTTCTTGGGGAGGAGGACTGCTTGCGTCAAGGCGGAGACTAAATCTCCATGCAGGATGGGTGTACCGTGTGAAGTCAGGAACCCTCTTTCTTTCCATAAGATCCCAAAATGGTGAACCACCCCGAAGGCATATTGGCTGTCGGTGTATATGTTAACTGTCGTGTCAGTCGCTAAGATACATGCTCGTGTGAGGGCAATGAGTTCTGCAGCCTGGGCTGAACGTTGGGGAATACGGGCTGTTTCCAGAACGGTTCGGGCTGTGGTGACAGCGTATGCAGCTGAGGTGGTGCCGTCGGGGAGTTTGATGCACGAACCATCCACCCATAGTTCTCCATCTGGTTCTAGAAAGGCGGTGTCTCTGAGATCTATTCTACTCTTTGTTTGTTCATCGGTTAGTGTCACACAGTCGTGTAGTGGAGTCACGCTAGGATCATTTTCGGGTAGGGGTAACAGTGTGGCTGGATTGAGGGTGGTGCATCGCTTTAGGGTAATGTGCGGTGCTAGCAGGGTCAACTCATATCCTGTCAGTCGGGCGCTAGTCAAGTGTTGGGTTTTGGTCTGGTTTAGTAGTGTGTCGACTGCATGGGGTACTAAAACAGTGACTGGATTGGAGAGTACTATTCCTTCGCTCTGGCGTATCGATACTGCTGCAGCTGCCACAGCGCGCAGGCACGCTGGCAGCGCTCTGGCTACTGGATCGAGGGTGGCAGAGAAATATGCACAAGGGCGTTGTTTGTGACCAATTGATTGTGTTAGGACAGACAATGCACATCCTTCCCTCTCGTGCGTGTAGAGGAAGAATGGTTTGGAGTAATCCGGGGTTCCTAGGACAGGCGCTGAACAAAGGGCATTGCGTAGTTCTTTAAAGGCTGACTGGCATTCGGGGTCCAGGGGAGAGGTGAGGGGATGTCTTTAGCTAGGAGGGAGAGAAGGGGTTTGACAATGAGGCTAAAGTTCGGTAACCACTGTCGGCAAAATGAAGTGAGACCTATCAAAGAGCGGACTTGTTTCTGATCTTTGGGGACAGGGGTGTCTAGAATTGTCTGGATCCTGTCAGGCGTGAGTTTCCTCCCTTCTTTGGATAAAAGGTGACCCAAATAGGTCACTTGTGATTTACAGAACTGCAATTTCTTTCGGGAGACCTTGTGACCATTCCCAGCAAGAAAATGGAGTAGTTTGATGGGTGGCTGTGACGGCTATTGGTATGGTGTCCGCTGCTAGAAGGATGTCGTCTACATATTGTATTAGTGCCACTCCATCTGGCAATTGTATGGCGTCCAACTGTCTTTTAAGCGCCTGGCTATAGATGCTTGGGCTCTCAGTGTACCCCTGAGGTGCTCTGCAAAATCTGTACGAACGGGAGTTTAGGGTGAATCCAAATAGATAGCGGCTGTCCTTGTGTATAGGTATGGAAAAGAATGCGTTTTTGAGGTCAATTACAGTGAAGGTGGTGGCAGTGGAGGGGATTAAAGTCAAAATTGTCGTGATATCGGAAGCTACTGGGTATTGTGGCACTACGATTTTGTTTATCTCCCGCAGGTCAATGATGAAGCGGTAGGCTTTTCCGTCTCCCTCTCCCTGTCTCTTTACAATCGGTAGTATGGGACTGTTACAAACGTTGCTCACTACTTCCTCTACCACCCCTGCCTCTACCAAAGAGTGTATGATCTCTGTCAGTGCCTTCTCACCCTCTGGCGATATTTTGTACTGCGGTACTTTCGGTAGGGTTGCGTCCTGTGGTATTGTTACGTGTACTGGGTCAATCATCATTCGTCCTACGTCTGAATCAGCCCTAGCCCATAAGTGTGATGGCAAAGTGTCCAGTAGGGATGCGTCAGTCTCGGAGATGGGAAACATGTGCTGAGAAGGGTTCTCTCTATGGTGCTGGGGGTTGTCATACAGGACGACACGCACTCCGTCTAGTGAGCATCTGATAGTCGCATGGAAGTGTTTCTAAAGGTCGAGACCCATAATGGCGTCTGGGGTGTTGGAAGAGAGGAGGAATGTCGTTTCGACGCTATTGTTGTCAAGGTTAAAAGGGATCGGTCGGGACAAAGGGTTGGTGGAGGGCGTACCGTCAAATCCTATTGAGGTCACATGTGAGCCTGACCACGGGCTGCCCTTGGAATCAGTCGTTTGGATAGTGCACTACGTGTTGCTCCCGTGTCTACCAGAAATGGCGACTTTGTGCCCAGGACCTCAGCGGTAACATAAGGGCCTTGCTGATCAACATAGAGCTCGACTGGATCCCTCCCTTGCCCCTGGCTGTCCTATGCAAAGTCGTACGTATTGTCATAATCTGTCTGTTGGTACTGATTCTGTTTGGGATGGTCGAATGTGTTCACTCTTCCTGGCCTTTCCTCGTTTGCTTCACTCGCGTACCCTCTCCCACGTCCTCTTCCTCTCTCTCCACTTGCTATTTCCCTCGCCCCTCTGCCCCTACCAGCTCCTAACAAAGCCGGGCATTGGGTTTTCCAGTGTCCATATTCTTTGCAAAATGCACATTGATCCTGTCCTAGGTCTTGGCGTCCTACATATGATGTCGATGAATTGTTTCTAGGTGGCTGTACTCTAGGGGTATTCTGCTGGTATCCTCCCCTATATTGCTCCCTTCCTGTATTCGCCCCTGGAGTTGTGCTACCATTACCCTTTCCTTCAAGTCCTTCTTTTTCCTTTCTGTAGCCCTGTCATTTTCGTTTCTCTGATGCTCATAGTACTGGGCCATTTGGAGAATGGCCGCCGGTTTAGATGCTGCCCAACTACTTTCGCTGGCTTGTAATTTCTGGGATACATCTGGCAGTAGTCCTTTGACATAGTTCTGCACAAATAAGTGGTGTCTGGTTGCGGTGGACATGTCTTGTCCACTGTAATCGGAGAACACCGTTTCAAATCTGGAGAAATACTCTGAGACATCCTCTTGTGGTTTCTGGCAGCACGCGGTTACTATGGACCAGTCTATCTTTTTCTCTGGGATCAGCTGCTCACTTTCTGGACTATTTTGTCAGGGAGGTCCAATATTGCTTTAACCGGTTTTTGACCAGGGTTCCGCTGTTTATCTAGTGTGTTAAGTTGTTCCCAGGTATGACCAAGCAGTTCGGTATGGTCTATTTTCCTAATCTGTTTCCACACATCTGCTGGCAAACATAACCCGAAGAACAAGTCTATGTCGGCAAGTGTCATTATTGTTGATCCCAGAGCGGTACCTAGCTCGGTGTAAAAGGCGGTGGGGTTCTTTCGTAAATCCGGTAAAGATTTACGGAACGTCAAAATGTCCTGTCTGTCCCATGGTTGATACACCCAATTGTAGACCACCCTTCCTCTAGCGTCTTGATGGTTCATATCGTCATGAGTCCCTTGTCCTCTAGGAGGTACCCAATAAGGGGCAGCTTCTTTTATCGGTATCATGCTATCTTGTTTTTCCACCCGGGGTCCTGCTATCTTAGATGTCCTGTCCTTATCTATCCGTCCTTGTTCCACGAGGTGATGGAATACCTCCAGTGTGGATGAAAAGAGTTCTGTAACATCGTTGTCGCCTTCATCTCCGGTGTCTACCTTCCTATAGAGAGCCACTAGCCGCTCGGGCCCTACATCTTGGTACTTCTCTTCATATGCAGTAAGAGTGTGGTAACAGAGACGTACAATAAAGTATCGTTTGCGGTTTTCAACATAGGAGTTGCATGTGTCAGTTACATACTCTTCTGTCTCCTTCCTATCTATGAGGGATTTAACTATTTTATCAATGCCTGCTCGCTCATTTTTACTTAATCGCGGGACCCTGGGCGCTCCTTTTTCTTTTGATCCTACCTCTACTACTGTATCCTTTGATGAGGCATTTGGTGTGGGTGACTCGGTGGGAGCAGAGGCGGTGGAGATTGAGGCGATCGTGCCATCTCCGGCTATACTTTGGTGGTCCTGGCGTTGTACTACGGGATGAGTAGGGGCGTAAGGGGGTGGCATGTATATGATTGGGGGACCTAACAATAAATCATCATCTACCCTTTGTTTTGCTGGTAACTTGGGGTAAAGAGTCGAGGGCGTTCTAACAGGGCATTGACATGATATTTTTGATTCCTGTTCCTTTTTATCGATTTCCTTTTCTTTTAGTTTTTCTTCTAATCTTTTACAGGCTTGGTAAGCTGATTTTCGCGTTTCTTTACCTTGTCTAGCTTCGTCCCTTTTCTTTCTTTGAGCTGCCTCTTTTCGCCATAAACCAAAACTGTCAAACATGGCTGGTCTAGTTTTCTTTTTGTGGAGAGCTAATTCTAACGTTTCTATTTTGGCGGGATCAAAAGATCCCGTCAGTGGCCACTGATTTACCCGGTCCTTCCTAGTGTATTTATGCCATAGTTTGCTATAAGCTACGGTGGCTAATCCATACTTTACGTACATGTCCTTGTTAGGGGTGCCTTCCGGCGGTGCCGGCTGACTGACCTCTAACGAACGGTCTGGTCCAAAACAATTACAATCAAACAATCTAGAGAAAACAGGCATGACGTATTTATCGGTCAAAAGTGAATATCTCAATCAATCAATTTAGACAAAAAGCCTGCACTACCTGTCCTTCGCTGCCTGCAAAGAGAGAGAATATTCCTATTCTTCGTTGTTTGCAAGCAGGGAAATGTCGCAAATAACTCCATATCAAAAAAGGAATACTAGTATTTCAATCAAACTATTCAATCAATCAATTTAAGTCGTTTTTCACAACCTTACCCGGACCGTATGGACGGTTCTTCGTCTTCCCCTTCCAGCGCCTGGTTGTCCTCTCACTCCAACAATCAATGCGGCGTTCCTCTAAGGTCCCAGTCAGGACCGCAGGTCACTCGAGAGAGGTCCGTTCGGAACCGGTGAAGTTCAGTCGATCGGCAGCCAGACAAGGGTCTTCTCAGGCAGGTATACCCCAATCGTTTAGTCGTTCACTCCGTCGTTAGGACCTCTCTACCGGACCCACGTGTCGCTGATGGGCCCCCACGTTTGGGCGCCAATTTGTGAAAGGCAGCGAGTCTTCTAAGACCCTTAATGCTGCCCGGTGCAGGGTTCCACCTCTATTTTGATAGCGAACCCAAAGTGAATTAATGAGGCAAGCGCTGGAAACTGGAAGACAAGAAAAAGGTTTATTTCTCATGAGGAGATCACGTCAACTGCAGACACCGGGATGTCTGAGGGAGGTGTTCTGCTGATAACTCCTTTGGCTCTTCCTTTTATACAGGTTTGACACAATGCATTGGTTTCATCAACATGGTTACACAAGCTTGGGGTCCCCGCCCGGGCAGGTTGTCACACAAGCCCAACAGTAATTCTCTTCCCACCCAGGTCAAACAGACAATCTTATCTTGCAGCTGGACCTTGCTTCAGGGTCTAAAACATGTGAGACCGGCCAGATCTAAGAGTCCGTTCTGTTGATAAAAACAGGTCCCATTGTTGGTAACAACAAGTCTTGCTGTTTGCAGTGCAATAAATCATGTTGCAAGAGTCTTTTTGGTGTTTGGAACCTGTTTGTGTAACTAGGTGCAGTGAGGGGTAGAGTGTCCAAAGGTTTGCCTGAAAACAGAGATGAGAGGAAAACGAGTTTGTGGCAGCAAGTGGCGCTGAGGTTTGTTGTGGCAATAGAGTTTATAGCCCCCAGCACACATACCAGGTCGGTCAGAGGGTCAGGGGGATGCTAGTAAGGGCAGGGTGAAACAAAGGTGACCAACAGAGTACAAAATGGCTGTGATAGATTAAAATGACTGCAACTTATGTGCACATAGAATTCCACCAGACAAGATGGCGCAGGTAATGTTCACGATTGTCGTTTTGCTTTTAACAACAGGACCCTTTGAACCCTGTTTGTAGGTGATACTGGGGAGGAATCTGAATACCCCTAACTGCACTGAGCAGACTGCTCAACACCCATTTACTTTTTGCAGCTAGATTGACAGTATTTTAGCTTGGAGATTTTCGCCCTCGCCACTGACAAATGTATGGTGGTCCACGGTATGGTCGATGTATGCAATGGAAAACCTCACAGTGCTTGAGCGGAATAGAGTCCCGGAATTTGAAACAATATGGTCTCCTTTTCGAACGTATTAAATGAACAAGGTAGAATTGGTCTGGATCCAGGACGTGTGCCCAAGTTCCCGTAGGAATTGGGCTTTTGTGACCCTAGCCCTCTAAAGGTTCATCAGCTAGCAGAGCAGACAGTTTGGTTTGAACCTGGGAGGTGGAAACAGTATGGTGCTTGTCATTTGGGGAGAGAAAAAGTACCCTTTTTTGGTAAGGTAAAGTTGTGAGTATAAATAGACAAACTGATGGGAGAAAGTCTTTATTTTCATGCATGAAAATAAGAGATTATCGAACATGAATCCAGTTTTGAATAGTTAAACTGCTGTAATTTTGTGTTTGAGGCATGTGTGGCTGTAGGTACACCTGCCATCTAAAGTTTGGTCCGGATGTGTGCAAGTTGTTTTTCTTCTAAGAAATCTTTCGAGTCATGAGTTTCGATGACTTCTCTTGCTGGTAATGCGCATGGGTGCCAAGTCCATTGTTAGATTGTTTTTTTCTGCTGTCTGGTTCGGACATGACCTCCTGTGGTCCGCTTCGAGATCGTCAGTAATTTCTCAGTTCCCACACGTTTCTCCCAACCGTTGGTATTGTGTTTTCGATCTTGTATTCTAATTTTCAACAGTTCCGGGTCGCAGAATCCAGCTGCACCTAGGCGATCTTCGGATCGATCGCGGCCCGATGTGGGCTTCGCTCTCAAGGGCGCTCTGTTTTTCAGGGCTTCCAGTTGGTTCCATGCCATGTCACTAGGGTGATGGAACAAATGCCTTTTAGATATTGTCGTCAATGCCACTCAAAATATCCACGGATCGACCTCCATTAGGTCGACCTCCATCAGGTCTGTAATCTTTGCCTGTCGCCTCAACATATCGAGCTTGCATGTGACGCTTGCCGCTCCTTCAGATCAAAGAAGACCCTCTGTGACCATCGGGTCCAACGCTTGAAGATGTCGAGGAGGAGCAGCGACGAACTGGTGGACCTCTTCTGTGCAGATGAGGCTGGAGTACAGGATACCAAAGCATCTGCAGCTGACGAGGATGTCTACTCGCTAGAGAACAGCTCTAGCTCCGACCTGGAGGTCGAGGAACTTCCAGCAACCCATCAGGTCATGAGTACAGACTCTTTCATCGTTACTTACCCATACTGCCCCTGATCACATAACACCTGTTTGGGGGTGGGGGGTGTCTTCAAGGGTTCTTGCCCACTTTGCAGTTCATCACCCCCGACCAGTGGGTGTTAGTCATCATACAGCAGTTACTGCCTGGCGCTAACCTTCACACTACCTATACTGCCCCACAGTCACAAATTCTCCTCAGACCACATAAAACTACTCAAAGAAGAAGTACAGTTGATCCTTTTAAAGGTTCTGTCAAACCAGTGCCTCCTCAACATCAGAGCACAGGTGTGTACTCTTAATTTCCTAATTCCCAAAAGGGACAGGTCCCTCAGGCCCATTCTGGACTTAAGACCGATCAACAAATACATTCTTTCAAAACATTTTCATATGGTCACTCTTCAGGATGTCATCATACCTCTAATACAGCAGGGCGATTTCATGACTCTCTCGACCTGCAGGACGCCTATATTCACATACCATAACACCCAGCTCATCAGCGCTACCTCAGGTTTGTGGTCAGCAGTAAACATTATCAATTCAAAATACTCCCCTTCGGAGTGACTACAGCTCCCCGGGTGTTCATAAATTGTCTAGTGGTAGTTAGCCACAAACAGGCTTCAGTAGGGCATTCACGTCTTTTCTTATCTGGACAACTGGCTCATCAAAAGTGATACTTGCCAACTATGCCGCTAACACACACAAACCACCATACACCACCTACACAAGTTGGGGTTGACCATCAATGTCACAAAATCCCACCTCCAACCCCAACAAATTCAGACTGACTTGGGAGCAATCCTAAACTCACAACGTGGCCTGGCCTACCCCAAACCTGCACGAATACAGTCTTTTCAGACACTCCTTCCACTCTTTCAACCAGATAGTCAAGTCATGGCCATGACCGTCACATGCCTTCTAGGCATGATGGCATCCTGTATTGCAGTAGTACCTCATGCAAGACTACATATGTGTCCGTTGCAGGAATGCTTAGTGCAGCAATGGTCCCCAGTGGAGGGTCAATGGGAAAATCTATTGTTGGTCAGCCACTGCACTTATCACTCCCTGCAATGGTGGAACACCAAAAACCTGATGCAGGGATAACCTTTTCTTGACCCAGTTCCGCAGGAGGGCATCACAATGGACTCCACCTTCTCCAGATGGGGAGAACATTTAAAGAATCTAACTGTCCAAGGCCACTGGGAGCCGAAACACCAGGGCCATTCACCTTGTACTGAAGGCTTTCCTTCCCCATCTCATGAGCAAAGTTGTTCTTGTCTGGCCGGACAACACCACAGCCAAGTTTTATCTCCAGAAACAGTGTGACTCGTTCTCCACAGCTCTCTCAATTAGCACAGCACATCTGGCGTTGGGCAGTCTGACACAAAATCCACCTATTAGAGGAGTGCCTGTTGGGGTGGACCATGACTTTGCCAACCTACTCAGCAGGATGCGGCAACAAGTCCACCAGTGGGAACTCCACCCGCAAGTCCTTCACCAGTATTTCCAGCGATGGGGTTTTACACAGATAGGCTGTTCACAACCTCAGAAAATGCAAAATGCCCAGACTACGCATCCAGGCTACTTCAGCCACAATCCAAAGGCAAGGCACTCTGGATGTACTGGACAGGGATATTTACCTACACTTTTAATGCGTCTTCCACTGCTTTCATTTCTGGTCCAGAGGCTGCGGCAAACGTCCCTCATTCTAGTAGCCCCCACCTGGGCCTACCAATCGTGGTTCACAACACTACTGGAACTCTGTGGTCGCACACGAAAGGCTCCCGGACAGGCCGAACCTTCTTATGCAGAACCATGGAGAAATACGGCACCCAGACCCCAAGCCACTCAATGATCTGGCTCCTGAAATCTTAAAATTTGGCTACCTCAAGCCTCCTCCTAGAATGCATGGCCATTCTGCGAGAAGTGTGTAGACCCACTACCCATGCATGTTATGCGGGAGAGCGAAAAATATTTGCTCATTACTGTCACTCAAAAGATTTTAATCCAGTTACGGTACAGGACATTTTCTATTACATCTACAAACCTGCAGGCTAGCATTCACTTCCATTCGGCTCCATCTAGCAGCTGTGGCCGCTTACCTACAGTATAGGGAACATATATCCCTTTCAAAATTCCAGTTATCAAAGCTTTCATGGAAGGCCTCGAAAGAGTAATCCTTCCTCAAACCCCTCCAGCTCCACCATGGAACCTCAATATCGTTCTCACAAGACTTATGGGTCCCCCTTTTGAGCTTCTCCACTCTTGTCCCCTTCATTTCCTCTCCTGGAAGGTGGCTTTTTTAATTGCCATCACTCCTCTACGGCATGTCAGTGAACTCCAGGCACTAACTCTAGAAGTTCCCGTCCTCCAAGTACCCAGGGTTAGGGTTGTCCTTCGAACTAACCCTAGATTTCTACCTAAAGTGGTTCCACAGTTCCACTTGATCGAAACTATACAACTCCCTGTGTTCTTCCCTCAACCAGACTCAGTAGCAGAAAGGGCTCTTCACACTCTGGATGTCAAACGAGCCCTTATGTATTATATACATAGGACAAAATCTTTCAGAAAGACTCAGCAACTATTTGTCACTGTCTAAATCAGGCATTGCCAGGTGAGTAATCAAATGTATCCAAACCTGCTACGCAAAAGCCAATAGAAACTTACCTATCACTCCTAGAGCCCACTCACCTTGCAAAAAAGAAGCCACCATGGCCTTATTGGGGAATGTTCCATTAGCTGACATCTGCAAAGAAGCTACATGGTCCACACCTCACACCTTTACAAAACACTATTCTATGGATGTACTAGCCCACCAACAGGCCAACGTTGGCGAGGTAGTACTTCGTACACTTTTTCAAACTACTGCAACACCCACAGGTTAGCCACTGCTTTGTAGGACTGCTTTGCAGTCTATGAACAGCATGTGTACCTACAGCCACACATGTCTCGAACGGAAATGTAGCATGTTTGTGGCATGTAGTTCTGTAGATTCACATGCGGCAACCTTCCTTCCCGGACATCTGTGGACGTTGCAATTTTTTACTTATTCTGTATTACCTTTTCACTTTTGCATGGACTTTTCTAATTGCATCACTTCGCTTTACATTCTATACTCACCCACCTTACGGAGAAAACAATCTAATAATGGACTTGATGCCCATGCGCATAACCAGCAAGAGGAGAAGCCACCGAACCTTGTGACTGGATAGACTTCTTCAAAGAAAAACACACATCCGGACCTTATACTAGATGGCAGGAGAATGCACAGCATGTGAATCTACAGCCCTACATGCCACATACAGATGTCTACTGGGTAAGTAACATTTTCCTTACTGTTATTTTTTATGCTTGATATATGTAGAACATGCCTTGTCGATACAATTAGATTGGTTGCATTATGCAGGTCACAGAGATGAAGAAATATGAGATATACATGCATTCATGGAACTATGTTTCTAGATACTTTGGCATGTACAAGGCATTGAAAAAACAATAAAAATATATTTTAAAAGCTAATTTTCAAAGATATGCTCCGGTAGATCTGAGCAGGCTGTATACAGTACTGTTATTGAAAGTAGAAGCAGCTGAAAAGTTCTCTATCTTTTTTGTCATCTATGGTAGTAATAAAGTAGTAATACCTCAAAAAAACCAAGACTCCGATTGCTTTGTTGCATGCTAGGTAGTATCTTTACACTTTCTATTTTATGAGATTCACGTCTCACATTTTCCATCCGCCATTGAAGGTAGAAATTTGGGTTTTCAGGTACTGTTTCAGTCGGGGAGATCCCACAGGACAGGCACATGGATTACACCACATTCATTTTGCAAATACTGCCGCTTGGGTCCACGGTCCAATAGCCACGTAAAATGTGGCCAAACTGTCCTTTACAACTTGTCGTTTAAGCCCAACATTGCCCTTTATTAACTCATTTTCCTTTAGTTGGATGTAAAAAGGCAGTCTCCATGAAGATTACTTTTCTTATCATAAACACAAGTGTCAGTCAGCCCTTGAATATATGTAGAATCATATAAGAATTAAAGAGACTCATTTGGAGTTTATTAACCTTTTCCTCCTTATGTGGCTGTTTTAGCCGCTTCGGAGGGGGTTGGGCGGGCGTAGCTTAAGCTCCTCTAAAAAAAAAAAACATAACCCTGTGTCTGAGCTATTTTTCAGTAAAAAAAGAAAAGCCCAAACAGCCTCTTGGCCATGCTCTCTTTCCTACACAGAGAACCCCTGCAATAGCGCCAGTCAATTATTTTTTATTTGCACACACCAAAAGGGAAAGTGGGCAAAAGAAATGGTGCGGGTTCCGTGCTGTTTTTCTATAAATCATTTTCTGTTGTTAAATAGGGAATTGACATGTGTTTTTATTTGTTTTAAGGACTGGCTGAGGTTAGGGCACCATTCTCCGTATATTTAAAAAGAACCTGCTTTGGAACCTTCTAGTGCTAATGGCAGAGATTTTTATTTTCAAGAAGTAGGAATTCTGATTTGGAATATGTATTTCTCAAATCCATGTCGCCCAAGTGCAGCAATCAGGAGTGTGGTAGGTGAGGATTTTGGCATATCCTCCAAACGTTGGTTGATTGCCCTCATACTGCCTGTGATCCCTGTTTCTGCCCGGTAGGAGCACATCTTGGTCATCTGGGCGGGCATGCTTGACTCTTCTACTGTACCATGCAAGTCTTGACAGCGTTGGATGTCATTCAACTTCAAGAGCATTTAATATATTTAAAAGTTGAATGGAAGTCTTTTGCTTCAGTGTTGTCTCATTTGTGTGGGGGATTAGACTGCACGCCGTATTTTCCCCTCTTACCCCTTTGTTCAATTTCCTTCCCCTGGCAGCATTGTCTAATTCCTTTCCTCCTCCTGCTCCCTTGTTCAGTAAAGTACTTTGCTCATCTAGTTCAGAAACCTGTTCTAGCATCCTCTGTTGGCTTAATTTACTTCCCTACTCCAACCTCCTCATCAGCTTCTCTTAATTCTGCTGTAGCCTGCTGTTTGATTCCCAAAAGACTTCAACCGACTTTCTCATGGTTTGCTTGTTTTTTCCCTTCCACTTGCTGACTCTGCCCCATTTCCTCATTTGTCACTTCTCCTGACCACTCTATGGCTCTTCACATCCTAAAACCTTTTAATAGCAAACTCATCACCTGCATACGTCACAGGTTTGTAGTGTCATGAAGAATCTGTTGCATAGATGGGCGACTAGATTCACTCGTTTGTTACGTTTTGCATTGGAGAGGTATAGCATTTCGACACCATGTCCTTGCAGAAATTATTTGTAAGTCAACAGGAAAATAAAGATCAAATATTATTGTTTTATTGGAAAAGAGCTAGTCGACCTGTGAAAACATGATCATAAATGTGGTTTCCTCACTCTCTATTGCAGAGGATAAGTACGGCGAGTGGCGACGGCAGACATTATTGCTACCCGCACTTTACGTGTGCAGTGGACACAGAAAACATCCGCAGAGTCTTCAACGATTGTCGAGACATCATTCAGAGAATGCACCTTCGCCAGTATGAACTCTTGTGATTGGAATCACCGTGGAGCCTGTGGTTTTTAATTCTTTGCTCCTCTTTTCTGTATTTTTCTTTCTGTCCTGCCCCACACAGGGTGGACGAATCCCACCGAAGTACGTGTCAGCCTTCCCTTTTTTTTTACCCTGGTGATTTATTCCACATCCAGTTTGCAGCAAGATTATTTTCCCCCCTTTTTTTTTTTTTTTTGGTTATTGTTTTGGTCGGGACTTTTTTGTGCTTTACTTTGATATGCCACTTTTTCATTCCACTGAGCCTTGGGCTACCTCTGTTCCCATAGCTTTTGAAAGAACGTAGCCTGCTTGTTTTTTCCAGCAGGTTGTCCGTGCAAATACATGTATGTCCTTTGTACGGCACTATATTCAGACCTATCCCTGTGTGGGTTTTTTATTTTTATTTTCAACATGACACTGAAGAGTACTTGATAGGGGAAAAAGAATAATGCACTTTGTATCAGGTTATTAAAAAATACTGTTGAGGAAGTAAACACACAATGTAGCAGCACCACAATATTTATTACTTAGTCACAGTTTTTAGCATTATTGAGTTGCAGGTCAACTGTTAGTGACCTCCTCCTTTTAAAAAGCTGTTCTTAGAACAGGAAGTAGACTAAATAATATGACGAGAGGCATGGTGAAGAAGATAAGCAATTTCTTTCTGGGGTTTTGTGGCTAAAATTTCTCTGCCGACCTCAGGCATTAGAACTGCAGCTGCATTCCGCCTATTGCATCGAGGCTGTAAACAACCACCCTCACTTATTTTGTTCTGTCCACAAATTATCTGTTTTTAGCACAGATCATTCTTGGACATTAGTCCCTCTAAAAGATATATTTATATATATATCTTCTTTTTTTTGTTTGTTTTACTGCTGGTTTATTATATTGTACAGACTGTAAAATGTAATATTATTTTGTACAACTTTATTGAAAAAAGAATACTTGTAGAAGATCTTTGTGCCTTGATTATGGCTGTACCTGTAAAATGAGCTAAGATGTAAGTATGTTTTTGATTGCGCTGTACAGCTTGATGTCAACCTCACCTGCAGCAGTGACTGAAGGTGGGAACTTTATCTGTAGAATTTAGTTTTTTTTCTGGTTTATATAAAAAAAAGGAAATGCTATTTAGTAAAAAAAAAAGTTTAAATTATGCAAATTAACCACTTACCTTTACAAGTAAGGTCCTACAGTGATCAGATGTTGCAGCAACATGCCTTTTCCTTTCCTTTTTTGAGGGGGGTGGGGGTGTAGGTTTGGAGGAGTGGGGGAGAGTCTCAGCTTTAAAATTCCTGAAATCCATTCAAGTGTCCAAATTTGCAACCTGGTGTTGTTTCAATGGAAAACAAGAATGAATTTTCATTTATGTAGAACTAATGTTTAGTAATTCCTTGGTCATTCATGGACCATTTTTCACTTTTGCACAAGCAGAATGTGAACGTGCAACACCACTGGACCCAGGGTCTTAAAAGGCGTTTACTTAGTTGCTTTCCTTGTGCAAGAAAAACAGCAAACAAAAAAGTGTGACAGACCCTTGTGACTGGCCTAAGAGAATTACAAGATGATATTTTTATTTCTCTTTTAATAAAGAGACACTTTAGAAACTTGTTTTATTTTAAATACAATAGAATCAAAATGTGTGAATATTTCTCAGACTTGAATAATTTATGCAAATGACGTTCTCAAAACAAGTTGTGGTACAGTACAATATATAAAAAAGCAAGAATTGCTGTAGCAATAAGGCATGTCCTTTTTAGTAACTATTACACTGCTTTATATTTTATACATAGGTGTTTTATGTCTCTGTGAATATATACTTCTGTACAAATGTCTAAAATTACAGTTGCAATAACAAAAATTCGGAGAAGTGTTAGCCTACATTACTTCACATATTTGTTTTTGTCAAAAAACTTGGCATGTCTCCATCATTCCTTTACAATTAAGTGGAGGAGAGAAATACAATTTCTAGGGTTTTTTTGATACCCATAAAACCAATCAGAGTTTTGTAGATGGTGCATGCTTTAGCTCAGTTTACCTTCTTGGTCAATTTTTGCCAGAAGCTAGAGTCACTGTAATTAAACTCTTAGTTTTTGCTTATAAATTCGCTGTTCATAGAGCAAGATCAGTAAGAACAGAAGGCCCAGGATTCTTTCAGCAGTTTTTATGCTGGTTTTGTTTTCTTTCCGCATAAACTTTTATGCTGAACTTTTGTATTTTTTGCAAATTTTTATATATTGTTCACTTTTCAAGTGTCTGCCACTTCCTAGACAGGAAAATTGGGATTTTGCCTTAGGGGAATTAGATCAGTTTTATATTAGGAAAAATACTAAACTTCAATATCGTGATGTACAGTCAGTCTCCTTCACAAAAATTGCAAGCCGTTGCAAACGACTGCCTGTTTAAAAAGGGCATCGTATTTAAATCAAAAGTTATCATAATGAAATCAAATGTCAGGTGATTTTTGTGCAGATAATTTTATTTATAATTCTGATCTTGTTTAAATAACTGTTTTAAATAAGCAGCGGAAATGTGTTTTAAAAAGCACACTAAAACAAGTTAAACCTCTGTTTTACCAGCGTCTGTTCGTTTTGGCTGGCCAAACTATACAGTTCTCAGATAAACACTTTTTATTCTTTGAAAGAAAATTCTGACTAGGATTAAGACTTGTTCACAATAATTTTTTTAATATAAGAAATCAACCAAGGACAATCGAATCTTATACCAAGCGTTTTCCTCCTGATATAATTACAAGCAAAAAGTCGGCCACCTAGTGCATATTATTATCACCATCATAGTAACTGATACAGAAACAAAGCTGGTAGTGGCAAGGAATCTTATTACACAGTAAAACACAGGCAAGTACCTACAAAATAACGGTCTCTGAGTTTGTTTGGTAGGCAGTGTAGTACATCTAGGGCCAATTATATAATATTACTTTGAAGTTCTCTCCAGAAGTGACAGGTACATTTCACAGATTGTTCAGGCACAGCCTTTAATAAATATATTTCTTAAAACATTCTAGAAAGATGACTTCATTGTACATGTCTTGTTACATTTGTGCAGCATTAAAAAATTGAAAAAACAACATTCTCCTGGTTCACCCCAATAATCCTGCTTAGATTATAAACGGCAGCATTCATTCATATTTTGAACAAAAATAAAGCATACACCCACAAGGGTGTTCTCCAGTAATAAGACTTTGGATATGCAATATCCAAAAGTATGAACTTTCAAAAGCTTCATGTCAGCTTGATTTTTCTTGCAAATCTTTTGGCAAAGTGAAAGGGAAGATTGAGAATTTGAAAATAAGCCAATAATAAGAAAACCAGTGGAATGCCTCCTGTATAATACGTATAGATTACTGAATTCTCCAAAGGAAGAAAGCACTTAGAAAGGGAAGAGTTTGTTGGCGTAACGCTGCCCTGAAAAGCAAGAAAACAGTCAATATGTTTCAAATCGCACCACAATTTTAATACACCCAGCTCACCAGGAATACTCACTTCTACAAAAATAGAACTAAACATGTGGCCACATTAGTATTTTGTGAACAACTTTGGACATTCCACTCAGTGAGCCTGTTGTGACCCAATCTATTGCTGAGCACACATAAAAGACTGCTTGCATTTTGCCTAAATCAGCCTACCATGTCCTGGCACTGATGAAACTAGTTAGAGCAGAAAGAGGGGCTAAGTACAAAGTATAAATTCTAAATAGTTTGTTTTGGAGTAGCAATATATGGAAAATGTTCCAAAGCAAGCGGTTGCTTGTCTTACTCTAAGGTTCTATGGGGAATCGCCAGTCAGTGTTGTTATTGGGTGTGCTGACTTCCTATCAAAACTCCTGTTTATCTCGAGGTTTTGCAGAGGGAAAAAGTCTTCTGACTTGTAAGCATATACTTCCATGATTTTTAGACGGGGCTGTTGTACGACATGGCAATCTAGAGGTTGAAGTCTGCGTATCTCATATTATTCTGAAATGAGGCAGCAACTGAAATTCCGGCTTCTGAATGATGCCATACAACAAAAGTTCCTTCTGAAAATCCTATGGTTTTGTAACTTGTCGCTGCCATGTTTTTCAAAGCAACATTTCCCCTGGCCTAGGTCTTAAGAAACTAACAATTAAACCCTCAGTCGAGTCTTTGATGGGGGATTCCAGATGAAAAGTAAAGAAAGCTAGGTATTTTTTTCTTCTGGGTTTTGTTTGACTAACGCAGAGTTAATCTCTTAATTCACTCCGTTCCTAATTTGATTACCTTGCCTATCTTTGAAAAAGGAAAGTTGAGATGTCAGTACAGGTAGACTGGGAAACTCGCAAGGTACTGGAGAAAATAGGTCTCTCTGCAACCTTGCATTATTGTGATAACAAGCAGTTGTTGAGTAGATCAGCAGATACTCTAAACAAGACCCAGACTAGCTGTCCCTGTTACAACCAGTAACTGTGGGGGACAGCAGTAGATCTCGACTTAACAATCATTCACACTGACAATGTTGTTGAAGGAACACCAGCTTGTCAATGGTGATACCCAAGTAATCTGAAACCTCATGTAGGGGTGAAGTGAAACACTTTCAAAGCCTTTTGAATTAAGAGTACTGCCTTTAAGTAACTGTGTAATTAAAGCATCTGATAACAACACACTATTGCAAGAAAAAAGATCACAGCAGTACTGCATAAAGCAAAACTTTTTCCACATGCAATTAAAAGATTTTAAATTGTTGTTCATCACCCTGAAGTGTTACAACTGTACCAGTGAGGGAATTGTTTTTTCACAAAAAAAAATCAAAATGTAGGTCTGCTGTGTGGTGATGCTGTATTACTCAACACTAAACCAAAAGTCTGCAATTTTCAGATTTTATGTTTTTGTACTAGCTCACAACTCCCCAATTGATTTACTGTAGCATTTAATAGAACTAGTTGAAAATACGGACTGTAGAATGGTACGGTACTTGCCTTTTCTACCACTCACAAGAGCTCCATACACCTATTCTTCCACTAGCAAGAGATTAGCAACTACAAAGTCACGAACTCTCCATTTGGATTTTTTCAGCGGCAAAGACAGGTGGCGACAATTACTATCACTGTCCTTCAACTTTGATTTCTGTAGCAACACTTTTTTGGCTGATCCTCAGGAAGATGCCTCTTTAGGATTAAACTATCAACAATGCAGATGAAATACATTTGCTAATTTCTATGTGTCAGTATATGGTTGCTTTGATATTTTAAAAAGTGTTAGATTTAGTTTTTGCTGGATAGTCAAACTACAGTTATTCATTTGAAAACTACACTACCATTTTCACAGGGGAAAACAAGCAGTATCCGATTTAATTCAGAAAGAAATTAATGTAATTTGGGAAATCAATAAAAAGCCTGTTAAGAACATCATGCAATGGCAGCACTAAAAATCAAGTGCTTGAAGCCTTTGTTCAAAACTGTGACTGCTTGCTGAGAATTCGTATCAAAGACACACCACAGTTGTGGGGGCATTGTTTCTTTACAGTAAATAGGTGTGAATGAAACAGGATGGTACATTAATCAAAGTTTTTTTTACTCAGCTTTTAGACCAATATTTTACAGTAGGAAGAAATGTCTGATAATTTAGGGTGCTCCAGACTCAAATTCGAAAGAGACACAAAGGCATTTGCCATGCTGATTAAAGCATTTACAATATACTGTATTGTGCAACAGATCTTGCTTTGGAACGGACTGCTGAAACATCTTGTGTAGCATGTTGGCTTTTTAATGAGACTGACTTCAAGAAGGAAGTGTATTGCACCATGAAACATAGGACAAGCTGCAACGACCAATGATGTCTGAAGTGGTTAATGAAGATGCTTGGAATATAGGAAGAAAACAATCTTACAGAAAGTAGAAACTAATACTGAGTTTACTTCTGTCATTGAAGATTTAATGATAATTAAAATGTCTTTTTTTAAAGGTAGTGTAAAATATCATGTAGTGTATTATTACCTACGTGGACTTAAGATATTTTTAATAAAATAAGTATCTAATGAATATGATAATAAAAATGTATACATTTACCATAATGAAGCTAGGGTTGTTTCTGTTCCTCCAGCTGAAGGATGGGACACTGATCTCCGGAATTGTCCCGTTATGCAGCACTTCACAGGCGCTATGTGTATGACCACTCAGAATTACCCTCGGCTGAAACCACCATATCAACTATATCATGGGAAAAGCACACACACACCATTATAGACAGTGCTTTCTCGTGTATTTCAAAACTTTAACTCAATAGTATTAGTAGAAAGCATTGGTTAGACACTAGTAACTCTGCTTCAATTGATAGGGATTTCAGCCAATACGAATAGTCAACTTTTGCACTAATTTGTCTTACCATTCACAAGACCATCTAGGCTCTGGAAGCCATAGTAGCACTATTTCGAGTCAGGCTTACAGATCAAGTGGGGACACACTAGTCTACCAGCACACACTGTATATTTTTCAACTTGTGCCTTCTTTTGAATTGTCCTACAGCTAATTTCTGATCAAAATGAAAAGATTATTGGCTTTTGATCTGCACCACGTGCCTTTCTTTGCACCTGAAAACCCATGAAAGAGCTGTTTGTTTACCCAGTTTCCGTTTGTGCGGTCTACACAAGGGCTTAAAGCCCTTTATGGATCAAGGCAATGAAGCCTCTTCTGTTTTGTCGAGTGAAGTAGAGCAAAGAATGCTGGCAAAGTGATAGATTGACCAACATGAAAGGGTGTCATAACTTTTTGAAGTAAAGCAGATCTAATTCATAACACCAACTTCTCTGGAAAGAAGGTGGTGTAGGATGGTTGAACCTACAATGCCTGCAATTCATTAACGTGGTGTATTGACACGATGGCAATCAGGAACTTGGGGGCAGATTTACAAGTCCCCTGCGCCACCAGTATGTCACTTTTTGTGACGTACTGGTGGCGCATTTCACTGCTCCATATTTACAAGGACAGGAAAAGCCACCCTGCGTGGCTTTTCCTGTCCTTGTAAATATGGCCCCTTTACACGCAGCACTTTGCGTGAAAGGGGCGTTCCATGGGTGTTGCTGTGGGTGTTCCCACGCAACACCCATGGAACGAGACACATTTCCAGATTTACGAGGAATCGTAAATCTGGAAATGCGTGTCAATGCTACGCCTCCCCAGGGGAGGCGTAGCGTGGCGCAACGAGGAGAAATGTTTTCATTTCTCCTCGTTTTTTCCTCTTTCAATGCGTGCTGCATTCTACAGCACGCATTGAAAGAGGAAAATGCCGGTAGTGATTGTTTTTGTGCAGGAAGGTGGCCCTTCCTGCACAAAAACAATCTCCCCATGACGCAGGCATCCTTGCACCATGGTGCAAGGGTGCCGGCGCATGGCTGCAGTTTGTGCGCCAGCGCAGGGGGAAGCACAGAGATGCGACATATTGTTGTAAATATGTCGCATCCCTGTGCTTTGAAAGTGCCGCAGCGTGGCGCAGCCAAAGGGCTTGCGTTGCCGCGCTGCGGCACTTTCTCGTAAATCTGCCCCACTGTTTTCAGGGCCAATAGCCTTAAGGAGCAACTTTGTCACGGCTTGAAGGGTATGCACATCTAGAATGTAAAAAGCAGGCTGAGGTCCCATTTAGTATAATGAATAATTGAGCGGGAATATCTGTGTTAAGCCTTTGAAGAAACACATCACAAATTGTGATTTAAATAAGGATATTTGGTCCAGTGAGTACTAAAAGGCTGAGAGTTCAGACAGGTAATCTTTCACCGTACCAACTTGCAAGGCCCTGCTGTGCCTATGAAAGGACAAATAAAAAGATATCAGAGTTTGGCCTCTAAGGCATCAGTAGTCCAGAAATTCTACCAGGTAGTACATTTTTCCCCAATGCTCAGCATAGATAGACATCATAGAAGGGTGTCTGGCATCAATGATGATATCCACCACCTCAGCCGGCAAACCACATGCATTTAACTACTGCTGTTCAAGCTCTACACATGGAAGGGTAGGTTTTGGTGATTCTGATGCAAGACCTTGTCCTGTTGCTGAGACTAGAGGTCCTCCCTAAGTGGTATGTGTATCCGAGAGCAAATGCCCAATCAAGATAACTTGTTACTAGTCCTTCCTGATCTTCAGTACCTGAGACAGATGAGGTAGTAGTGGGAATCTGTTAAGGAGTTCCTTGTTCCATCCCAGCTGAGGAATACTAGCGGGTGCTTTGGAGGAAACTCCAGTGCACAGAACCACTGACACAGTCTGTTCTGGTTAGCAGCAAACGAATCTAGCCAACAGTCTCCCCACTACCAGAGGCATAGACTCTCCTAGCAGAGGGTCCAGGACCCCACTCTGTCCTGCTTGTTGCAGTACCACATGGCATTAGTGTTGTGAGAACCTGTACCAGCCTCCCCTCGATAGATAGCAGGAGGGCTTTTAGGGCCAAGCGGATCGCCTACAGCTCCAACAGGTTGATATGGAGTCAGCTTTCTG
Source organism: Calotriton arnoldi (assembly GCA_963921515.1). Lineage (NCBI taxonomy): Eukaryota > Metazoa > Chordata > Amphibia > Caudata > Salamandridae > Calotriton > Calotriton arnoldi. The sequence continues at coordinate 1,552,785 of CAWUFW010002811.1, read as the reverse complement.
CCTGAGTCCACAGGCCTTTGATCTCCACTTCTCCTAAGTGCCTCCCAACCTCGCGAGGCATCTGTCACCACCGTGAGCTCCAAGTGGGGCTGGGGAAGTGGTCTGCCACCGGCCAAACTGGCATGCATCATCCACCACTGTAGGTCCTGAGCAATTTCCTGCTTGATCAGTACGGAGCCTGAGAGTCAGCCCGGATGTTGACCCCACTGAAACCTGCATGGCCCGCCATACAGCAGAAGAGGAATGCACAAGGCTAGGAGACCAAGAAGCCTAAAAGCCATCCTCATTAAGACTAATTGATCCTGTAACATCAACATCATATCTTGAATATCCCTAAATTTCTACAGTGGGGGAAAGCCTTGAACACCACTGTGTAGAGCACTCCCCCAATAAATGGAATCTTCTGCGAGAGGTTCAGGTATAACTTAGACTTGTTGATGGAGAACCCCCAACGATATCAAGAGGTTTGCCATGGCCTGGAGGTAGCCCACAGCTGACTGAGGCAAGCCTGCTTTCAGCAGCCGGTCATTGAGGTATGGGAATACATTTACTCCTGGCCCTCACAAGATAGGCAGCAACCACTGCCATCACTTTCAGGAACACAGGAGGGGCCTTGGTAAGGCTGATGGAAAGCACAGCAAACTAAAGTGTTCTTGGCCCATCATGAACCACAGGTAATGCCTGCGAGACTGCAGGATGGGTGTATGGAAACAGACGTTCTATGAAACATCCATTTTCATGAGTTCAAAGCAGATAGAATCTGAGCCTACGTAACCATTTTGAATCGGTCGTTCCACAGGAAGACATTCAATGGGCGAATGTCCAAGGTATGAATGAGGCCCCCTTCCTTTTTCAGGATGAGGTAGTATTGAGAACAGCATCCTTCACCTTTCTCTGAGTTAAGTACCTGTTCAGTGGCACCCTTGGAAAGTCAAACATTTACCCCCTGCATTAGGATTGTTAAGTGCTACTTCAAAATGAATTCTGGTGTCGGAGGAAAATGGGGTAAGGAGGAAACTGAGGTTAGGGTGTAGCCCCTTTGAATGATCTGTCCGACTCCTTTGTTAGATGTAATGGCCTCCAGCTGGGTGGAAATGTTGAATCATGCCTCCAACTCACCTGGCATGAGATACTGAGGATAAACGAAAGCAGCTTGGTAGTCGCTGCAGCAGGGAAGGATTCATTGGTGGACTGGTGTGTCTGTTGACCTGTGTAGTGCCAGTTCTGTGGCCTCAAAAGGACTGGGCCATCTACTCTACCACTGTTTGGGAAGGCTGGCGTTGTCTGTAGGCTGCCATCCTGTAATAGCCTCTGAATTTTTTAAATAATGTGAAAATTGCTTCACTGATTTGAATAATCCTAAAGAGAATGCAGTGGATTGAGTATCTTTAAATCTTTCGAGCACTGAGTCTGCTTTTTCCCTGAAGAGTATGGTCCCATCAAAGGGCATATCCATTAGGGATACTTACACATTGTCAGAACATCTGGCTGACCTCATCCATGTATGCCTTATAAGTACAACAATGGTGCCAATAGTCCTGGCAAAGGCAATTAGTCATAACCAGATTACATACTTTACTGCATCTTGCCCATCATGTTTCATTGAGGCCAGGGAAACTCTGAGGTCCTCTTGGACCATTGGCAAGATCTCGCTAGCCATGTCCCATAGAGTATGCGTGTCCCTGACCAATAAAGAAACCACATATATGGGCAAAGCTTGTAGAAGAAAACATTCTTTTTCCAAATGCGTAAATCCTTTTGAATTCCCTAGCTGGAGGATTGTTCGGGAAGGGATTAGGACTCCTTCTGCTATTGGAAGCCTGCACATTGAGGCGGTCAGCTGTAGGGTGCTTGGCTAGGAAGTCCAGATCACAGGGCGCAGATCTAGGTCACCAGGTTACTGGCCAGCTGACTGGTGGGCAAGAACAAGACTTGGAACAGAAGCCATTAAAATAATCAGTGAGGGTGTCATTAAATGGTGGTAAGGGCTCAGATGGCTTTGGCCCTGTTGGAGAATTTCTGTCAGATTGTTTTTGTCTCAATGGAGGGCAATTGCAGATCTAGCTCCCTAGTGCTCTCCAGACCACCTCTGCAAAACGAGGCACTTTCTTTAGTTGGTGGCCCATGTGGTGAGTCAAGCTCCATTTCATGAGAGGTGTCATACTTCAATCTAGAAAGCGGGAGGAGCCCATCTCCTTCCTTACCATCAGTGTCCTGGGCACCCTTTGTATTTCTTGTATAGGGTGAGAATTAAAGCCAAAGAGAGAATGGCATCTCTCCTGATAGCTGCGTCATTCCAAAGGCATAGGTTAGTGTCAGGTGATCTAACTCGTTAGTAGTGCAGCATCGGTTGAGCTTGGGCTGACGTTGGTTTGGAGTCCAACATGGGTGTCTGCAATGGGTCTTCCATCTGTGCCAGTGGAGTCAGTATCAGTGTTGGTGTGGTGAGAATAGGTGTGGACTTAGGCGAGCTCCTAGTGAAAGCAGATTGGTAACATAAGGTAGACTGAGTAAGGACCACTCTGTTGAGGTGGCAAAATGCTTAGCGACCTGTATGATTTGGAGCAGTTGTGTGTCTTACATGTATTGTAAAAGTGACAACTCTTAGCCAGTTTTTATGGCTCGGAACAGTTTTGTAAAAGATGGAGCCATGTGTTGTGTTTAGTGTGCACTGTTTGACTAGAGACATAAGTAGGCTCTGATTGCACTTGCTTAACATAAGGACCGGTGTCATTGTACAATTGGTTGTACTGGTACTGAGTTGTGGTAGAAAAACATTTGAAATGACATTTACACGCACCTGGATCTCATAAAATTTATTTAGTTAGGATCATTATTAAATATTGTTCTGGGCTAAGTGGTAATATATGGAAATTTTGTTTAAGCATTAATGGCGTTGGTGGATCATTAATCGAAAGGGAAGATCAACTGATAACATTTGTATTAAAAGTATTACATATAATAACAAGAATTAAAATAACCATCAAATATGATTGCAATTTCATCAGATGAAATCCAGAAAAGCAAACAAATAAAAACAGTGCAACACGGTATATATGTAAAACTTAATTGAACTGGGGCATACAAGTCAGTCTGAGAACTGGATGATTCCCCTGTGGATCCATCTTACAGGCTGCTGCCTCTCAGCAAGAGAACTAGTTTGGGAGAGCCCGGCACAATTCTGAGGACCTGCATCCAACCTAGCGCTACTATGGCCACGGCTTGGGGAAAAAGTTCTTTAAGGCTCTTGGCACTCCTTACAAAATTCACCCTGCAGACCAGTTCTAGCTGGTATGAACATTTGTCGCAGGCACTGCCCATCTAATTAGATGCTTTTATACTATCTTTAATGTATTTATTTAGGAGTTTTATATAGCGTGAACAATACCAGTCAGGGTATCAGAGTGCTGTACAAATAGCAGACAAGTTATACATACAGGGAGAGATGGAACAAGAATAAGCAAGCAGCAAAGCATATACAGTATAACAATCAGCCGGCAACTTCAGGCTCTGGGTATGCCCACTGGAAAAAATAGTCAAAGTGAGTGGCTTCAGGGCTACTCTTGAAGGAATCTATTCAACAGAAGCATTTTTTACTTCTTTTTGTTAAGGAGGCAGTCGAGGGGTTTGACCTTATTGTAGGTTTTAGAATCAACTATGTACATTTAGAATGCTTGGGGGGGGGGGTGTACACCATATAATTGCACTGGTTTACCATAAATGGAGAACTTAGGGGAATAGTTATGAAATTAGTGGCACAGGGCAGTGCAGCAAGTCACCTTACTGTGCTGTCACTGGAAAAGAGCAGGAATCCACTACATTTATCCAATATGACGCATTCCTGTCCTTTCCCCTTGTGCTGGCACCGTTTTGGCAGCTTAGCACCTACACAGACACCCTTGCATGGTGCAAAGGTGTCTCAGTTGCATGCAGGATTGTTTTTGTGCAGGAAGGGGCACAATCCTCAGAATGCAACACATAGAAAAAGGTAAAAACGAGGAGAAATAAAGGTATTTCTCCTCGTTGCGCTTCACCTGGGGAGGTGTATGATTTGGGCACATTCCCAGGTTTACAAGTCCTTGAAAATCTGGGAATGTGTCAAAAACCATGGGAGTTCCATGAGAATACCCACTGCAACACCCATGGAACTCCACCCTTGCGGCTTTGCGTGGCTTCAAAAATCTGACTTAGAGCCTTGCATCAGGCATGTACCACTTTACGTGATACTAGCCTCTCTGAAATATACCCCTTAGTATTTACACTTGAAATTAAAGGTCTGTACACGGCAATCCCTCATAATGAGTGCAGTGGGCACTGCTTACATAAAATTAAATCTGTGCTAACAAAATATTCTAACTACAGTTATTAAACACAATCCATCACTGCATTTTCTTCAATTTGAGGGAACTATTTGCAGACATCTAGGACAGTTATGCAGGCAGACCTGACCACTTGTATGCAAAAACCTTTATGTACCGTTTCGAAAGGAGACATTGTGGATAATAAGAAGCTAGAAACATCCAATTTATTGGAAAAGGTACGTAGGTTAATCTTTTGGACTATAAAAAGAGAACAAGGAGGATTTACTTATGTTGAGAATTCTATAATATATATTTAAAAAAGTACAGGCGATTGGACTAAACGTTATAGATGCCATGACATCAAAAGCTCATAATTGGAAAAATGTAGGGTTGCTAAATTCTATTCTGTGGAACATGTGTGTAAATGTAAAATCATTCTATTTCTGGAGAAACTAAGAGATCCAGGAAATTAGTACTACAAAGATTCACAGAGGTGATCATGAGGAAAGATGGACAATGTTAAAAAGAAGCTGAAAGAATAACAAGAAGTGACAGTTTGAAACCAAAATTGTAAAAACACTGGAAAACATAACATATTTCCAAATGCTCCATGGTTTCCCAAAATATGAAACAGCGCGTTAAGAAACCTTGGAAACATATTCAGTGTTACAAAAAAACTAAAGCAAAATTCAAAATCCGAAGTTTCTAACATTTGCATACCTACGCTGACGCATTCTGAAACCCTGGTTATTACAAACACAAGAATGTTGAAGACAACATGCACAAAACGTCTTGCAACTTTGTTATTAAATAAAAAAGGCAAGTATCCATTCTTTAAATGTAATGATTACAATATTATAACGGGGAAAATGTATTCCATTCTTATAATGAGACTTTAACACTGTGCCACACGTGACCACACACACACACACGCCTATTACAGCATGCGATGCACATATGAAATGTATTATGTTGGACAAACTACACTGTAAGCAAAAACGATGAGTTGAGCTTAAGTTGAATGCATGATTAGGGAAAAAAAAGATTGCCTTTTGTCAGGGCCACTGGATTTATGCGTCAGGGGAGGGTCAAAATATGCAGCAGGGTTAAGTAAATTATGCGGCAAGAAAAGCCAAATTTTGCATCACATTTTGTGATATTACTTCATTATTTTGTCATTTTTAAGCTTTTTAACACTGTCTGGGCATTAGTTGCATCTCATTGGTAACAGTTTCACACCAAAATATAGCAATAAGTTACAGAAAGGTGACCAGTCAACCTGTGCAAATGGCCTTCCACTGCGTGACAACACGTGGTGCGGAATTTTTACTAAAATATGAACCGTGTGAGCTAGAAAAATTTTTTGGGTTAAAATCTGCAGACCATGCAGCAGATGATGAATTATATGTCAAATGCGGCAAACTTACAATTATGCGTAAATCGCTGTGACCGCATAATTCCAGTGACCCAGCCTATTGTCCATTATTTCATATAATATTGACACACTAGCAGTCAAATTAAATTCCAATTGTAAATGATTGAAACAAAAGCTTCAAGGCATGGGGGTGCAGGCCTATTATCACAAAGGGAAACATGATGGAATAGAAAGTTAAATGTCTTATCACCAAATAGAATAAACGTAGGAAAATTGGATGTCTTTTCGATGACTTAAAATGAGTGAAAAAAGCACAGTTTGACGGGGGAGAATAATCATTTACAAATGGAGGAAACATGCAGAATGAAATTACAGTATACATTTAATCCAGATCTCAAAGGAGTAGCTGAGTAAGGGAATGAGCATTTAAGATATGGTCTGGCAAGTTAGTCTGTGCAAAAATGAGAATCAGAAGACAAGTAAAACATCTTGAGTGCAAAAGCTCTGGATGTAAGGCACTGATATAATAAGGTGAAAGGACATTCAGAGAAAACAGTACTTAATGCAATGGAAATGTTACGTTGAGTATTTTTTGCTGCTGTTTGTGAAGAATATTATTAACGTTGGAAGACATAATAAAAAGATATAGTTGTACAAACTGATTAAAATAACTCAACAAACAGGGCGTGTTGAAAGCTGCCCTCTGAAAATGAATGGAAAAGTAGCTGCGGGGAATTACAATCCTTTTCTGAGAAAGATGCCCCAATGGAACCTAAATGTATGGTATAATATTAAAATAAGTCCCAAGACTTGATAGGATAGTGGAAGTGAGGATACACTCAGAGGAAGTCTAAGTCATAGGAAAAGTGACTTTTACTACTGGTATGTGCAAGCCCCTTCTGAGATACATAGTCAATGTGTATTAAAGCTTAGCAGCATGAGGCTAATTAATAAAATATGTGGCCTTGTAAAAATATTACTTCTATTGCAATAAAGCAGTCAGTACAGGTTCGCAATCTTTAACCAACAGGAAGATAGAACTGGTGTGCTGTTCCTAGAACTCCAAAAAAGTAAGTATACTAACTATAGAATGTATTACTGCAAAGGTGACAGCATAAACATTCTAGTCTAGGATTTATATGAAATGACAGCACATCATATCTTTAAAGCATTAGACATTTTTCCAACACAGTGAGGTGAAGCTTGAGTATCAAGATGTTAAAATTTATTTTGTACTTTGGAACAGAGGTATGGCAATAGGACACTTACTGTGAAGGGTAACTGTAAAAAACGTACAAAACCATTAACACAAATGTTATCCTTCCAATATTTTTTTTGTTCTGTATACATGTTCAATAAGACAAAAATCTGTGACATCTATTGGTTAGTGTCAAGCCGGGGTTCCAGGACTGGACTCTAGGCACTCTCAATGAGCGATCTCTCTTGATCTGGAGTAATCAACACAAGCAACTCATCTTACAACCGAAAGTGGGAGAAACCAACGTATCCTTGACCCTCTGGTTAAACGGCCCAAGATTTAACTCAATAGAGCGTGTTAGGGGTGCTGTACAACAGTTATACAAGTAACAAGGTTTGGTCTTCACAACAATTTAAAATAATATATCACATACAAACACCAAATCAAATGAAAACACTGAACACCATAAACCTATCAAACACAAAAAACAGTAGAATGAAGTGGTAAACTCCCAACGAAAATGTTAATCTAGGACGGGTTAAGGCTACCAGTTATATTAGATTTCAGGCATTAAACGGAAATAGAACTAGGGCCCCTAGCCAAGCAGGACATCCTGTGTTAGCAATCAGTTGAGTAATCGTGAAGCCTGAAACACCTACAATGAATATAAAAGAGAGAACACCAAGGCTCTCAAACAGCTACTAACCGTGAAGCTGTACACTGAAGTCAAGATGAAGGATCACGATCATCGGCCCAATGGGCTACTGTATATCAAGGGAATTGTAAAGGTTTACAAGCATCTAAGAATACACAAAACTAAGCAGAACACAATGTCAGCTAGTGTACTTGCAAAGAAAGAGGAAAGTCCTTTGAGTGTCAACCTGAGAGTATCTGGGATCAAAACAGCAAAAGCCAGAGAGCACCTGGGGCTCGCAACTAACCACAAAGGTCACTGAATCACGCTAACTAATCAGGTGTGGGTAGCAATGCTAAGCAAGTCAAGACAGAAACAAAAGAAATGGAAAAAAATAAGACTTGTTGATGTAAAGGGGTGTGCTGGCCAGGCAGAGTAACCAATGTCTCACCTGCCCTTGCTATAGTTGATCTCAAACATAAGATGTTGTCCAGGTTGATATTCAGCAGTCTGTGTCATGAGGAGTAGAGTGGTTTCAGAGTGTTATCCACGCAGAACTCTATAGGCTAGCACACAGGGCAAAGTCAGACGCAGAACAGGCAGGCAGGGCACCAGCAGGCCACATGCTTGCTTCTAAGCCAGGAGAAAGTGAGCAGAACACCAGTGCTATGCCTTAGAATGCACCTTCAGCAAAGGAGTCCACATAGGTTCTAAGTCTCAATTAAGCACAGTGAGCTGTATGGCAGCTTCAGTTTGCATTACTCAAGCTAGGAAGCAGGGAAGATGCCCATTGCCAGTCAGTGTCAGGTGCATTTCTACATATGCAAAGGGCCACCAAACTGGGGCAGGGTTTCCATTCTCGAAGAGCAGTCTTGGATAGCAGTGGTCTCTGCCTATGTGCAAACCCGCTAGTGTTTAGTGTGGTGGGAAACCATGTTAATTCATACCGAACAAAGGCAGTGCAGGAAAAAGTGTGGTTTGGGGTGCTGCTCTATGGGAAAAAGTGATCTTCCATCTTGCAGACGCCATTCTTACAGTAAAATAAGTTACAAGCAACGCTACAACCAGGTGCAAAACCAGTAATGTTTGGAATGCTTTGTAGTTTATCTCACTTCTTCCAATGTTCTCAAAGGGTTATGCCTCTGATGAGCACAACATTTTCGTGTCCATTTCATTTACTTAAAAATTTGTTTAAAAAACACAAAAGGCACCCCACCAGCCTGTTCTTCAGGGCTTTAACGTGAGATACGGAGGAGTACAGACAATTCCACTGGTTGTGCCTAGGCACCCCAAAAACTATAAAAACAGCTGCCTCTGGGGGGGCGGAGCTTGGCTCGCGAAGAAAATGGCCGCTTGAGTTTGGAGCTCCACAACTCAGCACAATAATATTGCAGATATCCTTCCCCCACTAAACCGGAGTGACCGTCGCATGCAGCCCAGCTGTGACAGACAGACCGGCGCACCCCGGGAAAACAAGCTCGGCACTCGTGGACCAACCTGGCGCCGTACAAGGGCAGCTGCGCTAACCGGAGAGTAAGGCCGCAAATCCCCGCGCCAGAGTAAGACGCGAGGCGCGGCAGCGTCAGCGTGCGTGCGGCACGGAGAGTGGCAGTAGGGAGCAATCGGACGCCACCTGAGTGCCGGCGCGCGGGAGTAGATCGGCGGGACCGGCGGCGACTCCGGGACAGAAGAGAAAGAAAGCCGGAGTACACAGAGGGTGCACGGTGAATAGACCACCACCTGGGCGCCCCTCCCCCACCGCGAGAGCAGGGCAGCGGGGAGCGGCCGTGCACCGGAGCCACTACAGCAGGGGCAGCGCGGAGCACAGCGCGATACCTGAGAAGCACCCGTGGACATCTGAAACAGCCGGAAATCTGACCGGTGCAGGTCCAGGTGAGCAGCCGCTACCGGAGGCCTCAGGCGAGGGATAGACAGTGAGTACGGCAGAGGCGAGCCATACAGCGGGGGCCCTTGAGGGAAGACTGCACCCCGTCCGCAGGGCGCAGCGCCAAGTAGGAGCAGCACTGGAGAACCTGGGGCAGCGTGGGCAGCAATTAAACTACCTAACCAGACACCAAAGAAGCTAGTGGGGACACTGCACAGTTCACCCATAGCCGCAGCTGCAACGGGAAAGGGCCTAGTAGTGCACGCCCAGGACGGGTAGAGGTAAATTGCAATAGAGCAAAGAGCGACTGCAGGCGAGGAAACCTGCGCCGCGCCGCCGAGAAGACAGACAGTAACCCACCAGCCATAGGCCTCTGGGCCGGGAAGCCCACGATTGATTTGCGAGAGAGGGCCCCTGGGTGGCGATACTAGCTGGCGCGCAGCGGAAGGGAACCAGAGACAAGACCGCTGCATAACTGCGCAACTACTGCGATTACGATGGGCAAAACGGACAGGTCGCAAACCAAGTTGACCTTCGACCAGAAACGCTCCAAGTCCCATGACCCCACACACGAAGAGGATACCAGAACTACGCCCCCGACAGAAGAAGGACAAGACATCCGAAGTCGGTTATTAGCAATGGAAAAAGGGCTGCAGAGCGGTATCACATCACTAGGGGCGAAAATTGATGCACTATCGTACAGGATGGACAGAATGGGGGAGCGGCTGGACAAGCATGCGGAGAGGCTTGACGTGTCCGAGAGACGGCTAACGGAAGTTGAAGAAGCGCAGACGACGTTGGACACGGACCACAAAAACTTGGCAGGATCATGCAAGTGCTACAGGACAAGACGGAGGACCTCGAAGCCCGTTCCAGACGCTGCAACCTACGCATCATGGGCCTGTCGGAGACGACCACAACCGGGAACATGGAACGGTTTGTGGAGAAGCTGCTCACGGACCTGCTAGGGGCGGAGGTGTTCTCTAGTATGTTTGTGGTAGAGAGGGCCCACCGTTCCTTGGGTCCACGACCTCCACCGGGCGCACTGCCACGCCCAATCATCGCCAAACTATTGAACTACCGGGACAGAGACGCAGCACTTCGAGTGGCGAGGAAAAACAATCCCTACAGTACGAGGGATCGACCATTTCAATCTACCCGGATTTCACTGCTAGAGTCCAGGAGGCTCGTAAACAATTTGTTCCAATGAAGAGGCAGTTGCGAGAGTTGGGGTTAGACTATGCAATGCTATACCCGGCTAAACTACGAGTGAACAGACAAGGAAGATCACATATCTTCGTGGACCCGAAGGCTCTGCAGAAGGCGCTCAAGGACTGGAATAAGGAGCAGAGACACAGCCCGGAGCGGCAGCTTCGAGACGAGGCCTCCGGGGGATCGCAGGAGAAACAGGACTGAGACAGATGCAGTGGCGTACAGTAGATAAGTACTATGGGCACCGGGGGGGGGACACGGGCAGCCTGTTGGGGACAGAGGCTGTGCGGACGCGGACAATAATAGTTAATTCTTCTGCAAGTCCTGAGGCACACCGCATCCAGCTCAGGGGCAAAACGGGTTCAGATTATAGGCGGAAGATTAGCGCATAGCGAATGCACAGGGAGAGGGGAGTACACACTGGACGACCTGGGAGCGGCCGAAAGAGACCACTGTGCAGAGGAATAACACGCTGTCACGAGCTTGGAGGGGACGGTGACTAGGTATAGGGGGAGACGCTGGGGAGTTGAGCTGAGCGGTGGAGGAAAGGGGGAAAAAACTTGCACAGAACTGGAAGTAGCGCGCAGAGCGACCTCCGCCCACAAGTGTTAACCACCGTTACAGACAGCTAAGTTGGGGGAGGGAGGCGGGAGGTGTGGGAAGTCCCTATAAGGGATGCTACGCGACCGAGTTGGGGGTGGTTCGCAGTGGGGGGGGGGAGGGGGGAAGGGATGGGACAGGTTCTTTTTTTCGTTTTTTTGTTGGGAGTTAGTGAGGACCACATAAATGTCGAACATCACACTGCATACACTACACAAGCAGGATACCCACCACTATGGCGCACGTGACAGGCGGTAGATTAAAGACTGGGGGGGAGATCACACAGGGACCACAGGAAACCTTCAGGGCACTAACGTGGAATGTAAGGGGCCTAAATGACCACCGCAAGCTGCGCAAGGTGTTGAACTACCTAACCAGACACAAAGTAGACATTGCCTTCCTACAGGAGACACACCTCCCAACACAGAGTCCGTTGTTGCGATCCAGAGGACTGCAGGGGAACATCAACGCAGCCGGTTTCACGACTCATGCACGGGGAGTGATGACATGGGCTAACCCCAGATCTGACTATAAGTTGCAGCTATTGACGGCAGACGCGGGCGGTAGGTTTGTGATTTCCCGATGTCAGGGTAGGGGACTAGAGTTGCTACTGGTCAATGTATATGGCCCCAACTATGACTGCCCCGAGTTCTTCAGTAAACTGGCCAACACGGTGCACGGCCACGGGAAGGCACGTATGATATGGGGTGGAGACCTCAACCTGGTCAGGAATCCGAGCTTAGACAGGTCGGGAGGACCGCCAAGGAAGCCGGCAGCGGCTGCACGAGCAGTAGAAAGGGTAATGATTAGTGAGGACCTTTTAGATGCATGGAGAGAACTTCACCCAGTGGAGGGGGGTTTTACACACTACTCCGCATATCACAACTTACATACACGGATAGACTATTGGCTGGTCTCCTCCCCCTTCGTGTCGCAGAAGTCCACATGTCAGGTTCTACCGCGCACGATGTCTGATCACTCCCCGATCTTGTTGACCTTGCCCACCCCGAAGAAAACTATTCCCCCGTTCACGTGGCGCTTCCCCCCCTACTCTCTGATGGACCCATTGTTCAAGGAGGCGATTACAGAGGCGATAGAAACATTTTTTGACACAAATGTGGGGTCAGTGGGCGACTTCCAGATCGTATGGGAGACGTTTAAGGTGTATATCAGAGGGGTGGCCATGTCTAAGCACTCTGGGGTACTCCGGGACATCAGACAGAGACTAACACTTCTGGAGCGGAGACTGGGTGACCTGGAGGGCAAACGGCAGGTAGGAGCGGGAGGAGACCACGCAGAGGCAATGAGGACTTTGCTGGAGGAATTTCACGAGGCAGCGGACAACGAGGTACAACACCTGGGAAAATATGCCACAGCGCGTGCGTATGGGGAGGGAGACAGACCGGGAGCAGTGCTGGCCAACATACTGAAAGCCAGACGAGGTAGGACGGCTGTGACCGCGATCCGTTCGGAAGATGGTGACTTGTTAACGGAGGAGGCAGACATAGCCAAAAGGTTTACACAATATTATTCGGGCCTCTATGCTACGCGCTCGACAGGGATGGAGGAGGAGATAATGACATATCTGGAGCATATAAGGTTACCCTTCTTATCAGAAGCGCATAGAGAATTTCTCTCGCTCCCCATAGAAAAAGATGAGATACTTGAGGCCCTAGCGGGAATGAAGGTAAACAGTGCCCCAGGGTCTGACGGACTGACGGTGAATTTTTATAAGACTTTTATAGACCTATTGCTCCCGTACATAAAGGAACTGTTTGACACTATGTGTATTACCGGACGAATGCCACAAACAATGAGAGAGGCCATATTGGTGGCTATCCCTAAGCCAGGTAAGGACCTCGAGGAGTGCGGGTCGTACCGCCCGCTGTCCCTGTTAAACGTGGACAATAAATTGTTTGCGAAAATATTAGCAACACGACTGACCCTACTGACACCTGAATTGGTAGCCCCGGAACAAGCTGGGTTTGTCCCAGATAGAAACCTCACGCATAACCTGCGCACGATCTTTGACACAATGCAACATATAAGGCAGGACACAAAAGCAATAGCAATTTTCCTAGACATGGAGAAAGCTTTTGACTTCGTGGAGTGGCCCTTTATGAGACAGGTACTGACCAGAATGGGACTGGGTCCTGACTTTCTGCAAATGATAGGGGTGTTATACAACGCCCCTAACGCGCGAATCCGGCTTGGAAACCTGGTAACAGACGCCATCCCTATCACAAGAGGGACACGCCAGGGCTGCCCACTGTCACCTACGTTATACGCATTGATCGCGGAGCCCTTGGCGTGTGCGCTCAGGGAGTATCATAGCCACAGAGGTGTCAGATTTCCTAGCTGTAAAATTATAGTATCCACGTACGCAGATGACACCCTGCTATATGTGAGGGACCCTGAGGACAATCTGGCCCCGGTCCTGCGAGAGGTGGTACACCACGGGGCACTATCGGGGTTAAGGGTGAATTGGGCTAAGTCCATAGCTTTCCCACTCACTAAGTCCACTACCCCATTCCAGATGGAGTTTCCGTTACAATGGTCAGATGAGTCGGTCAGATACTTGGGCATTAGGCTGCACACAGACCCGGAAGTAGTTCTCAGAGAAAACTATGGAACAGCGGTAGACAAGCTGGAAGAGGACGTCGAAACATGGATCGGGCTCCCATTATCACTAATAGGCAGGGTATCTATAATGAAGATGGTGGTGTTGCCTAGATTCCTGTTCCTGTTTGCAAATATACCGATAGTGCTGCCACGCACTTTTTTTGCCAGACTTAAAAAAACGCTGGTGAAGCTGGCGTGGGCGGGCAAGCAGGCTCGAGTACAGTGGCGGACGCTCACGCTACCTTATCATATGGGGGGACTGGGAGCACCCGATTTAGAACTATATTACAGGGTGGCACAGGGGGCGCAGGCACACAGCTGGATGCATGGGGCCGATAATGTACCACATATCAAGCTGGAGAAGCTGTTTGCCGACCCGCACCCGCTGCCGGCAGTAATTTTTGAAACAGTAGACCGCAGGACCGGCATATTAGATTCCCTTAATTCAACGAGGCACGCATGGCACTGCATATTGCAGCAAACGGCGGGGGCACTACTGTACTCCCCGGACACGCCTGTGGAGTGGGCGGTTTGGTTGGCACCATGCAGGGACAGTGGGGTGGTACAGGCGCTACGGGCGTTGGGTATTCACAGGATAGGAGATCTCTTCTCGGACGGAGTGGCCAAACAATGGAAAGCAGTCGCAGATGCTGCGGTAGCAGCTACACCACTTCAGGGTTTCCAATACCACAGAGTGTATAGCGCACTTACACAGCAATTAGGGGAAGACATGGATGAACCGCCGGAGATCAGGGAATTATCGTATCTAATCAAGACGAAGTCCCCGCGCAGGATAGTATCCAACTTATATAAGATGGCTCTGTCCCAAAGAGCCAACCAATACACCAAAGCAAGATTAGCCTGGCAGAGAGACTTGGGTGTGGCTATTGATGACGACATGTGGGCATATTGCTGTAACAACACGAAGCGCATCTCACTGCATGGCAAACATAGACTGATCCATTTTAAATATATTAATAGAGTGTATTACACACCGGAGAGATTACATAGGTATGGCCTACGAGAGGATGCAGCATGCGAAAGATGCCGCTGCCCTGAGGCGGACTTTGTGCATTTAGCGTGGGATTGCCCGGGCGTCTTCGAGTTTTGGGGAAACATATTCCGAGAGATAAGCACTATACTGGAGTTGGAGATCCCCCAGACCCAATGGTGGCACTGCTGGGCTATTCCAGGAGGTTGCCGAAAGCTGCTCGCAGACTGGTAGATATGGGTCTGTTGATGGCGAAGCGCAGAGTAGCGATGTGCTGGATGCGGGGACCTTTACCCACGACTCAGCAATGGTCGCGAGACGTACTTTACTGCTGCACACAATCAGAAACATATAGCGACCTGCTACCGCCGCGGAGTAGGCCTAAGAATTTTTGGGGACTATACACCAAGTATCTGAAGGGCGGGAACGGGGAGCGGCAACAGAAGCAGAGACAGGCGCAGAGACGGAAGCTAGTACATTAGCGTGATGAGAGGCGAAAGAGGGCCCAGTGAGACAGGGTGGACTGCGGGGTGGAGTGAGCCGCCGTGTCCAGATAGTGCTGTGTGACCGGAGTGGACAGTCAGCGCGGGCGGGGATTACAGAGCAACATGGGAGGACACAGGTGGGAAATGGTTACAGTGTTGACACCTCACAGTCGGGCCAGAACACAAGCTTAGAGACCCAGGCGTGAAAGACTGATGTGACACCTCACTGGTTGTTGTTTTTTGTTTATTTTTGTTTTCCTTTTGGAATAAATAGGTATAGGTGTATAGAAAAAGTGTTTCGGAACTGTATATAACATATTTGACACATGGCAGAAAGACCCAACCATCAGAGCAATAAAGTTAAGAAACAGCAAAGCGCTGACCGGCCCCCGGGATGTGGGAAGCGCTGAGCGGAACAGTAATGTTAAGTACAAGTACAGCCGGCCGTGAGGTTGTAGGCGTACTGCTATGTATGTCAAAGAACAATATGCATACGAATAAATATTTAAATTAAAAAAAAAAAACAGCTGCCTCTAGCCAAGATTTAGTACTCCCTTAGGACTAAGCACAAAGATCTATGGGGTCACCCCTCTGAGAGCCCACCCAGTGGATGACCTTGAGGAGCACCAGATAGGACAGCCTCTACAAACAAAACCTTGTGGCTGTGTTGACCATTAAAATATTCATTGTCAAGCCAAGGACAGCTCCATGCTAATGGCTGTGGATATTTTTTAGCTAGCAGGATGCAGCCATAGACAAAATCCTTGCACAGAGTTGCCTTGTCGCTTGAGCTATAACTACAGAGAACTTCCTTCCTGTCTATGATCATGAATCAACCCACCTGTAATTTGTTCACCTGTTACGTGTGTGCAGTCTATATACGTTTTTCTATCCATACACCCATATGTTCATAATAAAGGTGAGGAAATCACAGTCACGCAATTCATCATCAGTAAACATAGTGCATGGCTGGGATACTGTCGAACCCTCACTTTCAAAATCACTATCACTTACAAAACACAGATTAGCCTGTAAGGAAAAGTAGGAAGATGATTCTGAGATACCAGCCAGTTCTTCACTTCACAATGCAGACTCTTTCCCCACTAATGCCAGTGCTGAAGAGACATGCCTCTACCTTCAAAAAAGCACCCAGAATTTATGGATTCTCTAAAAGAATACTGCACAGGTCTAACTTACAGATTCTATTGTCCTTAAACAGGGCAGCAGGTCAACACTCCAGAACTCTTTGAGAGCTGGAATGCAAGGAAATGGCCCTGTGTTTATATAAAAACCAGGGCTTCTATGTCACTATGCTCAAAAAGAGGAAATGTAAGCCTCATGCAAGGCCTGTGATCAACAGAATAAGTAGCCTCCATCTAAATGGGATTTTGGCAGTGTGCAAAAGTTCTTATCTGCCATATCACTATCAATTCTTTACACGGGTCAAACGCTGTTAGACCTGGCATCTTTTGGCATGTTTCACCTGTCTTTTTGCTTTCTGACCTCCTAGTTTTGACTATGTTTTTGCTGGTTTAGTGTCTCTGTGCACTTTCTCCCTTCTGATCAGTGTTAAAGTGCAAGTGCTCCTATGGTAAATTATGTTTATGGATTGGTGTTTCCATGTTTGGCTTATTTGATTTACTGCTAAGTTCCTCACTGTGTGTGCCCAGAGCCTGTATATCAAATACTGCTAGTGAGCCTGCAGCACTGGTTGTGCCACCCACACAAGCAGCCCTTCAGAGGGTTCTCAGTCCTGCCACTACAGTGTTTGCATGCAGTTGTGATTGCCATGTCGACCTGGCAAGTGCACCCACTTGACAGGCCCCAAACCTTCCCTTTTCTTACATGTAAGGCACCCCTCAGGTAGACCCAAGGTACACCCAAGGATAGGATGCAGTGTAGGTGAAAGGTAGGACATGTGCTTGTGACATGTCCTGATAATGAAATACAGTGTATTTCATTTTTCACTATTGAAAGGCTATCTGTCCGATAGGATAGAATGGGAGATACTTTGTAACATCTTACAAGTATAACTTCCCATAGGGACAAGATAGAGAAATGGAGTTTGGGCTCTCTGAACCCAGAATTTAGTCACACATCTTTTAGTAAAAATGGTTTTTAAATTATGTGTTTGAAAATGCCACTTTTAGAAAGAATTACAAGAAAAAGGGGAACCTGGCCGTCAGATTGTATGTCGCTATTTATTAAAGCGAAAGAAAGCAAAAGACCATCATTCATGTGCTTTCTGTGTATAAATCACATATCTTCATATTTTTTCTTCTTTTTTTTTCTTTTTTTTAACAAAATGTATAAAAAAATATGAAGATATGTGATTTATACACAGAAAGCACATGAATGATGGTCTTTTGCTTTCTTTCGCTTTAATAAATAGCGACATACAATCTGACGGCCAGGTTCCCCTTTTTCTTGTAATTCTCAAAATACGTCCATACCTGGCGTCTCCTGGACGAAAACCCCCCCTTGTTTCTACTTTTAGAAAGAAGGCATTTTCTTGCTTAACCATCCTGGGTGCCTCTGCTAGATTGTGGATTGACTGTCCGACTTTGGAGTGACAGGGGCTGGAGATGTGCTTTCACTGTAGACAGCCACTCGAGGGGTTGAGGTGTGTCCTGCCTTTCCTGGGTGAATAGACCTGGGCTGAACTTAAAGTAGTGGGAGGATATTTCCTTGCACCTGAATAGGCCTGGTCTGCCTTAGACAATGCCGTCTCCACCTCCTGCCAGGAAGGTAGGCCAGACAGGACAGAACTGGTTTGGACTAAGCTCAGAGACTCTGCCACAAGAGAACAAAGGGAAATGTGGTATAAATATTGGGGCCCAGACCCCAGGACTTTAGAACTCTTTTGGACTTAGAAACCTGTTTCAACGACAACGCTGCTTGCACCATGACCTGCCAGCACCGCGTCGGGCACCGCACCACTTTGCACCGCAGCCCTGGTCTCACCTACGCCGCTGAACGACAGTCACCGAGCTGCTGCCTGCACCGCGACTTGAAGGCACCGCATGCCGCACTGCTGTACTTCGCACAGCAGCCCCGACGCCTGCCGGCGCTCCAGACTTCAACCGCGAGGAGTTCGATCTGCAACACGTGTGACTTCAAGGGCCCAACGACTCCTGCATCGACCTCCAAAACCGATGCCTGACGGCTCTTCGGAGCTCAACGAGAGGTCACGGACGCCCTGCATATCTAAAAGGTACAGTTTTGCGGGTCTTTCCGACACCGTAGCTGGCCCGTGACACCGCGGTCAGCCAGAACTGTTTGGATTTGTTGTTCAGGGTGCAGTGATCGCCCAAGAGGAGCTAGCGACTTCAAGGAACTGTATGTTCGAGGCATATGAGCTGCAGAATTCACACTTTGTGCATAGATCGCCATCTGGTGTTGGGCTCGGATGTTTGCACCTTGTTGTTGTCTTGGAAGAAGTCTTTGTAGTCACGAGATAGGTGACTCCTCCCTTGGACGATAGTGCGCATGGGCATCGACTCCATCCTCAGATTGTTTTTTTCCGCCATCGGGTTCGGATGTAACTTCTGCGCTCCGGTTCCATACTGTACTATCCAAACCTTTTCGATGTGCAAAACATCAAAAACTCGACGGTATTGTCTTTGTTCGCGTGCTCTTCGACGCGCTCCTCAAATCCTCTATTCCGGTCGTCGACGCGGGCCGCTGGGCCTATCGACGCCATTTGGGCCTACGGCTAATGGAAAGGACTCCATTTAAAAAATGCCCCCAGTGTGGAGCTAAATTCCCACACAGCAACCAACACAAGGTCTGTAACCTCTGTCTCTCGCCCGAGCACGAGGAGAATAATTGCCAGGCCTGCGCCTCCTTTCGATCCAAAAAGACTATCCGTGATCGCCGGGCCCGACGACACGTTATGGCGCAACGAGCAGCTCCGGTGCCGGAGGACATCTTCAACGAAGGCCCCGATGTCCCGGAGGATGAT
Organism: Calotriton arnoldi; assembly: GCA_963921515.1. Classification (NCBI taxonomy): domain Eukaryota; kingdom Metazoa; phylum Chordata; class Amphibia; order Caudata; family Salamandridae; genus Calotriton; species Calotriton arnoldi. The sequence goes on along the minus strand of CAWUFW010002811.1, from coordinate 1,533,518 downwards.
TCGGAGGACCTAGAAATCGTTTCCGAGGCAGACGACTCCGACGACCACATCACTCCAGGTCAACGAGAAAGTACAACTGCCCCTATCCCAACCCCACCTGAAAAAAAGAAGGCTCCGGTCAAAACTTCGCCTGCTGGCCCCAGTCGCGACCGAAACAAAGCTTCAGAAGCCCCGCCCCCGGGCCCGGCTCCGAAGACAAAGGAGAAGCCGTCCGGCGGCTCGGGACCGAGCAAGCCGCATATCACCGCCCGCAGACACCATCGGCACCGAAGCCGGGAGCTCGTCCTGCTCTCGCAGTCCCCAAAAGGCCATCGGCACCGAGCACCTCGGCGCCGAAGGAAAAGGCCTCGGATCCGAAACCAAAATATTTGGAACCGAAAAAGATTTCCGACTCCACATCGAAGCCGAAGGATCCAAAAACCCCTTCCAAGGCTCCAGAGCAGAAATCTAAACCCCGCTCGGACCCGAAAAAAAGCGGCGCCGAAAGCGATTATCGAACAGGAAGAACTTTTTCGACCGGATCCCATCGATCCGCAACAAAAAACTCTCCAAGTGGACCCTAAAACAGGACATGTGATCAATGTTCCACACAACAAGAGAAAATGCGACACCCCACACATCCCTGAGGTGCCTTTAAAAAAAAAAAAAAGACTGTGCCACTTCACCTTTACGACCCTCTTCTCCTGTTCTTCCTACTGAACCTTTCTTTTCTCCAAATTCTCCCATACTTCCAACATACTCGCCACCACCACAGGATGATGATGTTTTAGGGGGTGGGGGAGGGAATAATGACCCTTTCATTGACCCTGATGACGACACACGCGTACCACAGGACAATTGGGATGATTATGATGACCCAGTAGATCCTCCAGGCCTTCCTGATCCCCATGCATACCCCACAAAGCCATCTCCCCCAGATGACAATATTGGTTTTGGTCAGCTTATAGACAGAGCTGTCAAGTACCATGGTGTTCAAATGCATTTGGACCCCATAGAGGAGGACTTCCTAATAGACACCTTTGCACAGTCGCAAAGGACTGTACAAACTTTACCAATGTTAAAAGGCGTCATTAAACACGCCCCAGACATATTCAAAGACCCCGTAAGGGCTAGAATTCTCAATCCCAGAATTGACAAAAAATATAAACCCGCTCCCACCTACATCAAGGGTCAACTTCCTTTAGATTCTCTAGTGGTGACCAACGCTAGAAAACGTGCCAACTCTCAGACCTCCGGTGATGCTCCACCTCCGGACAAAGAGTCTAAATTATTAGATGCTTCGGGCAAACGAGTTGCTGCCCAAGCAGCTAATAACTGGAGGATAGCCAATGCGCAGGCATTACTTGCCAGGTATGATAGGGCTCATTATGACCATCTGGAAACCCTATTGCAGCATTTGCCTGATCAATATAAGACTAAGGCCAATGATTTGATTCAGGAGGGCAAATTAATAACTAATGCATCAATCAAGTGTGCCCTCGATGCAGCAGACACCGCATCTAGGTCCATTAACACTAGTGTGTTACTAAGAAGACATGCCTGTTGCGCATTTCTGGCTTCAAACAGGAGGTACAAACAACTATCCTCAATCAGCCGTTCAATCAAGAACAACTTTTTGGCCCAGCTGTAGATACAGCTCTAGAAAACATTAAAAAGGACACGGAGACTGCTAAATCCATGGGTGCATTACAGTCCCCATCCACACGAGGTTCCTTTCGACGCTCCTTCTATAGAGGCGCATCCAAAAACATCGGTGCAGACACTGCTTCTTCCTCCTACAAAAACCCCTCACAAACTTCCCCCAACAAGGGATATTTTAGAGGTGGGTACAGGGGAAATAACAACAAAGGAAGAGGCCGAGGTAACAACAACACTCGCGCCTCCCACTAATAAGCAGTGGCTTCCCTCCACTCCCTCCAGACCATTCCACTCCGGTCGGAGGGAGACTCTCACAGTTCCTACCTGTCTGGAATTCCATCACTACAGACAAGTGGGTAAGACAAATTATCCAGTATGGTTACTGCCTGGAACTTACAGCAACTTCACCCAACATACCACCCAAGCAGCGTCTAATGTCCACGGAACATCTCACACTCCTCAAACAGGAAGTTCTTTCGCTGCTTCAAAAACATGCAATAGAACAAGTCCCCATACAACATCAAGGAACAGGAGTTTAGTCTCTCTACTTCCTAATCCCCAAAAAAAGACGGTACCCTAAGGCCAATACTGGACCTCAGACCTCTCAATCTCTACATACAGTCAGATCATTTTCACATGATCACTCTTCAACAGGTTCTTCCACTGCTTCAACAAGGCGACTTCCTTGCCACATTAGATCTCAAGGACGCCTACTTCCATATTCCCATACACCCTGCTCACAGGAAATACCTAAGGTTCACAGTGGACGGCGAACACTATCAGTTCAAAGTCCTTCCATTTGGAGTGACCACAGCACCCAGGGTTTTCACAAAGTGCCTTGCAGTAGTAGCAGCGCACTTGCGAAGACAACAAATCCATGTATTTCCATACCTCGACGACTGGCTGATAAAAGCCAAGTCACACAACCAATGTGTTCACCACACTTACCAAACCATTCAGCTGCTACACAACTTGGGGTTCACAGTAAACTACACCAAGTCGCACCTTCAACCCTCCTACATACATCAGTATCTAGGAGCCACAATAGACACTTCCAAAGCTCTAGTATACCCCAATCCAGCAAGGATAGCCCGTATGCAAACCCTCATCTCCAAGTTTCAGCCCCAACACTCTCCCAGCACGAGTGTTTATGCAGCTGATAGGAATGATGGCCTCTTGCATTTTCATTGTACCTCACGCAAGACTTCAGATGCGCCCTTACAGGAATGCTTAGCACGTCAGTGGAACCAGGCTCAAGGTCAACTTACAGATCTGGTGTTGGTGGACAGCCGCACACATCGCTCTCTGCAGTGGTGGAACATACAAAACCTTTCCACAGGGCGGCCGTTCCTAGAGCCAGTTCCACAAATAGTGCTAACAGCAGACGCATCACTCACCGGCTGGGGAGCCCATCTCCTAAACCACACAATTCAGGGCAGGTGGTCCACCCAACAAAAACTGTTCCACATCAATTACCGGCAATATTTCTAGCGTTAAAGTCGTTTCAAACACATCTCCTCAACAAAGCTGTCTTAGTCCTCACACACAATGTAACAGCAATGTATTACATACAGAAACCAGGAGGAACACATTCTTTGCAGCTGTCTCATCTAGCGCAAAGTATATGGAGATGGGCCATTCCACAAAAAATATATCTTCTAGCAGAACATCTTCCAGGGGTGAACAATCAGATGGCGGATCTGTTAAGTCGTCAATCTCAACAGATACATGAATGGGAACTTCATCCGCAAGTTCTTCAACCCTTCTTCCACATGTGGGGCCAACCAGACATAGATCTGTTCGCCACACATGCAAACGCAAAATGCCCAACCTTCGCCGCCAGGTTCCCACACCCGTTGTCCAAGGGCAATGCGATATGGATGAACTGGTCAGGCAGATTTGCGTACTCTTTTCCGCCACTCCCGCTCATTCCACTAGTAGTACGCAAGCTCAAACAACAGTCTCTCAACATCATCCTAGTTGCTCCAACATGGGTACGGCAACCATGGTTCACAACACTACTCGAACTCTCAGTAGTTCCACACCAAAAATTACGTCTCTCCCCAAAGCTGCTAACGCAGAACCATGGAGAGATAAGGCACCCAGATCCAGCACAAGTGAATCTAGCGATCTGGCTCCTGAAATCCTAGAGTTCGGTTACCTTAACCTCCCACCAGACTGTATGAACATTATTAAGGAAGCCAGACGCCCCACTACTAGAGCTTGCTATGCAGCTAAATGGAAAAGATTCGTCATTTACTGCAACAATAACAAAATTGACCCATTAGATGCTTCAATTCAGAACATTATCTGCTATTTGCTACATCTACAAAGATGCAATCTGGCATACTCATCAATAAGATTACATCTGGCCGCCTACCTACAAAACAGACATTTGTCATTGTTTAGGGTACCCGCTATCAAAGCCTTTATGGAAGGCCTTAAAAGGATAATTCCACCCAGACTGCCACCCTCTCCAGTGTGGAACCTAAACATTGTTCTTACTAGACTCATGGGTCCCCCATTTGAGCCTTTACACAAATGCCAATTACAATACCTTACATGGAAAGTAGCCTTCCTTGTCGCAATCACCTCTCTCAGAAGAGTAAGTGAGATACAGGCTTTAACCATACAAGAACCATTCTTACAAATCCATCATAACAAGGTGGTTCTTAGGACAAATCCAAAATTCCTTCCCAAAGTAATCTCTGCTTTCCACCTTAATCAATCAGTAGAGTTACCAGTATTTTTCCAAAACCCTGATTCGGTAGCGGAAAGAGCTCTTCACACGCTCGACGTCAAAAGAGCTTTACTTTACTATATAGACAGGACTAAAGCCTTTAGGAAAACAAAGCAACTATTTGTAGCTTTCTCTCCACCTCATAAAGGCAATCCTATTTCCAAAGCTGGAATTGCCAGGTGGATAGTAAAATGTATTCAAATATGCTATCAGAAAGCAAAACGTACGTTAACAATTCCCCCTGGAGCGCATTCAACACGCAAACTAGGGGCTTCCATGGCATTCTTAGGGAACATTCCCCTAGAAGACATTTGTAAGGCAGCAACATGGTCTATCACACACACCTTCACCAAACACTATTGTGTAGATGTGCAGGCAAAGCAACAAGCTTCTGTAGGCCAAGCTGTTCTTAAGACACTTTTTCAAACCACTGCAACCGATACAGGCGACCACCGCTAGGGGAGACACTGCTGTACAGTCTATGCACAAAGTGTGAATTCTGCAGCTCATATGCCTCGAACGGAAAATGCTACTTACCAGTATGCATCTGTTCTTGGCATGTAGAGCTGCAGAGATTCACACGCCCACCCACCTCCCCGGAACCTGTATCTGTTCCAGTGTTATCTTACTTAGATACATTCTCATGGACATCTTTCTGTTTCTTACAAACTCCATCATTTCCCTTCATGGCGAAAAACAATCTGAGGATGGAGTCGTTGCCCATGCGCACTATCGTCCAAGGGAGGAGTCACCTATCTCGTGACTACAAAGACTTCTTCCAAGACAACAAGGTGCAAACATCCGAGCCCAACACCAGATGGCGATCTATGCACAAAGTGTGAATCTCTGCAGCTCTACATGCCAAGAACAGATGCATACTGGTAAGTAGCATTTTCCTTTGTCTATTTTTGATTATTGATATTTTTGAGAACTGTATGGGGGATTTTTATCATTTTTTGTCTTGTTTGCAGAGATACAATATTGGCTATTTTTCTAAAATTGGTGTGGTGGCCTTTTGTAGTGTTTTCACTGTATTAATGTTGGTTATGTGCAAATGCTTTACACACTGCCTCTGAGATAAGCCTGACTGCTTGTGCTAAGCTATCAAGGAGGTGAGCAGGGGTTAATTTAGGAGTGTAACTCCCTTATCCTGGCTAGGAAGAAGGGTCCATTCTTGGACAGGATAACAACCTGCCAACAAGAGAACCCCATTCCTAACATTGGTGGCAGCGGTGGGATAGGACTTGCGTTTGCTCTTGACCTACAGTGATTGGTGTAAGCTATTACCATATTGCAGACCATTACTGTTAGAAATGTGGGTCTCTAGTTGGCAGAGGAAGGTACCTTTTTTCAAATAGGGACCCTTGCTTCTAGTCAGGGTAAGGGGAGTACACTTCTAAAATAACCCCTGCTCACCCCCTTGGTAGCTTGGCACGAGCAGACAGGCTTATCTCAGAGGCAGTGTGTAAAGCGTTTGTGAACACATACAGTAATACAGTGAAAACCCTACAAATGGACACCACACACATTAGTTTAGAAAAATAAGTAATCTTTATCTAAACCTTTTCCAGACACTGATTGTGCGCTGCCACCATGGGGATTGGACTCTATACTTTTTGCTTTCAGATCCAACTCCCTCAACCCTCTTTCATGCTCTAAGAGCATCTTTTTCTCTTCCATGGCCAGTTTCTGCTTCTCTAACTCCAATTTCTTACTCTTCATGTCACACTCCTTCCACAGCCTGAGCTTTGTAAGCTCCAAACCATGCACTCTGCTTCTCTCCCTGTCCTCCAACTCCTCTGGAGACAGGCCCTTTGAAGACACACTGATGCCCCCCTGGACAGTAACTTCCCGCCAAGTAGGCCCCATAGCCCATCCTGCTGCCCATCTAAATTCTCTCCCTCCACCATAGGCTCCTCGGTATGCTCACTGGCATTCCTTGATTCCAACCAGGCCCTCAGCGCCTTTTGGTATTCCTCCTTACTGGTGAGGCCTCTTACTGAGATTTAAACATTTTTGCAGACAGCTTTCAATTGTGGCACAGTGTAGGTTTCAACCCTATCCTCTTCAAATTCAATATCCAGAGATGCAAGTGATGCTGGTTTACTCATGGTGAAAATTGGCAGTTCTCAAGTTGCAAAAAATTCCAAGAAAAATGTTCCACCAATTGTATGTGGTCGCATAATGGTCTGCACTATACTAGTAGTGTATACCAATCACTGTATGTAAGACACAAATGCAAGTCCAGATCCTCACCGCTGACCACCAAATGTTAGAAATGGGGGTCTCTAGTTGGCAGAGGTAGGTACCTTTGTCCAAATAGGGACCCTTGCTTCTAGTCAGGGTAAGGGGGGGGTACACTTCTAAAATAACCCCTGCTCACCCCCTTGGTAGCTTGGCACGAGCAGACAGGCTTATCTCAGAGGCAGTGTGTAAAGCCTTCGTGAACATATACAGTAATACAGTGAAAACACTACAAATGGACACCACACCAGTTTAGAAAAATATGTAATGTTTATCTAAACCAAACAAGACCAAACGACAAAAATCCACAATACAGTAATAAAAATATGACTTTCAAATGGTAGAAATAGTTCAGTTCAAAGCAAATTGCAGATGCAACACTTTTCACACAAAGTACCTTGGATGCGTCGCGCACACAAACCAAAAGGGTCACAGGGAAGGTGATGCGTCAGTTCCTTACACTCAGGGAAGGGGATGCGTCAGTTCCTTACTGCTGCGCAGGGGAGGTGATGCGTCGGTTCCTTACTGGAGAAGAGGTGATGCGTCGGTTTCTTACTGTGTGAGTAGGTGATGCGTCGGTTTCTTACTGCATCTCCCAACGATGCGACAGACTTGGCGCCTCGATGTGATGCGACGACCTGGGACGATGCGTGGGTTCTTGCAGCCGCACAGCAAATCGGTGCGGTGATCTCGGACGTCTGATATTGGTGCACTCGATGCGGCGTGCAGCGATTTTCTCGAGCCGCGGGCAGGCGCTGTGATGATTTCTTCTGCGATGCATTGGAAACAGGTGCGGATGCGTCACGCTTCTCGAAGTTGCGTTACTTTTCCAGCTCCCAGCTGCTAACAGCCTTCAGAGGTCCAAAACAACAGCATGCACCTCTTAGCAGGTCAGAACTCCCAGCAAGGAAGTTCAGGGGAGCTGGTGGTGAAGTCTTTGTGTCCCTGAGACTTCAGAACAGGAGGCAAGCTCAATTTCCAGCCCTTGGAGATCTTCCTCAAGCAGGGTACTCAACAAACAGAAAAAGTCCTTTTCCCTTTCATTGGCAGAAAGTAGCCACTGCAGGCCAACCCCAGAGAGCAAACAGCACAGGGGCAGTATTCCCCCTCAGTTTCTCCAGCTCTTCTCCTTGGCAAAGGTTCCTCTTGATTCCCAGAAGTGATCTAAAGTTCTGGGGACTGGGCCTCAATATTTATACAGCAAAGATCCTTTGTTCTCATGTGGCAGAGAAGCCCTGTGCTCAGTCAAAACCAGTTCTGTCCTCTCTGGTGCAGCTTCCTGGCAGGAGGTGGAGACAGCATTGTGGAAGGCAGACCAGGCCCTTCCAGGTGAAAGGAAATCTCCTCCCCCTACTCTAAATGCAGCCCAGGTCTATTCAGCCCAGCCCTGACTCATCCAGACTCTATGGAGCCACTGCACATCCGTAGCCCCTGTCACTCCAAAGCCAGACAGTCAATACACATCCTAGCAGAGGCACACTGGATGGCTAAGCAAGAAAATACCTACTTTCTAAAAGTGGTATTTTCAAACACAGAATGTAAAAATCACCCAAACTAAAAGATGCATTTTAACATTCAGAGTTCAGGCATGCTAAACTTTACTTTCCTACCTTGTTCACAGGGGTAGTTATGTTTATAAGATGTTATAAGCAAACTCCCCCTTCTATCGTATAGGAACAGATAGCCTTACAATAGTGAAAAATGAAATTGGTAGTATTTCACTATCAGGACATGCCACACACATCAGGGCATGTCCTACCTTTCACATACACCGCACCCTGCCCACAGCGGTACCTTGGGCCTACCTTAGGGGTGAGTAATATGTAAGAAAATGGAAGGTTAGGGCCTGGCAAGTGGGTGCACTTGCCAGGTCGACATGGTAGTACTAGTCTGCACACAGGCTCTGCAATGGCATTTACAGGATGCTTATGTGGGTGGCACAATCAGTGCTGCAAGTCCACTAGCAGCATTTGATTTACAGGCCTTGGGCACACACAGTGCACTGTACTAGGGACTGACTAGTAAATTAAGTATGCCAATCATGGAATTACCAATCCATAACAACAATTTACAAAGGGAGCACTTGCACTTTGGCACTGAACAGCAGTGGCAAAGTGCCCAAAGCATCTAGACCATCAATCTGGAGATCTTGGTGTGTAGGCGGAGGAGCCTATTCCAAGGGAGATGATGTGCTCTTGGGAGGCAGTCAGCAGTGGCTTGTCCCCAGAGGAGCTGGAGGACAGGCAAGAGGCAAGGAGAGATGCAAGGGAGCTGGAGAGCCTCAAGTTGGCAATGGAAGAGAAAAGGATGATGTTGGATAACAAGCTTAGAGTAAGGAGCTGGATCAGAGGAGTAGATCCAGCTCAGATGGTGGCAGCAATTTTTCAGTGCACTCAGAGAGGATAGTACACATTCCTAAAAAATGTAGGCAAGGAGTACAAGAAGGGTGATAATATCCAAAGGAATGGGGTCCCTGAAAAGAAGTGGGGAGCAGTTTTGTGGCCTCTTTTCCCAGAAGAGGGGAGGGACACTTTAGTGGCTTTGGGTAAGGGGTCACCTGTGCTGACATGAAGGAGGCCCTTCTCACCAGGTATGGTCTCACTCCTAACAAGTACAGGGATCAGTTTAGGTCCAGTAGGAAAACTGATGCACCCACTTGGTTAGAATGTGTAGATTCTTTTTGTAGGGCACTGGATGGTTGGGTGAAGGGCAGTAATTTGACAGGTTTTCAGGGGCTCTACAATTTGATTGCGTGGGAGCACTTGTCTAGTCTATGTTTTGCAGAGCTGCGCCAGCACTTGACTGACAGTAAGCTGACTGACCTCAGGAAACATGCTATGGAGGCGGACCGATGGGTGAGTACCAGGGTCCACAAGAAGGTGTATGGGGGAGACTCTGCCAAAGGTGGGCAGGTTCCCCAACAGAAGAGTGACGGGGACAAGGGTAAAGCAAAGGAGTTCTCTAAAGGGCCCCAAAGAAGTACGGAGGGTAAAGGTTCCCATCCCCCAGGCGATAAGAAACCAGGGGTCTCTTCAGGGAAGCCTGCAGAGTAAGGTCCCCACAGGTGCTATGCCTGTGAGCAGGTGGGTCACTTGAAGGGGAATATAAAGTGCCCCAAGAAGGCACAACTACCCACCGGTGGGCAGTCCAAGGTGTCTGTCTAGTGTAGCGCTTGGGGAGGAGGGGGTACCCAGAGGAGGGTGGGGATCCCGTAGAAATGACCCTTGTCTCACTAGGGGACAGTGAGATGGTCCCAGGAAACCAGGTGCCTGCAAACACTAAGAAGTACAGCGCCTGGGTGACCATCAATGGGAGATGGGTAGAGGCTCTCAGTGATACTGGAGCCAGTGTGACCTCAGTCCGGTGTCACCTGGTCTCTGAGGAGCAAGTAGTCTCCGGGGCATTCCACCAAGTAGTTGCTGTGGACAACTCAGAGCGTCAGTGTAAAGAGGTGCAGGTTCCCTTTGAATGGGGTGGGGGGGTCTGAGGTCACTTGAGGGTGGTTATGAGCCCTACCATGCCTGTATATTGTCTGCTAGATAACAACCTAGAGCAGTCCTTGTGGAAGGATGTGGAGCTCAGGTGTCACTCGGAGATGCTTGTGTTGCCAGAGTGGGCATGCGTGACCACTCGGTCCATGGCAGCCAGTAAGGGTGATCAGAAGGACCTGGAGCCTGAAACAGTGGCCCAGGTGCCTGCCAAGAGAAAGGGCAGGGGTTACAGGAAACCCCCCCCCCCTGAAGTTCCCATGGTCCGAGAGGAGGCTGACCTTGAGAGGGCCGCCCCGCCACATACAGAGGAGCAAGTGGCTGAACTGGGGGACTTATCTGAGCTGACCTATTGGCAGCAAGAAGGTGGTCCCACCAGGGAAGAGTTCTGCAGGGAGCAGAAGGAATGCCCTTCTCTAGAGGGTTTGCGGCAGCAGGCTGCAAGTCAGGCAGCTGGTGATGGATCTACTGGGAGAATGGTCTCCTGTACAGCGAGCCTAAGGTCGCTGAGCATGGGTCAGCCAGTGTGCTGGTGGTAACCCAGCGCTACAGGACCTTCCTACAGGGTCTGGCTCATGACGTGCCTTTGGCAGGACATTTGGGGCAGGACAAGACCTTTGACAGGTTTGCACCCACTTCTTTTGGCCCCAAATGCGAAGGGAGTCAGATGCATATTTAGGTCTTGCCAAACTTGCCAGGCAAGTGGTAAGAGTGGGAGGAAGTGTAAGGCTCCTCTCCAACCTTTTCCGGTTGTTGGCACCCCTTTTGAAAGAGTTGGGATGGACATTGTGGGGCCACTGGACCCCAGATGTCATGGGCAACAGGTATATCCTGGTCTTGGTGGACCATGCCACCCGGTACCCGAAGGCTATCCCTCTCAGGACAACGATGGTGCCAGTGGTGGGCGGGGCATTAATGGGGATCTTTTCCCGCATGGGGTTCCTCAGAGAGGTGGTATCTGACCGCGGTATCAATTTCATATCGAAGTATATGTCATCCCTGCGGGAGGAGTGTGGTGTAACCTGCAAGTTCACCACTCCTTACCACCCCCAAGGTAATGGGTTGGTATTAAGGTTCAACCAAACCCAAAAATGCATGATTTTTTTTTTTTTTAAACAGAATTTTATTGATTTTCTGGAAGCAATACAAGTAACATCATGGACATCAGAGTATTACAGTTGGGGAGGCAATATGCACTTCAATCATGACCATCAACATTCCTGTGATCCTCCCAGTGAGCTACGAAGGAAGAGTCTCGCCAGGGCCCCAAGGAGCACCCTGCTAAAACCCCGTCAGCCCCCCGTGGGAGCCCAACTCACATCTTCGTTCACTGCCCTGCCTGTTACAGTCCAAAGGGCAGATTCAGACAAAACCCTCTAAATTCCCAGCCCGCCCCCCTAACCCTTACCCACCCCAACAATACCTCCCTCCCCCTCCAGCCCCCCCAAGCATGCCGCTAGCCACTAATATACTCAAGGGGTCCACCAGACCCCCTGCACCACCCATCAAAATCCTTGCCTTGCTTGTCTTCACCCAGGGCAGACCGCGAACACCGGGGAGGACCTGTGCAAGACCCTCAGCTACCTCATCATGCCTCTCCCATCGCAAGCGTCAGCCACTTCAGGTAACTTGTGCACCCTCCCTCTCAGCAAGGGGACCCTCCTCGTCCTCAGGGGGTGCTTAGTCAGCTCCACAAGTGCCACCCACGCCCGAGCCATATCCAATGTTTTCTCGTTCTCGGTACGCCTAGCCATGCCCATCCTGTAATTCCCTTCACTCTCCGCCCACGTCACAAGCTCCTTCGCCAGCGCACAAGAGCGGGTCCCTGCCTTGCCTTCCAATGAGTAGTAAGTTCTCTTTTTGCCAGGACTAACCCCAGATCAATGAACCTGCTGGTGATTTTGGTTTTAGCAGTATGCGGAAACTCTTGTAACAAGCAAACCCTTGGTGTCAGAGCTATCTCCCTCTCCGTCACAGTCGCCAAGGTAGTCGTCACCCTCGCCAGTAGTCCCCCAAATGCGGGCAGTCCCAAAACATGTGAAGAAACCTCGCCCCTCTAGCGCACAACGAGGGCAAGCTGCTGACGCCCAAAATAGTCATTGATTCTACCAGGCGTTAAGTATGCCCTATGTAAGACATAGAATTGAATTAGCTGAAAGCGAGCGTTCCGAGTGCTCTTCCATGCCCTCTCTACCACCGCCCCCAAGGTTTTTCCTCAATGGGTTCCCCCAAGTCCGCCTCCCATTTGAGTCGCAACGCCTCCAGGGGCTGGCGCAAGTCCTGGGTGATTCGCCGATAGAGACAAGTTACCGCTTTAAAGGTTCCCGCTGCCAGCACTACATACTGGCAGGGAAGGAATGTGTCCGGTTCTATTAACCCCTTCCGCCAGTGCCTCCGGACAGCCGCCGACAGGGCCGCATGAAACAGGAAGTCCCCCCGGGAAAGATCATGGCGCTCCATGAGATTATTAAAAGGGAGGAGGTTGCCGTCCTCGTAGAGGTCACCCAATGTGAGAACTCCTGCCTCCTCCCAGGATTGCAGCTTACTCCAGTCACCCCGTGCGGCAGCACCTCACACATCCGCAGCGGGATCTCTGATGCATACGGGATCCTGATGTGCATCCTCCTAGCCATGCGCGCCCAGCACCGCTGCACCACTCGCAAATCTGCCGGCACTGCTTCACCTCTCAATGGTATCCGCAGAAGGACACAGGACAATAGCCGCCAACTCGGACCCAACCCCCCCAGGTCTTCCGGGTGCCAGATGTGGCCCGCTACCCATTTCGTGAACCATTGGAGCTGTGCAGCATAGTAATAGGCCTCAAAGTCTGGCAACGCGAAGCCCCCCTCTGCCCTAGGTCGCTGCAAGGTACTTAGGGCAACCCTCCTTCTCCCAGCCCCCCACAGGAACCCTGTGATTAATGAGTTAAGCTGCGCAAAGAACTTACCCGGGATCCAGACAGGGAGCGTCCCGAAGCAATAGAGGAACCTCGGCAGCGTGACCATCTTCACTAAAGCCACCCTTCCCGCGACGGATAGTGGAAGAGTCCCCCAAAAGTCGAAACAAGTCTTAGCGCTACGCAACGCTCGTCCCACATTGCCCTCCAGCAGGTCATCACGATCGTGATAAATCCGTGTCCCCGGGTAAGTCAAACAACGGGATTCCCATGGGACGCCTCCCGCACTCTGTCGGTCCGGCCTGTCCGCCCTGGTGGGGAACAGACATGACTTGGACCAGTTCACGCGGAGCCCCGCTATTCTCCCCAAGGTCTCTAACAATTCTTTCGCTCCTTGAAGCGCATCCCCGGAGTTCGGCAGAAACAGGAGGAGCTCATCCGCATACAAGGCTATATGTTGCACCTGCCCCTCCACCAGCAACCCAGGGTAGAACCTCCCCATCCTGGCATGAGCAGCCATGGGCTCCATCGCCAGGGCAAATAGCAGAGGGGACAACGGGCACCCCTGTCTCGTCCCCCGAGCAACCCCACAAGCAGCAGAGATTAAGCCCCCTGTCCTGACTCTGGCCGTGGAAGCACTGTACAGCAGCGTTGTCCACCGTATGAAACCCTCCCCCAGGCCAAATTCCCGCAGCACATTGAAAAGGTAGGGCCACTCCAAGCTATCAAAGGCCTTCTCAATATCGACCGCAAAAATGCAGGCTTCTTCTGTATCATATGTATCAGGCCCCAAGATATGCACAAGTCTGCGAACATTCATTGCAGTATTCCGGGTTGGGATAAACCCGGCCTGATCCTTGTGAACCAGCGCCGCCATATGGGGCATCAAACGACCCGCCAGTACCCGGCTTAAGATCTTATAATCTAGGTTAAGCATCGCAAGGGGTCTGTACGTGGAGCGGTCCCAAGCGGGTTTGTCCAGCTTGAGGAGAGGGACTATGATGGCTTCGCGCGTAGAGGCAGGGAGGACACCCTCTTGGCGTGCTCTATTGTACAGCGCCACCAGATAGGGAACCAGAACCTCAGCATAAGCCGCATAGAATTCCACTGGCAGCCCATCTGTGCCCGGCGTTTTATTCCTGGCCATGCGCTTTATAGCACAACGGACTTCACCCGCCTCGATGTCCCTACCCAGGGCTGCAACCTCCACAGGGTCAACTTTAGGGAGGTCTGCTCCCAGCAGAAACCCCTCATCTCCAGGAAGTCCGGGGCCCACCCTGCTCCGATACAGCTCAGTATAGTACTGCAAAAATTGTTCATTAATACCCCGTTGGGTATAGAACACCTCATCTCCCTGGCCTCTCAATTCTAAAATTACCGTCCCTCTACGCGCCGGGTTGGCCAGCCACGCTAGCAATGCCCCAGATTTGTCACGTTCCGCATGCGCCCTGTCTGTATAAGCCTTATAATCGAAGCAGCGCAATAGTTCGAGCTGGACCGCTAGCTCCTCTCGGGCCGCAAGCAACTCATCATGCCTGTCCGGACACTCCGGGCGCTCCTGTTCCAACATGCGTAGTTGCTGTTCCGCCTTTGACACATCCTGCAGCAGCACTCTGCGAACCCCCACCACTTCCCCTATACAGCGCCCCCTAACCACAGACTTAAAAGCATCCCATTCCACCAGCGGAGAAGATGCTGTATTGACATTATCCCTAAAATAGTCTTCAATGGCCGAGCCCAGAGCAGCCCCGAACACCGGGTCTTCCAACGTGTCTGGTCTGAGCCACCATGTGGGAATAGCAGGTCGATCTCGTAACCAATGTAAGACCACCAGCAGAGGGTTATGATCAGATGACGTTCTAGCTAAATATTCACTATGCACCATCCCCCCATGTACGTCCGGAGAGCAAAGGACTGAATCCAATCTAACATGCAGATCATGCAGTGACGAGAAGTAAGAGTAGTCCCTGTCAGTCGGGTGATGCGCCCTCCATGTATCGGTTAGTCCCCATTGTTGCTGCCAAGCCCGTTGCACCGCAGCTAGCCTGTGCACCAGGGCGTCTACAAGGGGGGGATGAGAGCGGTCCAAAGCGACGTCCGTGATACAGTTAAAGTCACCCCCCAGGAGCACAGACCCCACCAACATTGGTGCGAGCTTCCGTGAAAGATGCGCAAAAAATGAGGCTTGATCAGTATTAGGGGCATATATACTCCCTAGGACAATGTCTCTACAGTCTAAGCGCCCCGTCACGACGACATATCTACCCTCAGGGTCAATCAGCTGCCCAGTGCTTTGGAACGGGACTCCAGCTCTTATCCAAATAAGTGCGCCCCGCGCAAACGCCGAGTATGTTGTGCAGAACACCTGCCCTCGCCATCTGCGTTGCAAAGCTAACCCCCCATTTAACGAAGCCTCTGCTTACTTAAATGCGTCTCCTGAAGAAGCGCAATCTGCACTCCTCTCCGTCTAAGATAGGCATGGATCTTATGGCGACGTGTCATAGTATGCATCCCCCTAATATTCCAGGATAAGCACCTGATACCTACGGCGGTTCCCATGGCGCAGTTGTATGCATCCTGCCCTCCATATCCCCCCCAGCGGCATGCTTGGCCCCAAGAACTCCCACCCCCCCCCCAACATCCCAGTACCCCCAACTCCCACTCCCCAGGACAGGTTCCCTTGAACTAGTTCCCATCCAAACTGATACAACCACAACTGTGTGCAAAGGGGGTAGTGTGACGACCCTATGGGACCCAAAGCCCCTCCCGGCTCTCCCCCGTTCTGTACCGTATGAGGATCCCCATTAAGACTGAGCCATTGGCGCCATCCCTCTCTATCTGCAGACCAAAACCCCTGCAGCGACCAAGCCTGGAGCCAGCCACAATCTATCCCACCCCACCATCAACTGTCGAATCAGCCAAGCAAGTCCGCCGTGTGTGGAGTGACCACCGGCATCTCAGAATCAGAGTCCCCGTTCGTGCTTCCAGGCAGAGATGTTCCAGAACTGCCCAGGGCTCGGTTAGTGGAATCAGAGCTCGGGCTGATCCCACCTTGACTGATCTCTGCAACCGCTTGCACAGCTCTGTCTCGCTCCAGCCGTTGATCTGGTAGCAAAGATGGCCTCTGCGGACTCACGCGCTCAGGTGATCTCTTCTCTCCGTTGCTTGCTGTAGAGGTCCGGCGCGTCTCTAGCCACTGCCATCCATCCTGCGGGGTATTGAAGAAGAGCGTACCAGCGCCGTCCACCACTCGTAGGCGCGCTGGGAAGAACATGGCGTATGAGATGTGAAATTGGCGCAATTTCTGCTTTAGAGCAATGAAGGAGGCCCGCTGCTTCTGGACCTCCCTAGTATAGTCCGGAAATATCATCACCTTGGAGTTTTCGATTTGCAGTTGTTGCTTCCCCCTGGCCTGCTGCAGAAGGTGATCCCTGTCCCGATAATGCAATTGTCTCGCCACGAACGGCCGCGGTGGTGCTCCCGGCTTGGGAGGTCTAGCCGGGACCCTGTGGGCTCTCTCAAGGGCAAAAAACGGGGAAAGTCCCTCCGGGGCAACCTCCGTCCGGAGCCACTCTTCCAAATATCGAACAGCGTCGTCTCCCTCTGCTCGTTCTGGAACCCCCACTATGCGGAGGTTATTCCTGCGGGAGCGCCCTTCACTGTCCTCTGCTCTCATCTCCAAGACCCGAACTTTGTCCTCCACCTGCTTCAAGGAGCGCTGCAAGGTGGCCACCACCTCAGGGACCCCCTCTAGTATTTTCTCGGTCACTTTCACTCGCTCCTTTAGTTTCCTGTGGTCATCCTTGAGCAGAGTAAGGTCCACTCCAATGGCGTCAATCTTCGTCTCAAGGGCCTCTCTGGACGAGGTGATGGCCTGCATTATATCGACCAGCGTAGGACCTCCCGGGCCATCTGTGTTGGCGCGCTCCGTCACCTCATCCTCGTCGTCAGTCTGCTGCCCTGCTCCCTCCACCTGAAGGACTGCGTAGCCCTTCCTCCTGGATACTCGCCCCATCTCGGCAGGCCACAAAAGGCTGCGTAATACCCCACCAAAATCAGTCACTCACGTACCGGTATTAACTCCGCGCT
The DNA here is from genome assembly GCA_963921515.1 of Calotriton arnoldi. Classification (NCBI taxonomy): domain Eukaryota; kingdom Metazoa; phylum Chordata; class Amphibia; order Caudata; family Salamandridae; genus Calotriton; species Calotriton arnoldi. The sequence goes on along the minus strand of CAWUFW010002811.1, from coordinate 1,516,423 downwards.
GGGGCAGCCTCTGCCAGCAAGCGGGTTACCGCAGCAAGCTTGGGCCCCACACTCCCGTCTTCAAAGCTGCCCACGGGCCTCAGGGCATCCAGCTGGGTCCAATTTCAGCGCGCCTCCGCCGGCACCCAAGTCGTATCTCCGTCAACGCCCTCGCTTCGGTCCAGTGGGCCACAAGAGGTCGCGCAGCGCCCCTCCAGCACCAATATCGGCGACTCACCAGCGTGGTTCCGCTCTTCACCCAGGACACCGCAGCAGTAGAGGGCCCCAACCACAGGCTTGCGCCCAGTACAATAGCGCCCAGCCGCAAAGATAATAGGCCGGGGGTTCTCGCCAGGGCCGATACCCCCCAGCAACCAGGAAAGGTCAGCCAGCTCCCTCTCGCTCAGTGTCTCGCTCTCCACGGGCCGCACTGCACGGGCCCTCCAGTCACCTCCGCGTAGGAGGGAGTCAGAGCGGGCGTCCCGCTTTCAAGCAGCCCAGCGCGCACTCACCAAGGTCCGGCAGGCTGGGGTAGTCTCCTCCTCCTCGACGATCCACGCCGATCCGGACCTCCCCAATCAGCCTCAAGTGCCTCCGCAGCGCAGGTAGGTCTCAAGCACTGCCTGTTGTTCCAACCCTGCCCCGCCGGGGCACCAGTCCCCCGCACAAAGTGCCGCTCACAGGCCTGACGGGAACCAGGCGGATCCGATCGCCTCACTCCGCCGTTGATGTCAGGCAAGTCAGGTCCAGTTCGCCAGCTTCAGGGGGTCAGTGGGGCTTAGGAGCACCCCAGAGCCGCCAGCTCAGCGTTTCAGGATCGGCGGGCAGCAGGCTGTCTTTGCAAGCTCCGGTCGCCCGCACCCTTGGCAGGCAGCTCAGCCAAGTCAGAGGGCCGCCATTTTAGGATCCGCATTCGGCGCCCGATCCAGCCCTGCCCACCACTCAGCCAATTCCCCACAGCCGTGGGCAACCGCAGATCCTCCCTCCGAGGCCGGGTTCAGAGAGCCTCACCGTCGTTCCGGCATAAATCGCAAGGCACAGCTCAGTGCGACCCACGTCGGTTCCCGCGACCGATGGCAGCCGCCATCTTAAGTCGCCACAGGGGGAGTGCGAGCAGTGCAAGAAAGTGGAGTTTTCTCCGTCTCTCAGCCTCCCAGGTCGTCGCCAGTTCACCCACCAGGGCACCCGGTGTTCCGACGCGATATGGCCGATCAGGGGCCTCTTTAGGGCATCAGGATAACTTGCTATGGAGGGAGGCCACGGAGGAGCTTCAAGGTCCGCTGCCTCCTACATCGGCGTCAAGCCACGCCCCCCAAAAATGCATGATCAAGGGTCTAACAGAACCCATGAGGCATAAGTGGGATGTTCTCTTACCATGTCTTCTCTTTGCCTACAGGGAGGTATCACAGAAGTCTTTAGGGTTCAGTCCCTTTGAGCTTCTGTATGGGCACCCTGTGAAAGGATCTCTCAGTTTAGTCAAGGAAGGCTGGGAAAAAGCTCCCAGAATAAACTCCCCAGGATGTACTTAGCTACATGCTGGCCTTCAGGAACCAAACTTTCCGCTTCAGGAAACTCGCTCAGGCGAATCTAGAAGCCAGCCAGGAGGAGATGAAATGCTGGTATGACCAGAATGCCACTCTGGTAGAGTTTCAGCCTGGCCAGAAAGTGTGGGTTATGGCCCCAATAGAGACTTGTGCTCTACAGGACAAGTGGACTGGCCTTTTTGAAGTGGAGGAGCGCAAGAGTAATGTCACGGACCTGGTGAATTTGCAGACTCCCAGGAACCCTTTGAAGGTCCTCCATGTGAACTGCCTCAAACCGCACTTTGAGAGGTTCGAAGTGAGCATGCTCCTGGCGACACATGATTGGGTCGAGGAGGAGAGTGAGCCTCTTCCTGACCTACTGTCTGCCCAGGAACATGATGAGTCAGTGGAAGGTGTGATCCTCTCCCCTACACTGACCCCAGAACTGCAGAGTGACTGTCGCCAGTTGATGGGGCAGTTTGCCACCCTGTTCACCCATTGGTGTGCCCATGACGTGGACTGTCCCCCTGTGAAGCACAAGATTTACAGACTGACTGACCGGGGCAGAGCTAGAATCTAAGAGGAGGTCTCCAAGATGCTGGTGTTAGGTGTGAGAGAGCCCTCCAACAGTCCTTGGGCCACTCCAGTAGTCTTGGTCCCAAAGGCTGCTGCATCCGGTGCCACACCTGAACTCCGGTTCTGTGTGGATTGCCGTGGGCTCAATGCCGTCACCTGGACTAATGCGCACCCCATCCCCAGAGCTGATGAGCTCATAGATCAGTTCGGAGCTGCCAAGTTCCTCAGCACTTTTAATTTAACATCTGGGTACTGGCAGATGGCCTTAACCGATGGGGCCAAGGAGAGGTCAGCGTTCTCAACCACAGAGGGGCACTACCAATTTCAGGTGATGCCTTTTGGATTGAAGAATGCCCCTGCAACCTTTCAGAGATTGGTCAACCAGGTGTTGGCTGGATTGGAGGATTTCAGTGCCGCCTACCTGGACGACATTGCAGTGTTCAGTTCCAGCTGGGAAGATCACTTGCAACATCTCTGGGAAGTGTTGAAGGCTCTGCAGAAGGCAGGCCTCATGATCAAGGCCAGTAAGTGCCAGATCGGGCAGGGCTCTGTGGTGTACTTATGGCACCAGGTAGGAAGCGGCCAGGTGGTGCCCCTACATCCTACGATTGACACCATTCTGGCTTGGGAGCCCCCCCCCCCTGTGCTCAAGGCACCCGACTTCTCCAAGGAATTCGTATTGCAGACTGACGCTTCAGAGCATGGTGTGGGAGCGGTGATCTCACATCTGAACTAATAGGGCCTAGACTAGCCTGTAGTCTTCCTTAGCAGGAGAAATACTCCCTAGGGAACAGAGGTGGAATGCCATAGAGCGAGAAGCTTTTGTTGTGGCCTCGGCACTGAAGAAACTAAGACTCTACCTGTTTGGGACTCACTTCCGAGTTCAGACAGACCACAGGCCCCTCAGATGGTTAATGTAGATGAGGGGTGAGAACCCAAAAGTGTTGAGGTGGTCCATCTCCCTACAGGGAATGGACTTTATGGTAGCACACCGCCCTGGCACACAACACACCAATGCTGAACGTCTGTCCAGGTTCTTCCGCCTTAGTGAAGAGAACTCCCATGTGGTCGGGTAGTTCTCCCTACTATCAGCTGGAGGGGACGTGTTAGACCTGGCATCTTTTGGTGTGTTTCCCCTGTTATTTTGCTTTCTGACCTCCTGATTTTGACACTGCTGATCAGTGTTAAAGTGCAAGTGCTCCTATGGTAAATTATGTTTAAGGATTGGTGTTTCCATGTTTGTCTTATTTGATTTACTGCTAAGTCCCTAGTATTGTGCACTGGGTGTGCCCAGGGCCTGTAAATCAAATGCTGCTAGTGGGCCTGCAGCACTGGTTGTGCCACCCACACAAGCAGCACTTCAAAGGATTCTCAGACCTGCCACTGCAGTGTCAGCGCGCAGCTGCGACTGCCATGTCGACCTGGCAAGTGCTGATCTAATTTCTCCACAGGACTACAGCCTCCTAGGATTGATTCCTCATGAAGCTTTAAACCAGATATTCAGACTGGTGAAGATCAGAATTGGCATCAAGAGAAATTAGATCAGCACTCGATCCAGGACACAACCACATATTGACCCCTCATCAATCTCACTAATGAGGAGCACAGCTTAACTGAGACACCGCCAGTCCAGGTCCTGACGAAAACCCCATAATGGTCAAGGGGTTGGATACGCGTTGACCCCAGCATCTGGGACAAGACACTTTCAAGTGCCCAAGGAGAAAGCTTATAAATAATTGTTCTCCTGTTACTAACACTTAAAATTACAGGTCCCAGAGCTGCACACATAGGCAGGAGACATCCTACATTTAAGGTCTGCACACTTCAGACATTCCCCGCCCCAGTGTGATTGTTTAGCTTTTAGTGTAGGACTGGTGTCTTACGCTTTGTTTAGCAATGTGTACTTATTATTTTTTGTATCACTCATGGATGTTTAATGTATGTATTTATGTAACAAACCGTTCAAAATTTGTTGGAATGGTGGTTTGTTCTTTTTGATGACATGACTTAAATGCATTTAAAACATTTTCTCTAAAAGTTAAAAAGAAAAGTGAAATAAATCACATGAGCTTGTGGATTAGCAACATTGGCTCGTCATTTGTCCAACTGTTTAATGGATTTATGCAACTAGATATTTGTTTGTATATAAAATATTAGTGGTCCTATCTAGTGTGCGCATGGACCCAAGCCTTCCGTAGGTTTCACTTTAAAAAAAAAAGGCATTTTCTTGCTTAACCATCCTGGGTGCCTTTGCTGGGTTGTGGATTGACTGTCTGGCTTTGGAGTGACAGGTTCTGGGGATGTGCATTCACTGTAGACAGCCACTGGGGGGTTGAGGTGAGTCCTGCCTTTCCTGATTGAGTTAGGACTAGGCTGAATAGACCTGGGCTGCATTTAGAGTAGTGGGAGGAGATTTCCTTGCACCTGAATAGGCCTGGACTGCCTTACACAATGCCGTCTCCACCTCCTGCCAGGATAATGTACCAGAGTGGACAGAACTGGTTTGGACTAAGCTCAGATACTCTCTGCCACAAGAGAACAAAGAGGAATGTGGTATAAATATTGGGGCCCAGACCCCAGGACTTTAGAACTCTTTTGGACTCAGAAACCTGCCAAGAAGAAGAGCTGGAGAAGCTGTGAGGAGGAACTACCACTTTGCTGTGTGCTTTGCTGAGTGGGCCTGCAGTGGCTGCTTCTGTCTTGGGCAGAGAAAGGACTGGACTGAACTTTCTGCAACTTCTTTGTTTGAGTTTCTCCAAGGGCTTGAGGTAGAGCTTGCCCCCTGTTCAAGAAGTCTCAGGAACATCAAAGACTTCAAGTTAATCTGCTAGCAGCACTGGGAACTGTGTGTTTTGTGCTGCAACAGAAGAAAAAGCAACCCGACGCCATCATCAACGCCACTGCCTGCTCCGTGTCCTGAAGGCATCACAGAGGGCACAGTCACACTTCGCACCGCAACCCTGGTCTTACCGACCACGCCGTTCGACGCCACCACTGAGCCGCTACTTGCACCGTGACCTGTGGGCACTGCACTTCGCACCGCGCCACTGCCCTAGTATACCCGACGACAATGCTCTACACCGACATCAACGCCACTGCTTGCACGGTGGTTCATGGGCACCGCTCGTAAGTTACACGACTCAAAGCCCTCATCCCGCACTCCAGCCTTGGCCTACCGACACCGGCGCCATGAACTCCAGTTCGTCAGCCGACGACAGCGATTCAGCAACGACAACACCGCTGCTTGCACCGTGACCTGCCAGCACCGTGACGAGCTCCGCACCACAGCCCTGGTCTCACCGACACCGCTGGAAGACCGTCACCAAGCTGCTACCTGCACCGCGACATGAGGGCGCCGCACCGCAGGCCCAATGCTTGCCGAAGCCGGAGCTCCCGACTTCAACCGCGAGGAGTTCGATCTGCAACGTGTGTGACTTCAAGGGCCCGACGACTCTGGCATCGACCTCCGGAACCGACGCCGGCTCTTCGGAGCTCAACGAGAGGTCGCTGAAGCCCTGCATTTCTAAAAGGTACTCTTTTGTGGGTCTTTACGACACCGTAGCTGCCCCGCAACGCCGCGGTCAGCCAGAACTGTTCGGATTTGTTGTTCACAACGCCGTGTTAGCCCCGGACGAAGCTATTGACTTCAAGGAACTGTATTTTAAGTCTATTTTTGATCATAGTTATTTCTGTGAACTGTATGGTGGATTTTTATCGTTTTTGGTCTTGTTTGCACAGATAAAATATTGGTTCTTTTTCTAAAACTGGTGTGGTGCCCTTTTGTAGTGTTTTTACTGTATTACTGTTGGTTATGTGCAAATGCTTTACACACTGCCTATAAGATAAGCCTGACTGCTCGTGCCTAGCTACCAAGGGGTTGAGCAGGGATTATTTTAGGAGTGTAACTCCCTTATCCCGACTAGGAAGAAGGGTCCCTACTTGGACAGGGTACCAACCTGCCAACTAGAGACCCCCATTTCTAACATTGGTGGTAGCGGTGGGATAGGACTTGCGTTTGCACTTGACCTACAGTAATCGGTGTACTCTACTACTATATCGCAGACCATTACATACCACATACTGTTTTTGTGGTCTATTATTGATCTTGCCATTTGTTGGAAACTTGATCTTTCTATTGCATCATGCCTGAGTCAATAGCATCATCAGTTGCATCCCTGGAAGTAGCCTTTGAGGAGGAAAGGTTGGAAATCTACAGCGTAAAGGAGTTGAAGGCTATTTGTAAAAACCTTAGAGTCCAAATCAGAGGCCTCACCAGAAAAGAGGAGCTACAAAAGGCGCTGAGGGCCTGGGTAGCAGCCAGACATGCTAGTGACCAATCTGGAGATCTTGGTGTGGAGGCGGAGGAGCCTATTCCAAGGGTTGATGTGCTCTTGGGAGGGCGGACACCCCCCAAGTCAGGCAGCAGTGGCTTGTCCCCAGAGGAGCTGGAGGACAGGCAGGAGGCAAAGAGAGATGCAATGGAGCTGGAAAGGCTCAAGTTGGCAATGGAAGAGAAAAGGATGATGTTAGACCACAAGCTTAAAAGAGCTGGATCAAAGGAGCAGATCCAGCACAGATGCTGGTAGCAATTCCTCAGTGCCCTCAGGGAGGATAGTGCACATTCCTTAAAATGTAGGCAAGGAGTTCAAGAAGGGTGATAATATCCAAAGGTGGTTTCACGGTTATGAGGCATCTATCTACATGAATGGGGTCTCTTAAAAGAATTGGGGAGCAGGATTGTCGCCTCTTTTCCCAGAAGAGGGGAGGGACACTTTAGTGGCTTGGCTTTGGGTAAGGGGTATAACCTCACCTACGCTGACATGAAGGAGACCCTTCTCACCAGGTATGGTCTCAATCCTGACCAGTACAGGGATCAGTTTAGGTCCAGTAGGATAACTGATGCACACACTTGGTTAGAATGTGTAGATTCTTTTTGTAGGGCACTGGATGGTTGGGTGAAGGGTAGTAATGTGACAGATTTTCAGGGGCTCTACAATTTGATTGCATGGAAGCACTTGTCTAGTCTATGTTTTACAGAGCTGCGCCAGCACTTGACTGATAGTAAGCTGACTGACCCCAGGAAACTTGCTATGGAAGCGCACCGCTGGGCGAGTACCAGGGTCCACAAGAAGGTGTATGAGGGAGACTCCTCCAAAGGTGGGCAGGTTCCCCAACAGAAGAGTGACGGGGACAAGGGTAAAGCAAAGGAGTTCTCTAAAGGGCCCCAAAGAAGTACGGAGGGTAAAGGTTCCCATCCCCCAGGCGATAAGAAACCAGGGGTCTCTTCAGGGAAGCCTGCAGAGTAAGGTCCCCACAGGTGCTATGCCTGTGAGCAGGTGGGTCACTTGAAGGGGAATATAAAGTGCCCCAAAAGGCACAACTACCCACCGGTGGGCAGTCCAAGGTGTCTGTCTAGTGTAGCGCTTGGGGAGGAGGGGGTACCCAGAGGAGGGTGGGGATCCCGTAGAAATGACCCTTGTCTCACTAGGGGACAGTGAGATGGTCCCAGGAAACCAGGTGCCTGCAAACACTAAGAAGTACAGCGCCTGAGTGACCATTAATGGGAGAAGGGTAAGAGGCTCTCAGAGATACTGGAGCAAGTGTGACATCAGTCCGGTGTCACCTGGTCTCTGAAGAGCAAGTAGTTCCCGGGGCATTCCACCAAGTAGTTGCTATGGACAACTCAGAGCGTCAGTGTAAGGTGGCACAGGTTCCCTTTGAATGGGGGGATCTCAGGTCCCTTGAGGGTGGTTGTGAGCCTTACCATGCCTGTAGATTGTCTGCTAGGTAATGACCTGGAGCAGTCCTTGTGGAAGGATGTGGAGCTCAGGTCTCACTTGGAGATGCTTGGGTTGCCAGAGTGGGCATGCGTGACCACTCGGTCCATGGCAGCCAATAAGGGTGATCAGAAGGACCTGGAGCCTGAAACAGTGGCCCAGATTGCCTGCCAAGAGAAAGGGCAGGGGGCTTGGGAAACCCGCCCCTAAAGTTCCTACGGTCCGGGAGGAGGCTGACCTTGAGGGGGATGCCAGGCACCTACAGGGAAGCATGTGGCTGAGCTGGGGGACTTATCTGATCTGACCCATTGGCAGCAAAAAGGTGGTCCCACCAGGGAAGAGATCTGCAGGGAGCAGAAGTAATGCCCTTCTCTAGAGGGTTTGCGGCAGCAGGCTGCAAACCAGGCACCTGGTGATCAGTCTTGATCAGACTGGATCTACTGGGAGAATGGTCTCCTGTACAGAGAGCCTAAGGTCACTGAGCCTGGGTCAGCCCGTGTGCTGGTGGTACCCCAGCGCTTCAGGACCTTCTCACTGTGTCTGGCTCATGCCGTGCATTTGGCAGGACATTTGGGACAGGACAAGACCTTTGACACGATTGTCACCCACCTCTTTTATACCCAAATGCTTAGGCAGTCAGATGCACATTGTAGGTCTTGTCAAACTTGCCAGGCAAGTGGTAAGAGTGGGAGGAAGTGTAAGGCTCCTCTCCAACCTTTTCCGGTTGTTGGTACCCCTTTTGAAAGGGTTGGGATGGACATTGTGGGGCCACTGGACCCCAGATGGCATGGGCAACAGGTATATCCTGGTCTTGGTGGACCATGCCACCCGGTACCCGAAGGCTTTCCCTCTCAGGACAATGACGGCGCCAGTGGTGGGCCAGGCATTAATGGGGATCTCTTCCCACGTGGGGTTCCCTAGAGAGGTGGTATCTGACCGGGGTACCAATTTCATATCAAAGTATATGACATCCCTGTGGGAGAAGTGTGGTGTAACCTACAAGTTCACCACTCATTACCACCCCCAAGGTAATGGATTGGTAGAAAGGCTCAACCAAACCCTAAAAGGCATGATCAAGGGTCTAACAGAACCCATGAGGCATAAGAGGGACGTCCTCTTACTATGCCTTCTCTTTGCCTACAGGGAGGTACCACAGAAGTCTTTAGGGTTCAGTCCCGTTGAGCTTCTGTATGGGCACCCTGTGAGAGGACCTCTCAGTTTGGTCAAGGAAGGCTGGGAGACAGCTCCCAGGAAACCTCCCCAGGATGTATTTAGCTACATGCTGGCCTTTAGGTACCAAACTTCCTGCTTCAGAAAACTCACTCAGGTGAACTTAGAAGCCAGCCAGGAGGATATGAAATGCTGGTATGACCAGAATGCCACTCTAGTAGAGTTCCAGCCTGGCCAGAAACTGTGGGTTATGGCCCCAGTAGAGCATTGTGCTCTGCAGGACAAGAGGGCTGGGCCTTTTGAGGTGGTGGAGCGCAAGAGTAATGTCACCCACCTGGTGAATTCGCAGACTCCCAGGAACCCTTTGTGGGCCCTCCATATGAACCACCTCCAACCACATTTTGAGAGGTCCGAAGTGAGCATGCGCTTGGCGACAGATGATGGGGTCGAGGAGGAGAGTGAGCTTCTTCCTGACCTCCTGTCTGCCCAGGAGTATGATGGGTCAGTGGAAGGTGTGATCCTCTCCCCTACACTGACCCCCAGAACAGCAGAGTGACTATCACCGGTTGTTGGGGCGGTTTGCCACCTTGTTCTTTCTGACCCCAGGTGTCATCCATTGGTGTACCCATGACAGACACTGGGGACAGTCCCCCTGTGAAGCACAAGATTTACAGGCTGACTGACAGGGTCAGAGCTAGCATCAAAGAGGAGGTCTCTAAGATGCTGGCGTTAGGGGTTATAGAGCCCTCCAACAGTCCTTGGGCCAGCCCAGTGGTCTTCGTCCCAAAGGCTGCTGCGCCCGGTGCCACTCCTGAACTGCGGTTTTGTGTGGATTACGTGGGCTCAATGCCGTCACCAGGACTGACACGCACCCCATCCCCAGAGCTTGATGAGCTCATAGATCGGTTGGGAGCTGCCAAGTTCCTCAGCACGTTTGATTTAACATCTGGGTACTGGTAGATTGCCTTAACCGATGGGGCCAAGGAGTGGTCAGCATTCTCAACCCTAGAGGGGCACTACCAATTCCGGGTGATGCACTTTGGATTGAAGAATGCCCCTGCAACCTTTCAGAGATTGGTCAACCAGGTGTTGGCTGGACTGGAGGATTTCAGTGCCGCCTACCTGGACGACATTGCACTGTTCAGTTCCAGCTAGGAAGATCACTCTAAACATCTCTGGGAAGTGTTGAAGGCTCTGGAGAAGGCAGGCCTCCCGATCAAGGCCAGTAAGTGCCAAATCGGGCAGGGCTCTGTGGTGTACTTAGGGCACCAGGTAGGAAGCGGCCAGGTGGCGCCCCTACAGCCTATGATTGACACCTTGTGAACCCCCCCAAGACCCAGACTAGGGTGAGAGTCTTTTTAGGTCTCACCGGATACTACAGGAGATTTGTCATGGTCTATGGCACCAGTGTTGCCCCCTTGACTGAGCTGTCTTCCAGGAAGCAGCCCAAGAAGGTGATCTGGACTGATGCCTGACAAACAGCTTTTCATCCCCCGAAGGCAGCCATATGCATGGCACCTGTGCTCAAGGCACCTGACTTCTCCAAGGAATTCGTAGTGCAGACTGAAGCTTTAGAGCATGGTGTGGGAGCGGTGCTCTCACAAGTGAACGAAGAGGGCCTAGACCAGCCTGTAGTCTTCCTTAGCAGGAGACTACATCCAAGGGAACAAAGGTGGAGTGCCATAGAGGAAGAAGCTATTGCTGTGGTCTGGGCACTGAAGAAACTAATACCCTACCTGTTTGGGACTCACTTCCGAGTTCAGACAGACCACAGGCCCCTCAGATGGTTAATGCAGATGAGGGGTGAGAACCCAAAACTGTTGAGGTGGTCAATCTCTCTACAGGGAATGGCCTTTTCGGTGGAACACCGCCCTGGCACAGAACACACCAACGCTGATGGTCTGTCCAGGTTCTTCCACCTTATTGAAGAGAACTCCCAGGTGGTTGGGTAGTTCTCCCTACTTTCAGCTGGAGGGGACATGTTTTAGACCTGGCATCTTTTTGCATGTTTTCCCTGTCTTTTTGCTTTCTGACCTGCTGGTTTAGTGTCTCTGCACACTTTCTCACTCCTGATCAGTGTTAAAGTGCAAGTGCTCCTATGGTAAATTATGTTTAAGGATTGGTGTTTCCTTGTTTGGCTTATTTGATTTACTGTTAAGTCCCTAGTATAGTGCATTGTGTGTGCCCAGGGCATGTAAATCAAATGCTGCTAGTGGGCCTGCAGCACTGGTTGTGTCACCCACACAAGCAGCCCTTCAAAGGGTTCTCGGACCTACCACTGTAGGGTCGGCACGCAGCTGTAACTGCCATGTTGACCTGGCAAGTGCACTCACTTGCCAGGCCCCAAACCTTTCCTTTTCTTACATGTAAGGCACCCCTCAGGTAGACCCACGGTACCCCCATGGGCAGGGTGCAGGGTAGGTGAAAGGTAGGACATGTACTGGTGTGTGTGACATGTCCTGATAGTGAAATACAGTGTATTTCATTTTTCACTATTGACAGGCTATCTGTCCCATAGGATAGAATAGGCGATACTTTGTAACATCTTACAAGTATAACTTCCCATTGGGATCAATTCGAGAAATTGAGTTTGGGCTCTCTGAACTCAGAATTTAATCACACATCTTTTAGTAAAGATGGTTTTTAAATTATGTGTTTGAAAATGCCACTTATAGAAAGAAGGCATTTTATTGTTTAACCATCCTGGGTGCCTCTGCTGGGTTGTGGATTGACTGTCTGGCTTTGGAGTGACAGGGGCTGGGGATGTGCATTCACTGTGGATAGCCACTGGGGGGGGGGGGGGGGAGGTTGAGGTGCGTCCTGCCTTTCCTGGATGAGTCAGGGCTAGGCTGAATAGACCTGGGCTGCATTTAGAGTAGTGGGAGGAGATTTCCTTGCACCTGAATAGGCCTGGTCTGTCTTACACAATGCCATCTCCACCTCCTGCCAGGTTGCTGGTCCAGAGAGGACAAAACAGGTTTGGAGTAAGCTCAGAGACTCTCTGCCACAAGAGAACAAAGGGAAATGTGGTATAAATATTGGGGACCCAGGACTTAAGAACTCTTTTGGACTCAGAAACCTGCCAAGAAAAGGAGCTGGAGAAGCTGTGAGGAGGAACTACCACTTTGCTGTGTGCTTTGCTGAGTTGGCCTGCAGTGGCTGCTTCTGTCTTGGGCAGAGAAAGGACTGGACTGACCTTTCTGCAACTTCTTTGTTTGAGCTTCTCCAAGGGCTTGAGGTTGAGCTTGTCCCCTGTTCAAGAAGTCTCAGCAACAGCAAAGAGTTCGAATTCATCAGCTACCTGCCCTGGGAACTGTGTGTTTTGTGTTGCAACAGAAGAAAAGGCAACCCAACGGCATCACCGACGCTGCTGCCGGCTCCGTGTCCTGAAGGCACAGCATAGAGCACCCCCGCACTTCGCTCCGCAACCCTGGTCTCACTGACAACGCCGTTTGATGCCGTCTCCCAGCAGCTGCTTGCCCCGTGACCTGTGGGCACCGCACTTTGCACCGCCACCCTGGTTTTACCCGATGACACCGCTCCACGCCGACATCGACGCTGCTGCTTGCATCATGGTTCAAGGGCACAGCTTGTAAGTTACACAACGCACCGCCCGCATCTCACATCGCAGCCTTGGCCTACCGGCGCCATCGACTCCAGTTTGTCAGCTGACAACAGTGCTTCAGCAACGATGACGCCGCTGCTTGCACCGTGACCTGCCAGCACCGCGACGAGTATTGCACCGCAGCCCTGGTCTCACCAACGCCGCTTAACGACCGTCACCGAGCCGCTGCCTGCACTGCGACCTAAGGGCACTGCACGCTGTCCCAATGCTTGTCGACGCCGGCGCTCCCAACTATAACCGCGAGGAGTTCAATCTGCAACGCGTGTGACTACAAGGGCCTGATGACTCCTGCGTCGACCTCCGGAACTGACGCCTACCGATGCTGGCTCTTTGGAGCTCAACGAGAGGTCGCAGACGCCCTGCATTTCTAAAAGGTACTCTTTTGCGGGTCCTTCCGACACCATAGCTGGCCCGCGACGCCGCGGTTAGCCAGAACTGTTTGGATTTGTTGTTCAAGGAACCGTGATAGCCCCGGAGGGAGTGATCGACTCCAAGGAATTGTATTTTAGATCTATTTTTGATTATTGATATTTCTGAGAACTGTATGGTGGATTTTTTATCGTTTTTGGTCTTGTTTGACAGATAAAATATTGGTTATTTTTCTAAAACTGGTGTGGTGTCCTTTTGTAGTGTTTTCACTGTATTACTGTTGGTTATGTGTAAATGCTTTACACACTGCCTCTGAGAAGCCTGACTGCTTGTGCCAAGCAACCAAGGGGGTCAGCAGGGGTTATTTTAGGAGTGTACCTCCCTTATCCCGACTAGGAAGACCTTGTACTGCTTCAAAATACCCCTCTCCCCAATAATTTCTGAGAGATGGTGTTAGACTTGGCATCTTTTGGCGTGTTTCCCCTGACTTTTTTGTTTTCTGACCTACCGGTTTTGACTCTGTTTTTGCTGGCTCAGTGTCTATGCGCACTTTCTCACTGCTGATCAGTGGTAAAGTGCAAGTGCTCCTGTTGTAAATTGTGTTATGGATTGGTGTTTCCATGATTGGCATATTTGATTTACTTGTCAGTCCCTAGTAAAGTGCACTGAGTTTGCCAGGGCCTGTAAGTCAAATGCTGCTAGTGGGCTGCCGCACTGGATTGTTCCACCCACACAAGCAGCCTGTAAATGTAACTCTGGCCTGCCATTGCAGAGCCTGTGTGCAGTCTGGGACTGCCAGGTCGACTTGGCAAGTGTACCCACTTGCCAGACCTTAACCTTCCCTTTTCTTACATGTCAGTCACCCCTAAGGTAGGCCCAAGGTACCTCTGTGGGCAGGGTGCAGTGTATGTGAAAGGTAGGACATGCCCTGGTGTGTGTGGCATGTCCTGATAGTGAATTACTGCCAATTTCGTTTTTCACTATGGCAAGGCTACCTGTTCCCATAGGACAGAATGGGGAGTTTGTTTATAACATCTTATAAACATAACTGGCCCTGGGAACCAGGTAGAAAAATAAAGTTTAGTATGCCTGAACTCGGAATCCAAAGATGCATCTTTTAGTGAAGGTGATTTTTACATTCTGTGTTTGAAAATACCACTTTTAGAAAGTAGGTATTTTCTTGCTCAGCTATCCAGTATGCCTCTGCTAGGTTTGTGGATTGACTGTCTGGGTTTTGGATGACAGAGGCTGGAGAGGAGCAGTTGCTCCAGAGAGTCTAGATGGGTCAGGGAAGGGCTGAATAGACCTGGGCTGCATTTAGAGTAGGGGGAGAAGATTTCCTTTCACCTGAATGGGCCTGGTCTGCCTCTGACAAAAGCTGTCTCCACCTCCTGCCAGGAAGCTGCAACAAGGAGGACAGAACTTGTTATGGCTGGGCACGGACACTCTCTGCCTGAGAGGACAAAGGATTTTGGGCTACAAAAAGTGGGGCCCAAACCCCTAAACTTCAGAACTCGCTGGAATCAAGGAACCTGCCAAGAAGAAGAGCTGGAAGAGCTGCCAGGAGGAGTACTGCCCCTTTGCTGTGTTGTTGCTTTGTTGGGTTGGCCTGCAGTTGCTGCTTCTGCCTTGGGCAGTAAAAGGACTGGACTGAACTTTCTTTACTTGTGCTGAGTATCTCCTAGGGCCTGAAATCGAGCTGGCCTCCTGTTCTGAAGTCTCAGGGACTGCAAAGACTTCACCAACCTCTGGTACCGCTTCTGGAGCCGCTGTTTCAGTTGCCACAGAGAAGGGAACCGCAGCCGATTCCGTCGCTGGCTCTGTGTCCTGACGGCACTGCAGACCGCACCGTCCGCATCTTGCACCGCAACCCTGGTCTCACCGACGACTACGCCACCACCGAGCCGCTGCTTGCACCGTGATCTGTGGACCACAGTCTGCACCGCCTCGCTGCACTTCGCCATCCTGGTCTCACCGACGCTGTCGCTGCTGCTGACTCTACACCTGTGACCGCATCATGGTTGGGGCACCGCTCGTAAAGTTTCACGACGCACCGCCTCGTCCCACACAGCCGCCTGGGCCGACCGACGCCAGCTCCCGCAAACCGGCTCTGTCGCCTGCACCGCAACCTGCCAGCACTGCATCGAGCACCGTCTCGCCCTGCACGGTAAGCCTTGGTCTCACCGACGCCGTCTGGACGATCGTCACCGAGCCGCTGCCTGCACCGCATCGAGAGGACACAGCGCCCTGCACTGCGTCCATTTTGCAACGCAACCGTGACGGTTGCCACGACCGGCTCGCACCTCCGTGTAAGTCGCAACAAGAAAGGTACTGTTACCGAGTCTGTTCACGCTGGAGCTGGTAGACTCTGTTGTTTTCAGCATCGCGGTAGCCCCCGGACGGAGCTACCGACTCGTACGAACTGTGTTTTTGAGGTATTTCTGCAGTTTAGAAGACATCTTGCAAAGTATCTATTTTTCAAGTACTGTATTGTGGATTCTTTATCGTTTTTGGTCTTGTTTTGAGTATATAAAAATATTGGATATTTTTCTAAACTGGTGTGGTGTCCTTTTGTAGTGCTTTCACTGTGTTACTGTTGGTTGTGTGCAAATGCTTTACACACTGCCTCTAAGATAAGCCTGACTGCTCGTGCCAAGCTACCAAGGGGGTGAAGCAGGGGTTATTTTAGGAGTGTAACTCCCCTCTCCTGACTAGAGGGAAGGGTCCCTACTTGGACAAAGGTGCAAACCCTTGCCAACTAGAGACCCCCATTTCTAACAGATGGCAAAAAACAACACCCTCTCAATCACAGCATTCGCAAACCTATACTTTGAATAAGATTCAGTAACCAACAAATTTTAGTGGAAAAGAAACCAAACTACTAAAAACAAAACCACCCTGGTGCCTAATACAGATTAATTTATTGTCTTATAACTCACCTTCAAACTTTTCTTGGACACCATCCTATTGTGATTCAGAATACTTCTTCCAGGTAAAGGATGGCATGCTAGAATGCACAAATGAAGATCACTGCACCATCTCTGACATTTACACATCTTTCTGCAAAGTGGGCAATTTCCCCATAGTGAAACAACTGAACTGATGTGTCAACTGTATTGGCTATTCTCTTTTCTAGTCAAAAGTTACCAATGAATATAGCTAGGAGAATTTTTTAACTAGATCATTTTATGTTCATTCCAACAAAAGGCCACCGAACTGCCATCCACTGCACCATTTACATCCAACAAGCTACCTCGTTACTATTTCACAAACTTTTCAAACACCAGAACACCCTGGTAAGCAATCGCTAGCTGACTGCCTACAAGACACAGAAAATAGATAGCCTGTAGTGTTTTTAAACATAATGGCTGTGAAACATACCTACCGGTACTAAGTTCCAAAAGTATTCTGGGAAACAATTACCTTAACAGTATTGCTTCCTTTATCATGGTATATTAGTGTCCCCTACAAGAAATAATAAAAAGGCTCCTCCTCTTACAAGACAGGAAGGCAGATGTATACAGGTGGTACCCTACATTCAGAAAAGATAGGGGAGCCCTAGACCCCTTGCCTACTCCATCTGCTGGTGGAAAATATAGAGGCAATAGGGCTTGTGAGCAACTTACTGCCACAGGGGCTGCATGCCTCATGCTCGGCAGATGGAGAAAGAATTGGTTTCCAATAGCCTGTATCTGGCTTCACCCACCAAGAGGAAGACCATGATGTGGCTGCAGGATGCAGGACTTCATCAACCAAGTCAAGCAGACCAAAACATGGAATAAAGAGGGTAGGCCAGACATCCAGGATATGCCTGTCTTTTACTGGCAGTCAGAGCAATCAGCAGATTACAAGAGATCATCACTGTGAGAGCTCCAAGGACAAAAGGCAGCAACCAGAGAAGACCTCACTTAATATTTATAGTATCATACTGGATTTGTTGATAGTAGTTAAAAGGTAGAAAATTGAAGATCATCTGGTGATCCAGGATGCCATATTATAATCTAGTCCAGTGTTTCCACTTAAATGCCATAGTCATTTAGAACTTTAATCTCCTTATTCGATTGAGCAGAACCAGGATTAAAACTATAGAATGAACTAGGCTGTTAACAATGAAAGTCCAGGTCTCATGAGATGAAGTTATTAACCATACAAAGACACAATTTCAGATTTTGAGGAAACTTGATTGAAAAGGAAAAGCAAACAAGACCAAATCTTGTTATGCTGCAGTCTGGGTTGAAAAAGAGGGCTTTGTCTTGCTAAGGAAGAAGTCATTTCTGGAAAATGCAATGTTTCAAACTTGTATATAGTTAAAGGGTTCAAGAACCTTATACACTTGGCAGATTTCCTAGTTTTCGAAGTACAAGTTATGCACATTTCAGTCAACAGATTCAAGTTGTGTACCTTCATCCATCAAGTGACTGCCTAACCTAGATCAGAGAAAGGAAAAGGAGACTTTCCCTATATATTGCTGAAAATCTAACTAACTCCAGTCTTATGTGGCATCTCAAGAAGCTCTCAGAAACCACTACCATGCCACTGTTGCTATTAAAATATCTTTGAAGTGAAGAACCTCCAGGCTAATTTCCAAATGTTAAAATGAGGGGGTTCATTTAGAGTAGCACAAGTGAACGGCCATACAAACGGCATGCACTCGCGCCACTAAACTCATGGTTCCTATAAGAATTTGGTTTATTATTTGAGGGGTGCAAATGCCCATCTCAGATAATACTCACAATCCTTGTTAGTGTGACCCAATACAGTCACTAAACAAAGCTGAGCTCAACCCCATGGTAGCGGTGGCACAGATCAGACAGGCTTAACTTAGAGGGAATGTGTAAAGTATTTATGCAGTACTAAAACAGCAATAAAGTTGAAATGCAAACCAATAAAAATCCTAAAACTAATTACAAAATGGATTCATATTTAATAAACAAAATGAAATAAATCCAATAAGGGGAACCGGAGACATGAATTTTTAATTTAGTTTTAAGTAGAAAAAGTACCAAGAAACACAAACTACCAATGACAGAAAAAGGTCTCTGAAGAACAGAACCTAGGCGTAATTTGACGCTGCTTGCGATGGAGGGCAGGACAAATATACTAACAGGTGTGTCCTGGTCAAAGATTTTTTGTTTCTGCTTTTAGTCCTTTAAGTCGTAATCCACCTTAGGACTACACTTCGAACACCCCCACGACCTCATGGGTGGCACTTAGGAGACTCAAAGGGTGACAGGCAGAGGCCAGTAGGAGGGCCCAGTCCAAGTCTAGTAGCCACAGGTCAGCTTAGCAGTTGCAGATAAAAGGCCCCTTGTTGCTTGTTGTGCCCCTATAGCTTTAACAGGAGGACAGCCTTATGACCCTTGGAGTCAACTTCATTCATCTGGGTGCAAGACGGAGAGCAGCTCCAGTCTTCTAGGCTATTCTCAAGTCTCAGACAGCAGGTTAAGTCCTCTTATGATCTTCCACAGGTCCAGGGGTGTTCTGAAGTGGGTGCCTGGAGATACCACATTTAAGCCCGGCATGAGCTAGAGAGTGGGAATGACCCCTGGAGACACCCTAATCAATGGGGTAAAGTTTTGTGGGGGTAACTTTTGAGGATTTTCAAGATGGCCACAAACAGCCACACTAAACTTGGGTTTGGGGGGGGGCAGTATACTGCAATACAGTAGTACTAGTGTCTGCCCGCATCTAACACTAAAACCCAATTTAAGGGAGATCCTTACCCCAATAAACTCAGAGATAGACTTGTGGTAGAACAAATCTGAGCTTTCAGTAACCAGACAGTGGATATACACAAATTGTTTTGGCATTCTGTTGCCCTCCTTTGAAGTGTGTCCCAAATGTTATATGGAAACCCAGCGTACCGGACACTCTAGCAGGATCGGACACTGATGTCAACAAGAGGCCCACTATGTTGGAGGCAGGACTGGACTGGGGGAGTGCAGGCCTGGAGGTTAGCTACATCTGCTTATGACAGGGAAGGGGTTGTTTAAGTTAACTAAGTCCTAGGCCCAGCCTGCAGGCCATGCTTTCATGGGCACAACATCACCTCCCAAACCTAAGGCATTTTGTCCCTGTCCTGGGAGCAAGATCACACCCCATTTACGCCTATTGAAATGCTAATTACTGGCTGGCAGAAGTGGGAGAACAAAAGGCAGATTTAGCTTCCAGATACTTCAGACAGGGCAAAGGCAACTTTTAAAAAGTCATATTCCCAAAATATTTATTATAAATCCGACTTCACCAGTGAATTGGGCTTGTAATAGATATTTTAAAAAGTCCACAAATTAAATGTGTAGCCATTTCCTAGGAGGAGATAACATTTATTAAAATTAATATTGTATTCCCTATGGAACAGCCAACCCTGCTGCAGAGAAAATAGCTTTTATATTTCCTTTCAGTGCAAGGACATATTTAACAATAAACCTTTACATGTCCTAATTTTATATACCATGCACACTGCCTTATGGGCAATAAGGCCTACTTAGAAGTGACTTATAAATACTTAAAAGGAAGATTTAGGAAGATTTTGACAGGTCAAATTTATAGTTAAAACACGCACAGACAGGCTACAGGTAGCAGGCCTGCAGTCATGTTTACATTCTCACTGTAACGGATGCACAATGGGTGCTTCAGTCCATGTGTGATATCAATACTGGAGAACTGCAGTTCGAGGTAATTCATTTTTTTCTTCTACAATACCAGATCTTTCATAGATTAACATGCTTGAATCAGAGTAGCAGGCAGAAGATTCACAATATACATTTTTAAAAGGATGATCTAATCTAAGGGGCTTTTATAAAGCGCATAGCTACCCGTAGGCATCCCTGCTCTGTTAGTGTGACAGAAGCTTAAACTGGAGTCTCTAAAATGCTAAGTAGCAAAGAGGAAAGTTTTTAACACTTTGCGGAAGTTTGTTTGAATGGGGGAGGGAGTGCCACAATTCAGCAGCATTGTATCCTAAGGATCTTCCTCCACATCAAGCCTTTTTGATACTGGGGACTACTACCTGTCGAGTTTGAGAAGACTGAAGGGTTCTCCTAGGAGCATAGTAGGAGAACAAAGGGCAAAGGATGGGGGGCAGTGTCCATCAGTGCCCTATAAACTATACATAGGGACTTAAATTTGACCCTCTACGCAACTGGAAGCCAATGAAGGGCAAGCAAGGCTTGTTGATCAGAGTTGTGCTTGGGGATATTCAGCTGAAGGTGGGCTGCCGAGTTCTGAACCACCTGTTGTATTTTGGAAACCAATTTTGGGGCTCCCAGATGGAGAGAATTTCCGCAGTACAGGCAGGCGAGTACGAGTGCATGGACTACCAATCTTCTAGAGAGCAGGGGGGAGTAGGTACAGCATTTTTCGAAGCATTCGAAGAATGCCAAAGC
This sequence comes from Calotriton arnoldi, assembly GCA_963921515.1. Classification (NCBI taxonomy): domain Eukaryota; kingdom Metazoa; phylum Chordata; class Amphibia; order Caudata; family Salamandridae; genus Calotriton; species Calotriton arnoldi. Next base: position 1,496,019 of record CAWUFW010002811.1, on the reverse strand, counting down.
AGCTAGCTGAGACATTGTCAGGGATTTATTGAGACAAACTCCTAGACTTTTGATGGCTGTCTTGGGGGCTGTAGGGGGGTCAAGGGATTCAGGCCATCCGAGACTGGGGTGCGGATGACGATTGTTTCCTAATACCATCAGCTCTGTTTTAACCCCAATTAGCTTAAGGGCCCGATTTAACTTGAATGAAAAGGTTTGTAAAGCGGTCTAAAGAGAGGTTCGGAAAGGCTGTTAAGCTAGTCATGGCTGCTTTGATGGGTAGCAAAGATAAAAGGCGCTCCTTACTGAAAGAGGTGATATACAAATGCTTGTCCCACCACTGCATCTATTTATACAGTAATGTTGTGTAAAGCTGTTTCTGATGGATAGGCCTAACTGCAGATTCATCAACTTTAGAATGTCCCTCAGGCACCAGACTGGATACTAACATTTTCACAGCAGTGCCTGCACATGCCACTAGGTGGTGCTGTATGGCTCTGAGTTGGCCATGTTCCGCCCCAATAGTGATCCAGTGGAGCCACATATAAGCACTACCCCGTGCATGGACATCAGTTCCTTTCTTTCCACACCTTTGAACATGCATCCAGAGCTCCACTCCCTTCTTTCATCTGTTTGACAAGTTTTTTTGTATTAAATTCCATTGTGCAAGGAACAATGTCCTATAGGGTTCAAACCACTTTGTGACTGTCATAAACAGATGTCGGTGACAGAACTGCACAACGTGTGCCTCTGGTGCTTGGGCTGGGGTCATGACTCCGAGTCATATAAGGGATGTGTCCTCATACACCCAAAGGTGATCCCAGACCATGCAGTAAAGATGTATGTCGCTGAACATTGGAAGAAGCCATGTAAGTTCATTGATGAAGTCCAAATCAAAGCAAAAACACTGCTGGCAAAGTGAGACTCTACCCCATCCCGCCACTCTCTAGCTGCAGAGAAGTCGCAAGTATGTCAAAGTGTCACTTGACCTCACTCCTAAACACCGATTGAGGAGCCGTCCCCACAGTTGATTCCAATGCACACCAAGGTTCCATAGGTCATCGGCGGCCCGCAACAAGACGGGGCCATTAGGGAAACAATGCAGCCTATTTTTGGCACTTTTATGGTTTCTTCTTACATGTCTTTGGGCCACAGAGATCCACAGGGACCTCAAGTCTGGTTAATGTCATCGGATTTGCCTTCGTTGCTGTCTGAGCTCCAAGAACCCAACTTGGTTACTGCACCGAGTCAGGGCAGACTCATATTCCGGCTCCAAGACCTGCGCCAGTCCCTTCCTTGCCCAAGCCGGTTCCAACTTTGCCTGAGGTAGATCCTGTGCTGACCCTCAGCTGAATCTACCTCGATCCCCACCAAGGCCATGCTTTGACTCCACTTCAGTCCAACCAGTTTCCAAACAATCTGAAACCGACAAAAACCTCCCTCTACCACATAGCCATGCTCAGTTGCTCCACCACTTTTCGATTCCGACTCTGACTAGAGTTTGCCGCCATTTGGAGATTACAATGGATATGATTTACCCCCACATTATGATGATGAAACTCAGAATATGGATTTACAAGAAGCCGGTGGGCTCGATACTACCCTTTGATGCTAGGGTGATTTCCCCACTTGTGCCCCCATGGACAATGCTTCCTTTGAGGTAGACATAAGACCGGCTGCTGGGGTGCTAGATTTACAACTTCCCTCTCTTGAGGTTAAAACAATGTGCTTACTGAAGTCTTTCAACCTGGGCCGACTTCTTCTCAGCCCTTACTGCCATTCAATGAAGCCCTTATGGGCACTTGGTCTAAACCTTGTTCATGTCCATCAGTAAACAGGCAGATGCACAGACCGGTGCTTGACGACTCTGATTTTCTAAATCCTGATAGTCTGGTGGTTCAAACTTTTACCAGTAAGGCGAATCCTAATTCGTTCCCCCTGACAGGGAGATGAAAAGACTGCGGCATTTGGGAAGTGTTTGTTCTTTTTCGACCACAGCACAGCCTTGAGGTCAATCAATGCCAGTTGGTTATTGGGCCATTGTACGCACACCCTTTGACGTTTTGTGGCCAGGGACGGGGATCAGGCAGACAATGTGCAGGTCACCAGGGGCACTGATCTTACCAGTCCCCTGGGAATTCAGGCTCCAAGACGCTTTAGTTTGCTCTGTGGGAGGCAGGATCCAACATTTTCTCTCAAGATGGCAGTCCACCACGTCCGACGGATGAGCTCATCCACCAGAGCAATGCCCTTCCATTTTCCGACCCTCCGCTGCTTACACAACATCAGAGCAGCTCTCAGAGGAGCACCTATCCACCTTACTGCATGAGGCACAAGCCCTTCTGTCCAAACAGGCCACGGAGAAGGTTTCAGCCTTGGAAATAGGGGCGGGTTGTTACTCTTGCTATTTCCTCATCCCAAAGAAGGACGGAGGCCTTCATCCTATTTTAGATCTTTGCACTCTGAATGTCTTCCTGCAGAAGGACAAATTCAAAATGCTCATACTGCCCCAAGTTCTGTCTGCCCTGGATGAAGGGGACTTGGTGGTAGCCTTGGACCTGCAGTGCCAACAATGTAACCTGTGCTTCAAGATCAACCAGGAGTGCCTACAGTTTTCTGTGTTCCCCTTTGGCCTTACCAGTGCCTTTCTGGTGTTGTGAAAGTGATGGCAGTGGTCGCTGCTCATATTCAGAGGTTGGGGATATCAGTTAGTCTCTATCTCAATGACTGGGTTTTGAAGGTGGGCTCACCACAGTCAGTCGTACACCACCTGCAGCCAATGACTAGCCTCCTGACATAGATGGGGTTCTGAATCAACAAGCCAAAGTTACACCTGACTCCTTCGCAAACACTTCCTTTTATAGGAGCTGTCTTGGCTATGGTGCAGTGCATGGTCTTTTTGACATTCAGACTACGATCCCGATGTTTCAGTCACAGTTTTGGATCTTGTTGAGAGCAGCTCTGAGACTGCTTGGCCTGTTGTCCTTGTGCATCCTACTTGTCCATTCTGCCAGGTGGCTTAAGAGGGCTCAGCAGTGGAATCTGAAGTCTCATTGGACCCAGCACCAGGGAAACCTGGTGGACCTCATTCAGGTACTGGCGGAGACTGTACAAGATCTGCAGTGGTAGCCACTCGACTTCCAACTGACCAGCTGCAGTTACAAAGGAGTCGCTGCTGGGTTGGGGAGGCCATCTGAGAGAGATGGAGGTCAAAGTGTAGAAATCTGGCTCCGCATCAAACTGTTGGAGCTGCGGGTCATCTGTCGTTGAAGGCCTTCCTGCCGTCCATCAAGGGAAGTCTGATACAGGTTCTCACAGACAATACCACCGCCATATGGTACTGGAAAAAGCAGGGCAGAGTGCGGGCCTGTGCCACGAGGTGTGGTGCTTCAGGGCATTTCCCGGATCGTGAACCAGCTGCCAGGGTCTTTAAACACCAGGACAGAAGAGTTCAGCTGGCGACGCCTGGTTGATCACGAATGCTGTTTGCACCCAGAGGTGGCACAGGACTTCTAGCAGCAGAGCACTGCTGTGAAAACGCTGGGTTCAGTCTGGTGCCTGGGAGATATTCTAATGTGAGGAATCTGAGGTTCGATACAGTATTCATGAGAAAGAGCATAACTTGTTTGACTGTTTCTCCAGGTTGCTGCCCTGCAGATGTCCGCTATGGGCATATAGGTGAACAAGAAGGCTGATGTAGGCAACCTTCTTGTAGAATGCGCCATCATATTTCCTTGGAGAGAATGGCCTGCTTTATTATATCTGCTATGACTATGGCTAAAGACACCCAGAAAGTTATGATTTGCTTTGAAAGAGAATGTCCTTCCTGTGGGTGGCCATAAGCTACTAAAAGGTGATCAAATTGTCTGAAATCGTTGATGCGGTCTATATAAGACTTAAAACACCTTCCGACATGTAGAGTATGAAGCACGCTCTTTCCGCTGTACTATTTGGATTTTCGAAAAAAGTGTTCAAGACTCCTGGCTCATTTAAGTGAAAGGTGTAGGAAAGTAGGATCTGCTTTCATGGTAACCCCCACTTTTTGCTGATGTCGGTGTTTTTTTTACTAGTCTGGCTGGGATACTGCTAATCAGGACCCCAGCCACTATGCTTCATACCTAAATGTGTCATGGTAAGTACTTTGGTACCTCCACAATTGGCTACTGGTATACCCATGTAAGTCCCTAGTATATGATACTAAGGTACCCAGGGCATAGGTACACCAGGGGTCTCCCATGGGCTGCAGCATGTATTATGCCACCCATGAGACCACTCAAACTGTGACTACAGGCCTGCCATTGCAGCCTGTGTAAGGTGGTGCTAGCACCACTTATGACAGATATAGGTTTCCTTATATCTGAGGTCACTACACTTACAACCTATAAGTCACACATAAGGCAGGCCTTTCAATCCTGAATGCAGGGTGCTGGGTTATAAGTGTGAGGGTGCCCTGCATGAACAGGACACCCCTTACAAACCCTGGAGTTGATTCTCCACGCTTTTTAAGTGTGGTCAGCCATTTTAGCAATGGCTAACTATATAGTGGCTGTGCCAAACCTGGGCATGTTTGGTATCAAACATGTTGGAATCCTACCCCAACACCGTTAACGGTGTTGGAGATATGATTCCATGCACTGGGGGGCTCCTCCAGGAAGCCTCAAGTACTCCCAGTAACAGCCTTCCAGGGTCTGACAGCAAGCAAGTGCTGCTGCCAACCCCAGGCACGATCCTGCCCTCCTACTGCTGAGGTGATCTCGAGCAGGGGAAGGTAGAACAATAGGTTTCCTGTCACAAGGAGGTGTGACCAACTCCCAGACAGAACTTAGTGTATTGGGCTGGGGTGGAGGTGCTTCCCAGCGCCACCAGATTGCTTTGAAGGGCACATTTGGTTTGAAGCAGTTCAGGGAGCCCTTGGCTCTCGCTCTGGCGTGAAACTGGACAAAGGACAGGAAAGTATCCGCCCCTCTGTCCAGCCTCTCCTCTGGGAGACCCCCTGAGTTGTCCTAACCCCTTTCCTAGGGTATAAAAGGGCTTACCTGTGAGTGGGTCCTCAGATTCGTCGTGGGACAAGACTCAAGCATGAAACCACGTCACTCTTCGACCGTCTGGACACTTGGACTTCACTGGACTTCGCCTGGAACCAAGACTGCAACAAGGAAGACTCCTGCAGCTCCTGGTCTCGCTGTTCTGTAAGTTTTCTTCATCGTCTGTGTCTGTGCTTCATCCAGGATCTTCAACAGACAGGCATCAAGGACAACCAAAGTAGTCTCCCTCAGAGTGAAGGAGTCACTCCCCTACATCTGCAGGCACTGCAACGAAGGTGACCGGTCTGCGGCTCCGGATGTCCCACGGACTTCGAAAGACCCAGCAACACAGGTGGTGGTTCTGCAGCTCCCTCGAGGTCTGACCTGTCCTCTCTGCAATTTTGAGGCCAGTATCCCTTGTTGGAACTACTGGGACCAAACCCCTGTGCACTGCGTAGACTTGCCGTTGCCAAGGCTTGTTGGTTCTGCACTCCAGAGATCTTCGGGCTACAAGAAGCTCCAGCCTCCAGCATCTCTTCCTGCCAAGATCTTCATCCTCACCGCATCCTCTTGCAACTCCTATGCCTTTGGCCTGTGGGTCCGCTTGAGGGTCTTCTCTTGCTTCAGTGGGCTCCCCTGCTTGCCTGCTCTGACTCTCCTACACTTGGTGAGTCCCTTGGACCTTGCTGGTCCCAATGTTGCTCCTTCATCATTTTCCACGTCTGTTGCTGCTGCCAAGGCTTGTTGGTGCTCCCGCCAGACACCGACCCGGTGGTTCTCGACTTCCAACGTGGATCAGATCATGAACGGCTCCTGGTCTTCCTCAGCATCACCTGGTCCTCACAGCTGAAGCGACAAGGTCACCGCCATCACTCCTGCATCTTCCATCATCGGTGGTCATTGCTCTTCCGTGCCTCCTGGTTATCTCCAAGTGGCATAGACACTGTCCCCTCTGCTTGCAGGTTCTTCTCTTCAAGAATCCACCCTTGGATTCCACCGGACTCTTGCACAGTCTTCGCCAGCGGCATCTTTTCTGAAGTCCTCCAAACTTTTCTTGGACACCATCCTATTGTGATTCAGATCACTTCTTCTAGGTCAAGGATGGCATGCTAGAATGCACAAATGAAGATCACTGCACCATCTCTGACATTTACACATCTTTCTGCAAAGTGGGCAATTTCCCCATAGTGAAACAACTGAAGTGATGTGTCAAATGTATTGGCTATTCTCTTTTCTAGTCAAAAGTTACCAATGAATATAGCTAGGAGAATTCTTTAACTAGATCATTTTATGTTCATTCCAACAAAAGGCCACCGAACTGCCATCCACTGCACCATTTACATCCAACAAGATACCTCGTTACTATTTCACAAACTTTTCAAACCCCAGAACACCCTGGTAAGCAATCGCTAGCTGACTGCCTACAAGACACAGAAAATAGATAGCCTGTAGTGTTTTTAAACATAATGGCTGTGAAACATACCTACCGGTACTAAGTTCCAAAAGTATTCTGGGAAACAATTACCTTAACAGTATTGCTTCCTTTATCACGGTATATTAGTGTCCCCTACAAGAAATAATAAAAAGGCTCTCCTCTTACAAGACAGGAAGGCAGATGTATACAGGTGGTACCCTACATTCAGAAAAGATAGGGGAGCCCTAGACCCCTTGCCTACTCCATCTGCTGGTGGAAAATATAGAGGCAATAGGGCTTGTGAGCAACTTACTGCCACAGGGGCTGCATGCCTCATGCTCGGCAGATGGAGAAATAATTGGTTTCCAATAGCCTGTATCTGGCTTCACCCACCAAGAGGAAGACCATGATGTGGCGGCAGGATGCAGGACTTCATCAACCAAGTCAAGCAGACCAAAACATGGAATAAAAGAGGGTAGGCCAGACATCCAGGATATGCCTGTCTTTTACTGGCAGTCAGAGCAATCAGCAGATTACAAGAGATCATCACTGTGAGAGCTCCAAGGACAAAAGGCAGCAACCAGAGAAGACCTCACTTAATATTTATAGTATCATACTGGATTTGTTGATAGTAGTTAAAGGGTAGAAAATTGAAGATCATCTGGTGATCCAGGATGCCATATTATAATCTAGTCCAGTGTTTCCACTTAAATGCCATAGTCATTTAGAACTTTAATCTCCTTATTCGATTGAGCAGAACCAGGATTAAAACTATAGAATGAACTAGGCTGTTAACAATGAAAGTCCAGGTCTCATGAGATGAAGTTATTAACCATACAAAGACACAATTTCAGATTTTGAGGAAACTTGATTGAAAAGGAAAAGCATATAAGACCAAATCTTGTTATGCTGCAGTCTGGGTTGAAAAAGAGGGCTTTGTCTTGCTAAGGAAGAAGTCATTTCTGGAAAATGCAATGTTTGAAACTTGTATATAGTTAAAGGGTTCAAGAACCTTATACACTTGGCAGATTTCCTAGTTTTCGAAGTACAAGTTATGCACATTTCAGTCAACAGGTTCAAGTCGTGTACCTTCATCCATCAAGTGACTGCCTAACCTAGATCAGAGAAAGGAAAAGGAGACTTTCCCTATATATTTCTGAAAATCTAACTAACTCCAGTCTTATGTGGCAAATCAAGAAGCTCTCAGAAACCACTACCATGCCACTGTTGCTATTAAAATATCTTTGAAGTGAAGAACCTCCAGGCTAATTTCCAAATGTTAAAATGAGCGGGTTCATTTAGAGTAGCACAAGTGAACGGCCATACAAACGGCATGCACTCGCGCCACTAAACTCATGGTTCCTATAAGAATTTGGTTTATTATTTGAGGGGTGCAAATGCCCATCTCAGATAATACTCACAATCCTTGTTAGGGTGACCCAATACAGTCACTAAACAAAGCTGAGCTCAACCCCATGGTAGCCGTGGCACAGATTAGACAGGCTTAACTTAGAGGGAATTTGTAAAGTATTTATGCAGTACTAAAACAGCAATAAAGTTGAAATGCAAACCAATAAAAATCCTAAAACTAATTACAAAATGGATTCATATTTAATAAACAAAATGAAATAAATCCAATAAGGGGAACCGGAGACATGAATTTTTAATTTAGTTTTAAGTAGAAAATGTACCAAGAAACACAAACTACCAATGACAGAAAAAGGTCTCTGAAGAACAGAAACTAGGCGTAATTTGACGCTGCTTGCGATGGAGGGCAGGACAAATATACTAACAGGTGTGTCCTGGTCAAAGATTTTTTGTTTCTGCTTTTAGTCCTTTAAGTCGTAATCCACCTCAGGACTACACTTCTAACACCCCCACGACCTCATGGGTGGTTCTTAGGAGACTCAAAGGGTGACAGGCAGAGGCCAGTAGGAGGGCCCAGTCCAAGTCTAGTAGCCACAGGTCAGCTTAGCAGTTGCAGATAAAGGCCCCTTGTTGCTTGTTGTGCCCCTATAGCTTTAACAGGAGGACAGCCTTATGACCCTTGGAGTCAACTTCATTCATCTGGGTGCAAGACGGAGAGCAGCTCCAGTCTTCTAGGCTCTTCTCAAGTCTCAGACAGCAGGTTAAGTCCTCTTATGATCTTCCACAGGTCCAGGGGTGTTCTGAAGTGGGTGCCTGGAGATACCACATTTAAGCCCGGCATGAGCTAGAGAGTGGGAATGACCCCTGGAGACACCCTAATCAATGGGGTAAAGGTTTGTGGGGGTAACTTCGAGGATTTTCAAGATGGCCACAAACAGCCACACTAAACTTGGGTTTTGGGGGGGGGGGGGGGCAGTATAGTGCAATACAGTATTACTAGTGTCTGCCCGCATCTAACACTAAAACCCAATTTAAGGGAGATCCTTACCCCAATAAACTCAGAGATAGACTTGTGGTAGAGCAAATCTGAGCTTTTAGCAACCAGACAGTGGATATACACAAATTGTTTTGGCATTCTGTTGCCCTCCTTTGAAGTGTGTCCCAAATGTTATATGTAAACCCAGCGTACCTGACACTCTGGCAGGATCTGACACTGATGTCAACAAGAGGCCCACTATGTTGGAGGCAGGACTGGAGGTTAGCTACATCTGCTTATGACAGGGAAGGGGTTGTTTAAGTTAACCAAGTCCTAGGCCCAGCCTGCAGGCCATGCTTTCATGGGCACAACACCACCTCCCACACCTAAGGCATTTTGTCCCTGTCATGGGAGCAAGATCAAACCCCATTTACGCCTATTGAAATGCTAATTACTGTCTGGCAGAAGTGGGAGAACAAAAGGCAGATTTAGCTTCCAGATACTTCAGACAGGGCAAAGGCAACTTTTAAAAAGTCATATTCCCAAAATATTTATTACAAATCCGACTTCACCAGTGAATTGGGCTTGTAATAGATATTTTAAAAGTCCACAAATTAAATGTGTAGCCATTTCCTAGGAGGAGATAACATTTATTAAAATTAATATTGTATTCCCTATGGAACAGCCAACCCTGCTGCAGAGAAAATAGCTTTTATATTTTCTTTCAGTGTAAGGACATATTTAACAATAAACCTTTACATGTCCTAATTTTATATACCATGCACACTGCCTTATGGGCAATAAGGCCTACTTAGAAGTGACTTATAAATACTTAAAAGGAAGATTTAGGGAGATTTTGACAGGTCAAATTTATAGTTAAAACATGCACAGACAGGCTACAGGTAGCAGGCCTGCAGTCAGTCAGTCAAACCACTTTATTCGGTTGATAAGAACCATAAAAGTATGCAACATATATCACAATTATACAACTCCATATAGTATAAAAAAATTGTTAAAAAATTCAGATTCATGGTACATGGGCATCATAAAAAGGTTAAAAGCCACTAGAGACAAAAATTCATATTCATTAATAAACATCAATAATATATTAAAACATTCAAGAATTAAGATGCTATAATAATTTCCTCAAACGCACTGCTGCCACTAAAAAACTTGCGATGTTAAAAATCTCCCATGGGTCATTCAGCATTTGCAGATAAAGAAGAGCTGGTTTAACTAAAAACCTCCGTCGAATAATACTAAAGTGCTCACAGAACATAATAAAGTGCATAGTGTCCTGGGTTGAGAAGTTATCACAACTACAGGGGCCTAGATCACACACCCTGCTCCAGCCTTGCGAATTTCCTAAGAGGGTGTGAATTAGGTTAAAACGAAACCTGATTAAAAGCCGCCGGTGATAGGGCTTTGTAACTATTTTCAGATAGAGTTCAATCAGAGTTGTTGTTTTTAACATAAAGTAAGCCTTTACTGTGGGTTTCTTTAGCTCCTTCTCCTCCCTCTCGATCGCCAACATGTTCAGAAATTGGGTTTTAACCCAAGTCACAGCACCTTTTCCTATTTCCTGAGGGAAATTAAATAGTTCAGGGCGCCCTAGTTCACTTAAAACAGTCTTTACATAATGTAGCCATGAAATGCTACTCACATTATCCAGGGCCATACAGTCCCTGATAATCTGATGGTTTAACGTTAGCTCGGGGTTAAGCCAAGTTTTCAACCAACAGCTCACTGGGGCTAGTTTCGATAGATCTGAAACATAACTGACCCCAACCTCTTGATGTATTATAAATGTTGGAGAGGACTGTGGGACAGACAGGAGGGCACGTAAAAATTTATTTTCCACTATCTGCGCCCCTTCTCCTGACCTATATCCCCAAATATCGGAACCGTACAGGGCGATGGCCATACATTTAGACTTATAAATATTAAGCATGGCTTCGATCGGCTTAGCCCCCAGCCGATACGCAAAGCTGTGTACAGCAGCAGTTGATCTTGCCATCAGGTTCCTTTTCATCCTTAGTTGGGGGCCCCATGTTCCTTTCTCATCAAATAAGACCCCTAAGTAATTGAAAGAAGGTACCCTAGACAACTCAGCACCTTCGCAATAAAACGTTTTTACTTTTTTGTTTTTTCGACCCATGAACATTGTTTGGGATTTTGCTATGTTCACAACAAGGTCCAACGATTTCATATACGCCCCAAATGAGTCCAATAACCTCTGAAGCCCTATTGCTGTGCGGGCTATTAAGACAGCGTCGTCCGCATATAAGAGCACGGGAACACCCATGTCCCCTATACGCGGAATGTCCTGGCTGGCTTTTTCAAGGGATTTGGGCAAATTATTGATATATAATGTAAAAAGTAGGGGCGCTAAAATGCAGCCCTGTCGCACTCCCCTACTAGATTTAAAATGCCTTGTGCATTTCCCTTCTTGATTAACCCTTATATTAGCCTGGAGGTCCCTATGTAAATCAGCCAGGAGATGAACTAAACTAGGTTCAATCCCCATATCTAGCATAATCAGCCACAACTTAGACCTGTTAACCAGGTCAAAAGCCGAGCTGAGGTCCATAAAAGCTAGGTGTAACGACCCCTTTTTGGCTATTATATATTTCCCGGCTAACAAATGTAGGTTGAGACACTGATCCAAAGTGCTCCTCCCTTTTCTAAAACCATATTGAAAATTGGTTAAAACCTCTTTCTCGTTCAGCCAGTCCATTAATTTGGTTAAAATAACTCTCCCTAAGACTTTTACTGCTGAATCAATTAGGGAGATTGGCCTATAACATCGTGGGTCCTCTCTCGAGCCTTTTTTAAAAATTGGAATAATTGTTGAGAGTGACCATGATGCTGGGAAGCCCTGGCCGCTAGTTACATTAAAAACATTGGTCAAAATTTTACCCCAAAAAGCCGGGTGTTGTTTATATAAGTCGGCGGGTACGCCGTCAGGGCCAGGGGCCTTATTGCTAGTCATTTGTGTTATAGCCCGTTGTACTTCGTCTTCAGTGAAAATAATACTTCTAGGCTCCCGACCTAGATCATGATTACCTGATAAGGCTAGTGTCGTTGTGGCCTCATATATAGATTCAAAGTGGGCAAGCCACTGGGTCTCAGTGATATTGCATTCCAGTGGGCTATTCTCAGTTCCTGAAAAGAATGGTTTATTGACAATAGCCCAAAAACTGGAACTGTTTTTTAAAACCTCCACTGATAAAAGCGCCTCCCATGCCTCTTCCTGAATTTCCTTTTTCGATTTGCCATTGCCTGCTTGTACTGTTTCCTTAACACAGCTATTTTTATTTTGTCTCGTGGGGCCGATTTCAGGGCTATAATTAATTTGCGATGTGCCAATGAGCCTGCAGTCATGTTTACATTCTCACTGTAACGGATGCACAATGGGTGCTTCAGTCCATGTGTGATATCAATACTGGAGAACTGCAGTTCGAGGTAATTAATTTTTTTCTTCTACAATACCAGCTCTTTCATAGATTAACATGCTTGAATCAGAGTAGCAGGCAGAAGATTCACAATACACATTTTTAAAAGGATGATCTAATCTAATCTAAGGGGCTTTTCTAAAGCGCATAGCTACCCGTAGGCATCCCTGCTCTATTAGTGTGACAGAAGCTTAAACTGGAGTCTCTAAAATGCTAAGTAGCAAAGAGGAAAGTTTTTAATACTTTGCGGAAGTTTGTTTGAATGGGGGAGGGAGTTCCACAATTTAGCAGTATTGTATCCTAAGGAACTTCCTCCACATCAAGCCTTTTTGATACTGGGGACTACTACCTGTCGAGTTTGAGAAGACTGAAGGGATCTCCTAGGAGCATAGTAGGAGAACAAAGGGCAAAGGATGGGGGGGCAGTGTCCATCAGTGCCCTATAAACTATACATAGGGACTTAAATTTGACCCTCTAAGCAACTGGAAGCCAATGAAGGGCAAGCAAGGCTTGTTGATCAGAGTTGTGCTTGGGGATATTTAGCAGAAGGTGGGCTGCCGAGTTCTAAACCACCTGTTGTATTTTGGTAACCAATTTTGGGGCTCCCAGATGGAGAGAATTTCCGCAGTACAAGCAGGCGAGTATGAGTGCATGGACTACCAATCTTCTAGAGAGCAGGGGGGAGTAGGTACAGAATTTTTCGACGCATTCAAAGAATGCCAAAGCAGCTAGCCGAGACATTGTCAGGGATTTATTGAGACAAACTCCTAGACTTTTGATGGCTGTGATGGAGCAGGGTAAATGAAATTTTTTTAACCTCCTAATGTTTTCGTAAAATAATTAATAAACATGTTCGTTTAAGTAAATAACCAACAATGTATGTTACATGTTAAGGGTTAAAGGTAACACGCTATTCCGTGTGCAAAATAATCAACTTATAATTGTTTACGTGTCTAAACATAACATAATAGCTGCGTACTAATTAACATAATAAATGCATGATCTGTGCTTTTAAATAAAACGTGTGGTTGCAAAATAAAGCGATGGTAAGTAAGGGGCAGCTTTATATGTTGCTTTTTGCTAGGTAATACCTAATTGGGGTACGTAGAAAGACGGGAGGGAAACGAAAGGGTTTATATTTCTTTGTTTTAACAATATTTTGTTTATCTTTGAAAATAGTGCGCTTAGGCCTGTCGAGCAGCAATATAAAATGGCCGCAAGTTGCTACAGTACGCATGAGCGGGAGACCATGTGATAGAGGAGAGAGGCTGTGGAAAAGGGATGATCACGTGCTGATGCTGAGAGGCTAAGATGGAAGTATGGTCAAGGCTGTTGTGACCTTTCTGAGCAGATGTGTGCCAAGATGATCAGCAAGAAGCGTGAGAAGTCCAACTGAATCAATAGACGGAACTGTTAAACCTAAAATGTAACAGAAAAAGATAAAATTTGGACTGATCGAAACGGATGAGCAATTGCATGAACTGTGGGAAACGATGCTTGCATGAACATTCCACAAGGAACTGGTTAAGACCAGGAAGTTTGATTAAAATGTATATGGGCCGGAGTTTTGACCAATGAGAAAGAGTCACGCCATGAAGAAGAAACATTTTATGCTGTAAGCTAGAATTAGGGTATAAGAAGACCTACTCTTGGTGGGAGGGGTTAGAATGCTGGAGAGTAGATGCTGCGTTAGATGCTGTGGGAGAGGCTGCAGGAGAAGTTACTGGAGAGCAGATACTGGAGAAGTTAGATGCTATAGATGAGAGAAGTTGCGGTTGCTGATGCTGACGAGCTGATGCTGCTGCTGCTATTTTCCTTTTCCAGTTGAGTATAAGATGCTGCTTGAGGAGAATTTTCCAGATAGATTCTTATTTTAGAACTATTAGATTTCCCCTAGATAGATCGGTTGATCTTTAAGAGTTCTTACTATGAAAACCTTATTTTTCCGTCTAATAAAAATGCATTGTAATTTCAAGTTATTCTTATATTGATGATAAATGTAATGATCTGAATAATAAGCTTAACCTCATTTCCTGCATTCAAAGCTTTATATAAACTTTATTATTCTTTAAACAAATGACTCAGTGATTCTTTAGCTCAATGATTAAAATGAAATATTAAAGAGTTTATTGTGATTCAGCTGGTCTTAATCACCATCAACTGATTCCTACTAGTTGGTCCATCGACCAATGAGCGGAATACCTTAAAGCAAAGAGAAATATTATGTCATGTTAAAGAGGTATCCCGTCTCCTTCCAGCGAATCATTTTTCTCCTAGGTTATTGACGGAGGAAATCCAGGGAACAAATGAGTAAGTGAATGTATATGCGGTGTTATGGGCCCCACCGTCATATGGATATAGTGTGTGTGTTGAAGGAGTAATTGCACCTGGATGACCGAAGTACATAGGAGAATAATTTTTATTGTTAGCGCTGGATCAGATTTCTTGGTAGCAGAGTTATGGTTACTATAGATTAGTTTGGTGATTATTGATTAGTGGTAAGTTCATGTCTAACACTTTTTGTTGAGTCGCGTTATGTTATATGTAAGTTTTCACGCTTCCGGGAAGTAGGAAGTGGAACACGTGTGGCAAGAGAAGTCACATGGAATTGTACACTGTCTGAGTTCAATTATGGTAATAACACAGGTTGTGTTATAATAGGGACATTTTTGCGTATAAAAGGTGTGTAAGTGAAATAGTGATCGGTTTTCTTGTGAAACTTTGGCCTTAATTCTCAGGAGCAGTATAGTCTCCACATGTGTTTTATCCCCAGAGAAACGGGTTTACTGATTGCTTGAAAGAAGGGTAAGGTAGAGGGAAGTACTACTTTATCGGCGAAACTAAAAATTCTGTGGTAGGGTAGAGGTAAGCGCTGCCTACTGGAAAATACAGAATTCTTGTGTAAATGGTCAAAGCTATCTCTTCGGTTTAGCGAATCAGACAATGGAAATGTGTTTTAAATGTTGTAACTAACAAAAATTGTTGAAAAAGAAATTGCCGATAAATTTTGTAAAGGAGGGGTCAAGAGCAGAAGTGACGTAGACAAGAGTCGTGCTGGGATTGGACAGTGCGCTAGTCACATGAGAACAAGAGCAAAACTGACGTAGACAGAAGCCGCGCTGGGATTGGTCAGTGTGCGGTAGACAGAAATCGCTCTGATTGGAGTGTTGGTGTGAGTCGCGCTAGTATTGGTCGAAATAACGCATAGAGAACAGTGTTGAATTGCGGATTGTTTAAGGAGAAAAAGGTTGTGAATCATGTCGTACTATTAGTATGGTAAAGAGAAAACGTCATGGATGTCGAAAGTTAAGAACTTCTTTAAGAAAGACAAAAAGGTAGTGACTAGAGAGGGACAAATAATTCCACCACCGAAATCACCAGCTTCACATATGATGCTGAAATATGGATATCATACATGCATATGGTTAGAAAATTGGACAAAATACACCAAGAATGATGGAGCATTGGCTTTCCCTGAGAATGGTTCATTTAATGTAGCCGTACTACGGAACTTGAGAGAAAAGATGGTAATGTTAGAACCTAGACCTAGACCGACACAGTTTGAAGCTTTAATGGAATGGGAAGATGAGATGTATGAGCGAGAGAGATTCAGAGGATTAAAGAATCATGAGTTTCTGCCTGGAAGGTTATGGGGAGTAAATCATGAGGACAGAGTAAAGCGTTGGAGATATGCTAACATGACAGGAGGTTTGTTTCCAGCTTTTACAGTTGAGGAAGAAGCAAAGAGAAAGTGTACAGAGAAAAAGAAGCATTTAGTGGTAGAAAAGTATGTGTATGGTGGTAGTGAAACAGATGACGAATTGCTGGAAGATATTTTATGATTTAAATCTTTTTATTGAAATTTTCAACATTCAATATGTTCGGCGATACACGAACCATTCCTGTACTGCAAGGACATATGCAACATATGGTTCAATCGAGTGATCAAATCGTTGTGAACACATCTTATAATATAAAACATAACATTACATACCAAAAAAGAAAACTTATCAAACCCCCTTCCCCCCCCTCCCACCCTCCTCCCCGTTCCCTGTCCACTAACTGAGCTATCTACGATGTACCGGGGCCTGCCTGATGAATAGATGTCTTACGTACTTGTGGGTTGTGTGTCAGAGAGCCGCAGTAAACGGAGATACCTGGGGCAAGTGATTTCCCTAAATTCAGAGGAGAGAAGGGACAGAAATGGTTGCCAGAGCTCTCTAAACAAGGACCCCCTCCCTGCCATTGTCAGGGTCAGCTTCTCCATTCCCAGGACATGCCACAGACGGTATAGCCAACCTGTAAAGGTGGGTGCTTGAGTGGAACGCCAATGTGTAAGTATGTTTTGCACTGCAGAGCCTAGTGCTATAGCTATTAAACGGCCCCTGCGGGAGCGAAGCGGGTAAGTCAAAGGGTTCGGGAGGCCTAGAAGAACGTACGCTGGGAAGCGCGGTATGTCTGTGTCTAGGTGTTTGTCCACTTCCTCCAGAATCTCGTCCCAGTATGTCTGGAGATATGTGCATTCCCACAGCAGGTGTACCAGTGTGCCCACCTTCCCGCAGCCCCGCCAACAATGCACCCCCTGAGTGGGGTCCATCGCATGTAGACGCTCCGGTGTATAATACCAGTATGTGACTAGCTTTGTAAGGGTCTCAGTGAGTCCCATATGATATGCGGAGTGACGGGCCCTGTAATACACCCCCTCCCATTCTTTATGACTGAGTGTTCTGCCGAGTTCCCTTTCCCATCTCGTGCGCCCGGCGTTATACGTATGTGTGTGTCTGTCTAAGAGCATTTTATATAGATCTGAAATGAGTTTTTTGTCCGATGTGCGGGTAATAAGCCATCTCTCGTAAGTGGAAAGGTGTCTGTCCGCGGTTGGTTTAACCTGGGTATGTAACGCCCAATGCCTAATTTGAAGGTATCGTAGCCTTTCAGTTTCCGGTAGCCCATATTCCAATTTGAGCCGTTGGAATGGAATTATCCCGTTGACGTCAAATAGGTGGCCAAGCGAGCGGCACCCTGATGTTCTCCACCGCCCGAAAGCGGCGGTGTCCATACCAGGCTGAAAATCAGGATTGTTCAGCAGCGGAGTGAGAGGCGAGGGGAAGGTGGTGAGGTTGTGTTTGACATTGGTGTGATCCCATGTGTCAAGGATAGCTCGCGTGATGTGAGACGCGTATAAATAGGGCGGTCTGTGCCTCTTTCGGAGGAAGGGAATTTCTTGCAGAGGTCTGGCGGCAACCGCCTGGTCCTGGAACAGCCAGTGCTTCTCTGACTCCAACCGATTCCATTCCACCAAGTGGCGCAATTGGGCAGCTCGAAAATAGAGGTGGAGATCGGGAATGCCAAGGCCCCTCTCTCTGGTGGAAGCATCGCAAGTGTCTGCTTCATCCGTGGCTTACGGCCATTCCATATGAATTGTGCCAGATCCGATTGGATCTGTTGTATCCACCCCTTTGGAGGTCGGAGAGGCAAAGTCCGGAACAAATATAAAATCTGAGGTAAGATGGTCATTTTGACCGCAGCTATTTTACCGAGCCAAGAGAGAGGTGGTGCTTCCAATGGCTCAATTCCGTACGTATCCTCTGCCTTAACCGTGTGTAGTTGGTGGTAACCGTCTCCGACAGAGAGGAGCCAGTTGAACTCCTAAATATGGGATCGTGTCCACTGCCCACTGAAGGGGAGTAGGCCCTGTAGCTGTGCACGGGTAGGGGGCGCCAGAGAGAGGTCAAGCGCTATCGACTTATCCATATTCACCTTAAACCCCGAAACTCGTGCGAAGGACTCTAACTCTGCGAGGCACGCAGGTAATGCGAGGGCGGGGTTTGACAATGAGATGAGGACATCATCAGCGTGCAGGCTAACCGTATGGGTGTAGCCTCTGAATTTAATCCCGGTGATCGCAGGGGTGTGTCGGAAACGATGAGCCAGAGGCTCCATATAAAACGCGAAAAGAAGGGGAGACAAGGGGCACCCCTGCCTCGTCCCTCTCTCTATGGGGAAGCGGGTAGATACATGACCATTAACACGAACTGTGGCCGTTGGGAACTTATAGCAGTTCAGGATGTATGTGCGAAATTTCTCCCCTAGTCCTGCCCGCTCGAGGACCCGCTCCAGGAATGGCCAGTGGACCCGGTCGAATGCCTTCTCGGCATCAATAGTGAGCATCATGTATTCCCCTTGTGTTCGCGAGGCTTTCTCAATGAGGTGGAGGGCCCGGTGGGTATTATCGCTGGTTTGGCGCTGGGGAATAAATCCCGCTTGGTCAGGATCAATGAGGCCGGGCATATGTGGCGCGAGGCGCCCTGCCAGTATCCCTGTGTATAATTTAAGATCTATGTTGAGGAGGGATATGGGGCGATAGGCTCCGCACTTGGTCTTATCCTTCCCAGGTTTGGGGATAACCGCTATAGAAGCCTCGAGCATATCCCCCGGGATCGCTCCAGGTTCGGCGAATGAGTTAGAGTTTCGTGAGAAGCGGGGCCACCAGTGCACAAAAGGTCTTGTAAAATATGGCGGAAAAGCCATCCGGCCCAGGGGCTTTAGCAAGTTTAAGGCGTGAGATGGCCGCTATTACCTCCTCTAATCGAATGTCCCCATCTAAATGATCAGCCTGGGCCTTGGTCAACGCTGGCAAGTCAACGGATTCGAAAAAGGCAGCACTCTCCGCGGTAGACAGTGGCGAATAGGCATAAAGACGGGCATAAAAATCCCGAAACGTTTCGGCAATCTCTGCGTCCTCAGTGATTCGCCCGCCATCCCCCCGCTGAAGCTCCCGGACCCCCTGTTTCTGCCGAGATTCGCGCAATTTATGGGCGAGGAGGCGGCCACATTTGTCTCCTCCAGTGTAGTAAGCGTGTCGCAGCCGAAGGGCCGCAAACTCTGCCCTGTCTTGATCTAACGCAGCGAGTTGCTGCCGAGTAGCCCTCAGTTGGCGCCAAACCCGTGGTGCCCCAGTCCGCCGGTGCATCTGCTCTAGCTCTTTGGTTTTTTGGGCAAGATCCTCTCTTTTGCGTCTACGCTCCGCATTCTCCGTCGCCGAGACGGCTATCAGTTCCCCTCTTATCACTGCCTTCAGTGCTGCCCATTGCGTGGCCAGAGTGGTATCATCGTTGGCGTTGTGAGAGAGGAAATCTTTGATGGCGCCCTGTACTTGGTCCACCACGGCGGGGCGGTGCAAGAGTGTATCCCGGAGGCGCCACACACGAGATGGACGTTGCATTGGGGGAAGCGTGAAGGTTACTGTGACGGGTGCGTGATCGGAAAGGGAGGCAACCCCTATCTCCACTCCCGTGGTTAATGTGCGTAGGGATGCGATCGCCAACAGGTAGTCTAATCTAGCGTATGTCTTGTGCGCATTAGAATAATAAGAGTATTCACGACTTTGGGGATGAAAGCATCGCCACAAGTCTGTGAGGCCTAGATCGTGGAGGCGCGCCAAACCTTCTGCCGACAGTGCTCCCGTCTGAGTAAAGCGCGGACATGACCTGTCTGCGACATTGTCGAAAACCAAATTCAGATCGCCTCCCAGGAGGATCTCGCGGTCCGTGGTGGCCGTTGCTTCAGTAAGAACTGTGTGTAGAAACTTTTCTTGTCCCTCGTTGGGGGCGTAAACTGAACCTATAGTGAGTGTGAAGCCTCCAGTGCAAACCCGGTAAATCAAGAGTCTGCCCTTAATTTCGGCTTCCTTATGAAGGACCTCCCCTTTGAACCGCTGGGCAACCAATATGGCCACTACGGCTGATTTGGTGGGGCCTGATGAAAACAATTGGGTCGGGAACTTGCGAGATTTGAGATTTGTCTAACAGGTGTGTTTCCTGAAGCAGGCATATGTCTGCTTCGGTATGCTCTAAGCATGATAGAACGGCTTTGCGCTTCACGGGGTTATTAAGACCCCTCACATTTAGGGTGAGTAGTTTAAGCATGGTGGGACCCATACCAGTAAGTAAAAAGAACTAGGAGCGTGAATGAGATCTGGGGACTGAAGCAGTGAGAGCCATAAACCTGCGAGGGCCCCCTGACTACTTGTCGGCGTGAACCCCTGCTACCAAGGAAAAAGGGTGGACAAGGAACCCCATACCCCCCCAAAAAAATCCCCAAATATACATCTATAAAAAATCTACTAACGAAAAACAAAAATAAAATTGAGAAAAAAAAAAAAACATGAAGTGTATCTTAGTCCGTCATCCATGGATGATCAGAAAAATGTTTCAGTGGGGAACGAGTAGTGGCCGATGGCGTCTCCCCGCCAACCGCGCTCATGTTAGGTGGACATATCAAAAGAAGTTAGTAACAAACGTGGTCTCAGCTAGGCTGTGTTTTGGCTAATTCTGCCGACAAGTTCTCAAGGGCGGCCTTCTGACCCTCGAGGATCTCAGTAGGTTGTGGCCGGTTAGGTTGGCGTCTCCGGCTCTGGCGTCTCCATCTTGGTTTCCTGTCCTCTGTGCCGGGTGTCAGGCCATCGTCGGTGGTCTCCTCCGTCGGTTGATCAATTCCTAGCAGGCGACAGGCCTCAGCGAGGAGCGGAGCTGGAAGAGTTTCCCATCCTTGCGAAAGACCAAACGGAACGGGTGGCCCCAGCTATAGGAAATATCTTTCTGGCGGAGGTACGAAGTAACAGGCCGAAAGGTTCTTCGTTTTTGTAGTGTAAGCGCCGCCAAGTCTTGGAACAGGGCTGGAGTCTGCCCGCGGAATGTCAGGGGGTGCAACTGGCGGGCCTTCTGCAGTATCTCTTCCTTGGTGCGAAAATCCTGCACACAGACCAGTATATCAGGTGGTGGAGCCGCGGCTGGGCGGGGGGGACCCACTCTGTGCGCCCTGTCGAAGTGGAGAGCAGAGTCTAAGGGTCTGCCAAGAACGTGATTAAAAAGGTCCTTGGCATATTTAAAGATGTCACCCGCTTCTTTGTCAGTCCTCACCCCTCGGATCCTAATGTTGTGACGACGGGAGCGGTTTTCCAAATCCTCGAGATGCGACTGTAGGTCTATCTGTTGGTCATGTATACGGATAACCTCCTGTTGCAGCATCGATAGTTCCGTATCTCGCCCGTCGCTCTTCTCCTCCAGCTCAGCTACCCTCTCGCCTATGCAGTCCACGTCTCTGCGGACCTCTTTGATTTCCGTCGTGAGGTCTCTCTTAAGTGTCTGTAAATCTTCACGCAGGGCTACGAAAAGGGACTCGAGGAAGGCTTTCGTGATCGGCTCTCCCCCGTCACCCCCCATCTGGCCAGCTAGCTCGGTGCTTGCCGGGTTCTCGCTCGGTTGCTGACTGCTTTGAGCTCTGGCAAAGAGGTCCTTAAGAGACTTGTCCTTCCGACCCCTGGAGGAGGACATACCGCGTACTGACGTGTGTCAGAGATGTATTCCGGCAAGCTGGGTATGTGGCAGTACGGGCCGCGGTACCCCGGGATCCCCCAAAGCCCGTCTAGGAGCCTCGCACCGGGCCGTGTGGTACTGCCAATGGCGCCGGTCTGCCTTCCAGGTTTCCCCTCTGGGTCTGTGCGCCTCTGGGGGTGGATGCCTCCGGTCCGACAAGGGGTCCGCGAGCCCGCTTCCCCCGTTCCACTCTGGGAGGGGAAACAACCTTTAGAACGAATCCAGGCCCCGGGCAGCGTCACAAGTCTCTCATGGGGCAGGCCCTAACTTCGTGCTGTATGCAGGTTTCCACTGGCGGTTGCCAGGGCCCCCAGTCGTATCGTCGGGCGCCCCACCAGCTCACCCAGGCAAATCGTTATGACCCTGTCGGCCACTCGCACTCCACACTAGGCCTCACTCTGCTCAGCTGGGTCTCGGAGCCACCCCCTCTGCTCGCCGTCTCGCTCTGCACTCCCCGCTCTGCACTCTCCCAGTGTCGACAGCACACTGCGACTTTCCCCAGCCTGATGGACACTTGCCTGTCGTTCCGTGAAGGGCCAGCGGCTCCCAGTCTCTCAGCTGCGCCGTCTGTCCCCGGAGGCTCTCCCGTTCTGCCGGGCTCCGCCCAAGATGGCGGGCCCACCACAGTTCCGCCGCTCGATCTCTTCAACGGGGCGAGCCAGCCCTCTCTGCAGGATCGTGTGCACTCCGATCTCAGGCTGTCGATCTCCGCTCAGCGGCGTTCTCGCCCGCTGTCTCTCTCCGGACGCTCTGTCTCCGCAGGCTCAGCCTCTCCGGGTCTCGTGACTCGGCTGCAGCCGCTCCAGCGCCGGGGTTCCTCCCGGCCAGGCCTCGCCCCTTCCGCGCCAAGTACCGCAACTCGGTCGTAGAGGCCCCTGTGGTGGTAGAACAGCTCCAATCACCACGCCGTGGTGGCCGCTGTGTCCGCAGAGATGTTTGGCTACGTTTGTGCGGGTGTCCGACTGCTAATTACGGCCGAAACCGGTGCTTTGTCGAGCGGCCAGCGGGAGAGCTCGATCGGCACGTCCTATCAAGCCGCCATCTTGGCCACGCCCCCCTGGAAGATATTTTAAACAGAAACCCACCTCCATACCAACAGACTTCTGCGGTGGTGACACCTAATGCACCGCCAATGGAAACTGGGAGGAATAAAAAACCCGAACGAAGAAATGAAACAAATAGGTCACAAGAACAATTTAAAACTTCACAAAATGAAGAGAGAGAAAGTGACAATGCAACTGAATTAGCAAAAACGACAAAAGAATTGACTGAGAAAATAAGAGAATTGACAAAGAATATGGAAGCTGTAACTGTACCAGTAACGATAGGTCCAGTAATGCCAATTTTTGAGAATCAGAAAATTAATGAACATTCCTTAGTGATTCCCATGAATTCACATTTGCAAAGAAAAAGAGAAGGGATGGAACTGAATAATGAAGGTGCACAGAATTTGGCTAGTACCTATAGACCAAGCCCACCTACAAATTTGACGATAAATGAACATGAGATTAGGAGAATGCCTATGGTGACAGAGTCCGCATCAGGAACACCAGAAAGAAGCAGCGATTGAATAGAATTAAATAGTACGCCTGTAGGTCCGACTCCAGATGAGTTAAACGAATGGATGAAAGCGCTAAAAACAAAAGAACCGGAAGAGAAACCATTAGATGTAATTAGGTTGAAAATAGACATGGAAGAATTGATTTTGGGAACAATTGGAACAGAAAAATTAAAAAATTATCAGGATGATGAGATTATGTTTTTGTGCAAGAGTCTTACTTGGAGAGCTAGAAATTTACATGACAAATTGGAAGAGACAGCAAGTGAACTAGGAGTGGAATTTGTAAAAGTGAGAACGTTGCAGAAACCATACAGAGTAGATTTTTGTGAAAAAGACATAGAGAATTTGAACACATCAGGAAGACTGACCCAAATAAAAGAGTTGATTGTTTTATTGAGAAAATGGGGTGATGTGGATAGATGGAGAAATAGATGGTCAAAGAAGAATGAGAAAACAACAGATAAAGCATCTTTGGCTTTGCAGTGACAGATAGGGAACCAGTTGCTAGGGAATACCCGATGAGAGAAACTCCAGGGGGTAGTTATGTGCATGTTCCGTGGACCAGACAGGATATACTGTCATTTACAAATGACTTCCCAAATTGAGAGAGAAACCAGTAGAATGGTACAGACAAGTGGAGAGATTTGTTAAGGTGTCAAAAGTGCTGTGGATAGACCTGGATGGATTGTTTGATATAGTAGTGCCAGCTGATTTGTGGACAGAATGTAAGATTACTATTGATTGGCCAGCTGTAGAATATCCAAGGGACGCTAAAACAGGAGCGCCAGGACCAGAAGTGATGAGGAAGTACGACCAAGTAATTACCTTTTTGAAGAATAAAATTCCACCAAAAGAAACAGATTGGGTAAAAATAGACAGAACAATGCAGGAAAGCAAAGAGTCAGTGCACGCCCTCTCTGAGAGATTGTTGTTGGTCTTCAAACAGTATAGTGGTTATGAGACACTGAATGAGAAGGATATGAGTCATTTTGTATATAGGTTTGTGTATGGATTAAAACCAGAGATAAGTGAAATGATTAAGCAGCACTTGATTGGTTGGCAGAATAGCACAGTGGATGAGGTTTTGAGATATGCTAAGTATTGCAGTGATGAAATTGAGAGTAGACAGCGTAAATTGAAAGAAAAGGCCATGTGGGCACAGGTGAAAGTTGCAGAGAAGCAAGAAGCTCAATTGAATAATGCTGGTAATGAAACAGGACAGGTTAAATCCCGACCTAATATAGGTAAAGGAAAAGGACAAATGAGCATAGATGAGGTAAAGAAAAAGTGGCCATGCCACAACTGCGAAAGCTAGGACATTGGAGAAACGAGTGTAAATTTCCTCCAAAACCTAATGTGGAAAATCAATCATTAAATTCACAGGTGCAGAGTGAGGTAGTTACTCAACAAGGTCAGGTGCCACAACCACCACTTCCCAAGAGTGTTAACCAACAGAAATACAGTGCAGAAACAGGATTCTACGGAGGAGAACAGGTAACACAGTTGCCGCGTGCAGCTGCAATTTCTCAATATTGGTTACGACAGGATGAGGATGACACGGATGAAAGTTCCTGACGGTGCCTAGGAGAGGGGAAGAGTGCGTGCTTGGCGCAACTCTAGAGGTAGATCAGTCTGGTCCATTTGTGGATGGAGAAGTGAATCGTGCAAATGTAACATTCCTTGTTGACACTGGAGCTACCCGTTCTACTGTTAGGTCAGTGGAAATTCCAAACCTTCCTCTCTCAGGTGAACATATCCAAGTAGTTGGAGTATCAAATCAGCAAATTAAAACGCCTCTTACTAAATTAGTGAAGGTAAGAATTGGTCCCTTTAGCGAAATGCACCGATTTGTGGTATGCGATTGTAATCCCGTGAACCTTTTAGGACGCGATTTATTGTGCAAGATGAACTGCACTATCTATTGTACCCCAGACGGAATTGCATTTCAGACTCCAGATGAGGATGTGCTGTATAAAATGACAATGGTGAATTTAGAACCAGAAGTAAATGGTTTGTTTCCTGTATTTAATGCAGAGAAAATCCCAATTGAATTGAAAAAGACAGTGAAAGAAGAAGTGTGGGACTTTTCAGGAGAAGATGTAGGATTAATGAAAGGAGTAGATCCCGTTAAAATAACAGTGAAAGAGGGAACGAGTTACCCAAATACGCCCCAGTATAAATTGACGCCAGAAATAATTGAAGGAATAACGCCAGTAATAAATAAAATGATTGAACAAGGGATTCTAAAAGAAATCATGAGCAGTCCATGTAATTCGCCAATAATGGGACTGAAAAAGCCAAACGGAACATATAGAATTGTACAAGATTTGAGGAAGGTAAACAAAATTGTTGTGCCTTGTTGCCCAATAGTACCGAACCCTGCTGTGATTCTATACCAGATTCCACGTGAAGCAGAATGGTACACAGTAATTGATTTATGTCATGCATTTTCTCTATTCCATTGCATCCAGATAGCCAGCCATTATTTGCGTTCCGGTTTGGAGAGCGTATTTTGGCATGGTGCCGAATTCCTCAAGGGTATACAGAAAGTCCCTCAATCTTTAATCAGATTCTAAAGAAATCATTGGAAGATTTAAGAATGCCAGAAAAGTCATTGATGGTTCAGTATATTGATGACCTACTGGTGGCATCAAAAGCAGAAAGAAGCATGTGTCAATGATACGATTGCTTTGCTGAATCATTTAGCAAAAAGAGGACATAAAGTGTCCCCTTCAAAATTGAAGTTTTGTCAACAAGAAGTCCAGTATTTAGGGCATAAAATTGAGAAAGGAGTGCGAAAGGTAACGACTGAAAGAATAAAAATGATTCAAGGAATGAGAGCTCCAATGACACAAAGAGAGGTAAGAATGTTTTTGGGAATGGTTGGATATTGTCGACAATGGATACGCGGTTTTTCACTGATTGCTAAACCATTGCAGAAACTGACAAAGAAGGATGTTAAAGATCCTTTTGAAATGAATGATGAAGAAATGAAAGCATTCAGAGAGCTGAAAAAGAAATTATGTGAGGCTCCTGCATTGGGAATGCCTGACTATGAGAAAGATTTTGAGCTGTATTGCAGTGAAAGAGATGGATGTGCATTTTCAGTTTTGGTACAGACATGAAACTATGAAAAGACCAATTGCATATTTTTCGGCTGTTTTAGACCCTGTAGCGAAAGCATTGCCTGGAGATGTTTGAAAGCAGTTGCTGCTACTTGTGTGAGTCTGGAACAGAGTGAAGGCATAGTGATGGGGTATCGATTGAGAGTGTATGTTCCCCATTCTGTGGAAATTCTTTTGACAAGAACGAAAGCCCAATACATGACACATAGTCGGCTGACTAGGTATGAAAAAGTAATTTTGAGTGCAGATAATGTGACCATTGACAGATGTATGAATGTGAATCCTTCGACATCATTGCCAGATGAAGAGAGTGTGATTGAAATGGATGAAGTAGATCACGATTGTCTGAATGTGCTTGAATACTGTACAAAACCAAGGTCTGACATACGAGATGAGCCTTTGAAAGAATCAGATTATATTCTGTTTGTGGATGGCTCATGTTTGAGAACAAGTGATGGAGTTTTAAGTGCAGCATATGCAGTTTGCACAGTAGCAACTGTAATGGAAGCATCTTGTCTGAAAGGTGTACGATCTGCCCAAGTTGCTGAATTAGTAGCTCTGATTCAAGCATGTAAGTTGGGAAGAAATGTACGGGTTACGATTGTGACAGATAGCCAGTACGGCTTCGGGGTGGTGCATGATTTCGGTCAGATTTGGTCACAAAGGGGTTTCTTGACGTCTGCAGGAACGCCCATTAGAAATGGAGATTTTGTGAAAAAGCTGCTTGAGGCGATACAGCTGCCTAAACAGATCGCTGTAGTGAAGTGCAATGCACATAAAAATGGGGAAGACTACATAACTGTTGGTAATAAATATGCTGACGAAATGGCACAGTATTGTGCAAAGAATGTGGTTTCTTTAAACAAATGTCGGGAAAGAGAGCATATTTCTTGTCCTTTGCTTTTTACTAACTCTATTGAAACATGGGATGAGGTGAGACAGTTACAAGAAGCTGCAGAGGATGAGGAAAAAGATACATGGATAAAAGCAGGATGTAGAAAACATGAAGAGACTGATGTTTGGGTTTACAGGGATGAGAGACCAGTTATGCCTGATAGCATGATTTCTGACATGGCACGGATGTACCATGGACAAGCCCATATTGGGAGAGATTCAATGATCAGACTTTTAGACAAACATGGTACAATCCAAAATTCAGAGCCATAGCTGAGAGTCTTTGTCAGAGATGTCTTATTTGTCAACAGTTAAATCCAGGAAGGAAGACAGTAGTGAGTCTAGGAACAATAGGACGAGAAGGGGGTCCTTTCACTAGAATGCAAATGGATTTTATTGAAATGCCACCTTGCAACAGACTAAGGTATGTCCTAGTGGTCGTCTGTTTGTTTTCCGTTGGGTGGAGGCATACCCAACAAGAAGGAATGATAGTATTACGGTAGCAAAACGTATGCTGCGAGAATTCATTCCGATGTATGGTTTTCCAGTCACGATTGAAACAGATAGAGGAACACACTTCCAAAATGAATTAGTTAAACTGATTTGTGAAGCACTTAGTATTAAACAGAAACTACATTGTAACACAACAAAAAAACAGAAGGTCAAGGCACTCAAGACCAGCACTAGTCAATGTAGTTTTTCTGTATTTATACATTGTGCATACAGACCAGAGGCTTCTGGAATAGTAGAGCAAGTGAATGGAACAATCAAGAACAGGTTAGGAAAAATGTGTCAAGCTACAGGACTCAAATGGCCAGATGCTTTGCCATTAGTTCTAATGACAATCAGAAGTATTCCGGAAAGGAAAACTGGACTCAGTCCCCATGAAATAATTATGGGACGAGCAATGAGACAAGCACAAGTACCTGTCAACAAACTACTGACTATAACTGATGATCTAGTGCTGGATTATTGCAAAGGATTGGCTGATGTGGTGCGTTCTGTGTTTCATTAGGTTGGACCGGATGCGACCACTCTTGAAAGAAAACCAGCTCACGACTTGAATCCAGGAGATTGGGTCCGCATAAAAGTCCACCAGAGAAGAAACTGTTTGGTTCCTCGCTGGGACGAACCACGACAAGTGATCCTGTTGACGACCACTGCAGTCAAGTGTGCAGGAGTGAAACACAGGGTACATGCCAGTCACACCATCAGAGTTCCAGAACCTAAAGATCGACATGTGAGTCGACATCTGGAAGTATTGGATAACAGTTCAACATCAGAAACAGAAGAAGAAACAAACAGGGTGCCAGAACTTGAAGATCGACCAGTAAGTCGACATCTGGAAGACCCAACTACAAGTGCAACGACAGAAGAAGTAGAAGAAATAGCTGAAGTTCCAGAATTTGAAGATCGACCTGTAAGTCGACATCTGGAAATATCAGACACCAGTTCAGAATCTGATACAGAACATTCGGATTGTGAAGAAATTCTAAAAAGAAAATGGAATTTTGAAAGCATAAGAGAAGAAACTGAGCCAGAAAATAGTGACAGTGAGCAACCAAGTACAAGTTGTGGTAAAAATCCTTCGGAGATAATATTGATAGATGAAGAAGGAGAGTTTCAAACAAAAAGCTAGAAAAATCGGAAGATCCCGAGGAGCAATAGGGACAAAGAGTCAAACACGAGAACAGGGAAATTTAGAAGCAGATAGGGAGACTGACACAAATTCGGGAAGAACCTCGAGGAGGGACAGAAATAGGTGAACGAAGGAAGATAAGAAAAGAACCACAAGTAGAGGAAAATGAAATTATAAGTTTCAAAATAAGAGGAAATAACGAGAGAATTGAAACAGAGTCTGAAGAAAGTGGAGAGGAAAGAAACCAAAAGCTAGAAATTGGAAAACAGAAAGAGAGGAAAAAGGAAGTGAAGCAAAAAGGCCAAGAAAAGGAGACAATTGGCCCAACGAAGTGAGAAAATTAAGATACAGAATCATAAGGTTGGATGGGAAAAGTGCTGAACAAGTGAATGAAATAACAAGTCAGAGAGAGCAAGAAAAACAAGGTGGAAAACACTTGCAGAAAACGAAAAGAGTAAAGAAGGTAAATCCGAAGTATAGATCGCCTGAATGGTTGTATCGTGCTTTGACTAGCAACAAAGAAGAAAAGAACACTCACGAAAACCCAGAACAAAGAAACCTGATGGGAGAAAGTGAAGTGCAACAAACCTGAAGAAGTTTAGATAGTTTCTACCGGATTTGACAAAACACTGGATCTGACGAAATTACCGGATGTGACAAAGAAAGAATTCTGAGAAGGAATTAAAAAGAAAGTACCAAGCAAAGACAAAACATTTGAGTGCAGAGTGGCAAATAAGTCATTTCTGAGGTGTAGTGACACAATTTTCTGGAAAACAAATAAATAAGGTTATCAAACAAAATGGAGAATAGTAGAGATAGAAAATGTAAATGTGAGTTTTTAAGTAGATGGTGCAAGATGTGTTGCTTTTGTACAGGATTATTAATAACAGTATGGGTGGTTTTAGCAATCACTATTCCAATTAGTTTAGCTGTAGTAGAAATGTCTAATAACACTGAGAAAGAAAAAGGAGCTAACACTCAAGAACCAGTTATTTTAAAGAGTAGTGCAGAATTACACAAAGACAAATCAATAACAGATTTTTCAAAAAATGTTTTTACTAAATTATTATATGAGTATGTAGAAACAATGGATGTAAGAGATTACTATGTTTGTATGCAGTTGCCTGCATCTGTAGCAGAGGGTGTGACTTATCATCACCTCCCTTTGACATATGGAATAACATGTAGCGTTTTAGCAAGTTTATTTTATAAAACAGGTAGATTAGAATATTATTACACTGACATAAATAAGATTTTTGCGAAAGTTTCTGTAGTTCCCGAGCTTAACAAAATAAAAGAGGGAAAAACATTTGGTGAATATTTTTTAGAAGATAAGATTTTAACATTAGATATTATAATTAGGTACAACCTTACCTGTGAGTTAAAGAAGGAAGAAAAAGTATTTTTAGAGATGGTTGAAGAGAGAAGAGTGAAATTTCAAAGAAAAGTGATAGAAGAGACAAAAACACCTCTTTGGGCGTTTGAGGAAGACCATCATGACAAGAAAAGGACAAATGCAGCTATGACTCTGGATTGGCCCCAACAGGGGAAGGTTGTGCATTAGAAGAAATAAGACAAGATATGACAATTATTTTGTGGGTTCCAGTAATTGCCATGACAATTACCAAATTATAGGTGGATGGGGATTCAAAGGAGGAAAAGATCCAATATTTCCAGGGATTTATTATGTTTGCGGAAATAGGGCTTATTATAGGTTGCCGGACCATTGGTATGGGTCATGTTACTTAGGCCTGGTCTTTCCAAAGATTTTTCATGTGGATAGAAAAGAAAAGGAACACACAAAATGATAAATACCTTTACACGTAGAAAGAGGGAAAGTTTTTCAGAAATAGTAGGTGATATTTTTGGTGCATTAATACCAGCAGTGGGAATATCTTTGAATGCATTTAGAATTCGGAAATTATCCACAGTGGTAGATCGTTTATCTACAGATACTGCTGGAGGGTTCTTGATGGTAAATACCGAGATGGTTGCCATGAGAGCTATGGTGATGCAAAATCGACTTGCCCTTGACATTCTTTTGGCAAAGAGGGCGGAGTCTGTGGAATGCTGAAAGTCCAACATTGTTGCACTTACATTCCAGATAAAAGCGAAATTATACAGAAGTATATAACAAATATTACAAGTTTGCACAAAGAACTTGTTCCACTGGAAGGTTGAAAGTGCATGGGGAAAACTTGGTAAAGGGTTTTCTTCAGTAATAACTTGGTTAACAAGAATGAGTGGATTAATAATAGGGAAAGTTATAATAATAGCAACCGTGATAATAATAATAATAATATTAGTACTGAAGCTTGTAATAACATGTATAAAGAGAAGAAGAAGGCAGAATAAGATAGAAAGAAAACATGATAAACAAGGAAAGAGAGAGAGAAATGGGTGAAATAGAGTTAGAAGAAATAAAAGAGAACATGTACAAGAAAACGAAGAAACAAGTTGAAAGGGATACAGTTGTGTAAACTAACAAAAGCAAACGGATAAAAGATATATGCTGTCTGAGAAAATTGTATAACTTGGGTTTTTGTGGTGATATTAAAAATCACCAAAGGGGAGTTGATGGAGCAGGGTAAATGAAATTTTTTAACCTCCTAATGTTTTACGTAAAATAATTAATAAACATGTTCGTTTAAGTAAATAACCAACAATGTATGTTACATGTTAAGGGTTAAAGGTAACACGCTATTCCGTGTGCAAAATAATCAACTTATAATTGTTTACGTGTCTAAACATAACATAATAGCTGCGTACTAATTAACATAATAAATGCATGATCTGTGCTTTTAAATAAAACGTGTGGTTGCAAAATAAAGCGATGGTAAGTAAGGGACAGCTTTATATGTTGCTTTTTGCTAGGTAATACCTAATTGGGGTACGTAGAAAGACGGGAGGGAAACGAAAGGGTTTATATTTCTTTGTTTTAACAATATTTTGTTTATCTTTGAAAATAGTGCGCTTAGGCCTGTCGAGCAGCAATATAAAATGGCCGCAAGTTGCTACAGTACGCATGAGCGGGAGACCATGTGATAGAGGAGAGAGGCTGTGGAAAAGGGATGATCACGTGCTGATGCTGAGAGGCTAAGATGGAAGTATGGTCAAGGCTGTTGTGACCTTTCTGAGCAGATGTGTGCCAAGATGATCAGCAAGAAGCGTGAGAAGTCCAACTGAATCAATAGACGGAACTGTTAAACCTAAAATGTAACAGAAAAAGATACAATTTGGACTGATCGAAATGGATGAGCAATTGCATGAACTGTGGGAAACGATGCTTGCATGGACATTCCACAAGGAACTGGTTAAGACCAGGAAGTTTGATTAAAATGTATATGGGCCGGAGTTTTGACCAATGAGAAAGAGTCACGCCATGAAGAAGAAACATTTTATGCTGTAAGCTAGAATTAGGGTATAAGAAGACCTACTCTTGGTGGGAGGGGTTAGAATGCTGGAGAGTAGATGCTGCGTTAGATGCTGTGGGAGAGGCTGCAGGAGAAGTTACTGGAGAGCAGATACTGGAGAAGTTAGATGCTATAGATGAGAGAAGTTGCGGTTGCTGATGCTGACGAGCTGATGCTGCTGCTGCTATTTTCCTTTTCCAGTTGAGTATAAGATGCTGCTTGAGGAGAATTTTCCAGATAGATTCTTATTTTAGAACTATTAGATTTCCCCTAGATAGATAGGTTGATCTTTAAGAGTACTTACTATGAAAACCTTATTTTTCCGTCTAATAAAAATGCATTGTAATTTCAAGTTATTCTTATATTGATGATAAATGTAATGATCTGAATAATAAGCTTAACCTCATTTCCTGCATTCAAAACTTTATATAAACTTTATTATTCTTTAAACAAATGACTCAGTGATTCTTTAGCTCAATGATTAAAATGAAATATTAAAGAGTTTGTGATTGAGCTGGTCTTAATCACCATCAACTGATTCCTACTAGTTGGTCCATCGACCAATGAGCGGAATACCTTAAAGCAAAGAGAAATATTATGTCATGTTAAAGAGGTATCCCGTCTCCTTCCAGCGAATCGTTTTTCTCCTAGGTTATTGACGGAGGAAATCCAGGGAACAAATGAGTAAGTGAATGTATATGCGGTGTTATGGGCCCCACCGTCATATGGATATAGTGTGTGTGTTGAAGGAGTAATTGCACCTGGATGACCGAAGTATATAGGAGAATAATTTTTATTGTTAGTGCTGGATCAGCTGTCTTGGGGGCTGTAAGGGAGTCAAGCGATTCAGGCCATCCGAGAATGGGGTGTGGATGACGATTGTTTCCTAATACCATCAGCTCTGTTTTAACCCCAATTAGCTTAAGGGCCTGATTTAACTTGAATGAAAAGGTTTGTAAAGCGGTCTAAAGAGAGGTTTGGAAAGGCTGTTAAGCTAGTCATGGCTGCTTTGATGGGTAGCAAAGATAAAAGGCGCTCCTTACTGAAAGAGGTGATATAGAAATGCTTGTCCCACCACTGCATCTATTTATACAGTAATGTTGTGTAAAGGTGTTTCTGATGGATAGGTCTAACTGCAGATTCATCACCTTTAGACTGTCCCTCAGGCACAAGACTGGATACTAACATTTTCACAGCAGTGCCTGCACATGCCACTAGGTGGTGCTGTATGGCTCTGAGTTGGCCATGTTCCGCCCCAAAAGTGATCCAGTGGAGCCACATATAAGCACTACCCCATGCATGGACATCAGTTCCTTTCTTTCCACACCTTTGAACATGCATCCAGAGCTCAACTCCCTTTTTTCATCTGTTTGACAAGTTTTTTGTACTAAATTCCATTGTGCAAGGAACAATGTCCTATAGGGTTCAAACCACTTTGTGACTGTCATAAACAGATGTCGGTGACAGAACTGCACAACGTGTGACCCTGGTGCTTGGGCTGGGGTCATGACTCCGAGTCATTTAAGGGATGTGTCCTCATACACCCAAAGGTGATCCCAGACCATGCAGTAAAGATGTATGTCGCTGAACATTGGAAGAAGCCATGTAAGTTCATTGATGAAGTGCAAATCAAAGCAAAAACACTGCTGGCAAAGTGAGACTCTACCCCATCCCGCCACTCTCTAGCTGCAGAGAAGTCGCAAGTATGTCAAAGTGTCACTTGACCTCACTCCTAATCACCGATTGAGGAGCCGTCCCCACTGTTGATTCCAATACACACCAAGGTTCCATAGGTCATCGGCGACCCGCAACAAGACGAGGCCATTAGCGAAACAATGCAGCCTATTTTTGGCACTTGTATGGTTTCTTCTTACATGTCTTTGGGCCACAAAGATCCACAGGGACCTCAAGTCGGGTTAATGACATCGGATTTGCCTTCGTTGCTGTCTGAGCTCCAAGAACCCAACTTGGTTACTGCACCGAGTCAGGGCAGACTCATATTCCGGCTCCAAGACCTGCGCCAGTCCCTTCCTTGCCGAAGCTGGTTCCAACTTTGCCTGAGGTAGATCCTGTGCTGACCCTCAGCTGAATCTGCCTCGATCCCCACCAAGGCCATGCTTTGACTCCACTTCAGTCCAACCAGTTTCCAAACAATCTGAAACCGACAAAAACCTCCCTCTACCACATAGCCATGCTCAGTTGCTCCACCACTTTTCGATTCCGACTCTGACTAGAGTTTGCCGCCATTTGGAGATTACAATGGATATGATTTACCCCCACATTATGATGATGAAACCCAAGTATATGGATTTACAAGAAGCCGGTGGGCTCGATACTACTCTTTGATGCTAGGGTGATTTCCCCACTTGTGCCCCCATGGACAATGCTTCCTTTGAGGTAGACATAAGACCGGCTGCTGGGGTGCTAGATTTACAACTTCCCTCTCTTGAGGTTAAAACAAATGTGCTTACTGAAGTCTTTCAACCTGGGCCGACTTCTTCTCAGCCCTTACTGCCATTCAATGAAGCCCTTATGGGCACTTGGTCTAAACCTTGTTCTTGTCCATCAGTAAACAGGCAGATGCACAGACCGGTGCTTGACGACTCTGATTTTCTAAATCCTGATAGTCTGGTGGTTCAAACTTTTACCAGTAAGGTGAATCCTAATTCGTTCCCCCTGACAGGGAGATGAAAAGGACTGCGGCATTTGGGAAGTGTTTGTTCTTTTTCAACCACAGCACAGCCTTGAGGTCAATCAATGCCAGTTGGTTATTGGGCCATTGTACGCATACCCTTTGTCGTTTTGTGGCCAGGGACGGGGATCAGGCAGACAATGTGCAGGTCACCAGGGGCACTGATCTTACCAGTCCCCTGGAAATTCAGTCTCCAAGACGCTTTAGTTTGCTCTGTGGGAGGCAGGATCCAACATTTTCTCTCAAGATGGCAGACCACCACGTCCGACGGATGAGCTCATCCACCAGAGCAATGCCCTTCCATTTTCCGACCCTCCGCTGCTTACACAACATCAGAGCAGCTCTCAGAGGAGCACCTATCCACCTTACTGCAAGAGGCACAAGCCCTTCTGTCCAAACAGGCCACGGAGAGGGTTTCAGCCTTGGAAATAGGGGCGGGTTGTTACTCTTGCTATTTCCTCATCCCAAAGAAGGACTGAGGCCTTCATTCTATTTTAGATCTTTGCACTCTGAATGTCTTCCTACAGAAGGACAAATTCAAAATGCTCATACTGGCCCAAGTTCTGTCTGCCCTGGATGAAGGGGACTGGGTGGTAGCCTTGGACCTGCAGTGCCACAGATGTAACCTGTGCTTCAAGATCAACCAGGAGTGCCAACAGTTTTCTGTGTTCTCCTTTGGCCTTACCAGTGCCTTTCTGGTGTTATGAAAGTGATGGCAGTGGTCGCTGCTCATATTCAGAGGTTGGGGATATCAATTAGTCTCTATCTCAATGACTGGCTTTTGAAGGTGGACTCACCACAAACCTGTGCTTCAAGATCAACCAGGAGTGCCTACAGTTTTCTGTGTTCTCTTTTGGCCTTACCAGTGCCTTTCTGGTGTTATGAAAGTGATGGCAGTGGTCGCTGCTCATATTCAGAGGTTGGGGATATCAGTTAGTCTCTATCTCAATGACTGGCTTTTGAAGGTGGACTCACCACAGTCAGTCGTACACCACCTGCAGCCAATGACTAGCCTCCTGACATAGATGGGGTTCTGAATCAACAAGCCAAAGTTACACCTGACTCCTTCGCAAACACTTCCTTTTATAGGAGCTGTCTTGGCTATGGTGCAGTGCATGGTCTTTTTGACATTCAGACTACGATCCCGATGTTTCAGTCACAGTTTTGGATCTCGGTGAGAGCAGCTCTGAGACTGCTTGGCATGTTGGCCTTGTGCATCCTACTTGTCCATTCTGCCAGGTGGCTTAAGAGGGCTCAGCAGTGGAATCTGAAGTCTCATTGGACCCAGCACCAGGGAAACCTGGTGGACCTCATTCAGGTACTGGCGGAGACTGTACAAGATCTGCAGTGGTAGCCACTCGACTTCCAACTGACCAGCTGCAGTTACAAAGGAGTTGCTGCTGGGTTGGGGAGGCCATCTGAGAGAGAAGGAGGTCAAAGTGTAGAAATCTGGCTCTGCATCAAACTGTTGGAGCTGCGGGTCATCTGTCGTTGAAGGCCTTCCTGCCGTCCATCAAGGGAAGTCTGATACAGGTTCTCACAGACAATACCACCGCCATATGGTACTGGAAGAAGCAGGGCAGAGTGCGGGCCTGTGCCACGAGGTGTGGTGCTTCAGGGCATTTCCCGGATCGTGAACCAGCTGCCAGGGTCTTTAAACACCAGGACAGAAAAGTTCAGCTGGTGACGCCTGGTTGAGCACGAATGCTGTTTGCACCCCGAGGTGGCACAGGACTTCTAGCAGCAGAGCACTGCTGTGAAAACTCTGGGTTCAGTCTGGTGCACGGGAGATATTCTAATGTGAGAAATCTGAGGTTCGATACAGTATTCATGAGAAAGAGCATAACTTGTTTGACTGTTTTTCCAGGTTGCTGCCCTGCAGATGTCCGCTATGGGCATGTAGGTGAACAAGAAGGCTGATGTAGGCAACCTTCTTGTAGAATGCGCCATCATATTTCCTTGGAGAGAATGGCCTGCTTTATTATATCTGCTATGACTATGGCTAAAGACACCCAGCAAGTTATGATTTGCTTTGAAGAGAATGTCCTTCCTGTGGGTGGCCATAAGCTACTAAAAGGTGATCAAATTGTCTGAAATGGTTGATGCGGTCTATATAAGACTTAAAACACCTTCCGACGGGGGGCGTGGCTTGAGTCGCCACCAAGATGGCCGCAACCGGCTGAGGCTCCACTCCGCGACCGGAGCAGTTTCGCTCTCTGAAGCCGCTTTCCAGCTGTCTACGCGACATGTACCTGTCGCATTAGGGGAGCAGGCGCCGGGGCTCAGGTAGCTATCTTCTTTGCCATTTTCTGTGCTGCCTTTCGCCTTGTGCTCCGTGCGCCGCGCTCCCCTCACTACTGCCGGCGGCGCCCGCCATTTTGTTCGCAGCGGGACGCGGCCGCTAATTTTACTCAATAAACGTATTTTCCGCGTTGCTGCAAGTGCGGCGCGGGTCTTTTGAAACATGCTCCTTTTCTAAAACGGGCGCATTCTCTTCTATCCTGTGATGGGGACAACTTGCAGTTTAATGTAGAGACTCTGTATTTACCTCATCTCGCCATGCTCAGGACTTGTTCTCCCCGGTCTCCTTCCTCATGAATACCGTGTTGGTTCTAATTACCGGAATACTCTGCACATTGCCCTCTATGAGCACAAATGTTCCCATGTTTGGCTACCTTCCTGGTAAATGAATTAAGATGGATTAAGTTAAGTTGAGCCTGTCATATCTGTCAACGGATACCTTCAATTGTATGGTTGTCACTAATACAACTGGTTACAGTCACTGACTCTGGCTTTTGTTTGGGCATAAGTGGATTCTGATGTGCGCTTCAGCTGTGTGAGGTGACATTCAGAGGAGCTGTCTTCACTATTGCCTTTAGCTGCCTCTTTCAGGTGTCTTATTCTGCTATATTTGTTGCTCACCTTCTGGACACTATTTTACATTTTTACTTCCTGCCATATGGATTCATCTTCTTCTTTTGGTCAGAAAAATACTTCATCAAGTATGTCTTCTCTCCGCAAGGACTCCAACCCTGCTACCCCTCCCAAACGTCACAAGAAAGAACCTAGCTCACCTACCAAGTCTCCACTACCCATCACTCTGGAAGATCTCATGGAGGAGATTAAGCTCATTAAACCTTTTGTGATTTAAACCAACGCTACCCTTCAGAGGTTGGATGAGAAATGGTCTAATTTAGATTCAAGAGTGTCGGAGATGGAACAGAGAATTAGCGACACTCAAGATCTGATCCCTCAGGTTGCCGCCATGACTAAAGAGATTGCCCTTCTTAAATCGCAAACGGAGGATTTAGAAAACCGCAATAGGCGTAATAATCTTCGAATTTATGGCATTCCTGAGGGAGAGGAAGGGTCCGATATGATCGCCTTCTTAAAGACACATATTCCCAAAATTGTTGGTCTCAAGGAAGGTATTAATCTCAATCTGCAGCGTGCTCATCGCATTGGCCCTAAAACTGGAGGTTCTTCTTCTTCAATGTCAACCAACCGTCCCAGAGGGATAATCATCTTATTTCTGGAATATACTGAACTGTTAATGATCCTCTCAGCGGCTAAACAAAGAAAACAGATGTTATGGTCTGGTCACAAGGTCTTCTTCTCTCAAGATGTTGCCCGTGCTACTGCAACTCGTCGCAAGGAATTTCTTTCTCTCCGCCCGGCGCTTTGCTCCATGAATGCCAGATACGGTTTGATACATCCTTGCTACTTCAAAGTTACTTACAAAGAAAGGTCCTACTCTTTTGACCGTCCTGAAGATCTAAGACAATTTATTTCTCGTCATAAAGGGGATGAGATGGACTTTGGAGGGACCTGATCAATTTGTTGTTTATACTTTGTCTTATGTTCTCGGAGTTCATCTCTTTTTTCATATCTGTTTGAAGATGTTGAAATTCTCCTAATGTTTTTGGTCTCGGATTGTTGCAGTTGTTTTTCTAGACTATGGTAGTTTGTTTGTTATTATGTTTGGTCTTAATTGTTATTGTTTTTCTCGGTCTCTCTCCACAGATGTTCTCTCCTCATGTTCAGACCCATTCCCCAGTTGTTTCCCTCTTCCCTGCTTCTCCACTTTAATCCTAGTGTTTACAGTTACCCTCACGTATGGTAAGCGTTGAGTATTTCTTCTCATATTCTGGTTGTTGTTGATTGCCTGCTTCACGTTTATCGATTCAGGTCTGTTCTGTAGTTAATCTCTTTCATTGTTTTTGTCTCATTTTGGCTCCTTATTTTCTTATCTATTTCTTTAGTATTTGGCTCCGGTTGCTCTCGGATGTCTTGGCTGGCGTGGCCGTCTTTCCTCCCTTTGCGGCTTCCCGCCTCCTCATGTTATTTTCTTTATTCTGGTTATTTATCCTGTTTTTCTTGACTGAAGTCTTCGGGCTTCTTGTCAACTTTTCTTTGTTTATCGCTTACCTCTTCTACTTTTTCTATCTCTCTACTCTCTTCCTACTGTCCTCTGACATTATTTTTTCCTTTCCCTGTAACGCATTATGCTTACTTATCTCCATCCTATTTCGCTTTCCTCATCTTCATTTTACAAATTTTTTTTTTGCTGTTATTCAATATGTACTCCCTGGTGTTATGCACTTCATGTATTTCTATGTTTATCATACTACTACGCTTATTTTCAGTTTTATCAAGTGTCCAGGTATTTCTAAAAGCTATCTATTGCTTATCTTGTTGCTTAATTTTGCTTCTTTCTGGTTATCATGACTGAAAATGTTCGCATTGTTTCATGGAATGTTAAGGGATTACGCAATCACGTTAAAAAGCAGAGGGTTCTCACTCTTTTGTCTAGGCTGCAGTGTAAAATAGCAATGCTCCAGGAGACTCATCTTACGGATAATGAGATTAATTCTCTTAAAAGGCAATGGGTTGGATATGTCTTTTGCTCCCCATCCAAGGATAGGAAAAATTGAGTGATTACTTTGATTCATAAATCACTTTTCCTTGTTGTGGAAAAGGAAGAGAGGGATGTAGATGGCTTCTTTTACACCTCATTATAAATGGTTCCCCCATTTCCCTTCTCAATATCTATGGCCCTACTGGTGTTGACGCACAATTTTGGAAGGATATGTCGCGTACTCTCCACTCCTGTCCCGATCTCAATCTACTAGTGGGTGGGGACTGTAATCAAGTCATGGATCCCTTTATAGATAGGAAATCTAATGCTAGATACATTCCCAACAAAATACAAAAATCCTTTATGACTACAATTCAATCGAGGGGTTTGGTCGACGCTTGGAGAATATCTCATCCGGACACGTTAGAATACACTTTCTATTCCCCTACTCATAAAACCTCCTCTAGAATAGATATCTTTTTGAGCCCTCCTCTCCTTCCTAATTTAACCCATGCGGACATTGGGTCCATTCTTATTTCCGATCACGCTCCAGTTTTGATCAATCTAGATCTCCCCGCTGAATCCCCCAAGTCACGCAGATGGCGCTTTAATAATTACTTACTCAAGGACCATAAATTCCTGGAACGTTTCAAAGAGTTCTTGCCAGAGTTCTTCCTAAGGAACGCCTCTCCGGATATTCCTTTTTCCACTATATGGGATGCCTTTAAGGCTAAGGCCAGAGGTTTCACTATTGATTATGTTGCGACTAAAAAGAAGCAATGTAGTAAAGATTCTGCTTCTCAATTAGCCTCTATTAGGCGTCTAGAACATGCCTACTTCACGTTCAATAATGAGGACAACCTAAAAAAGCTAATTCAAGCTAAGCTGTCCTTCAATAAAAAATCAACAGAGGAGGCTTCTGGCACCTTACTTAAGATTAATTCTAAATTCTACGGTGGTCGTAACAAAGCTGGCAAGCTATTAGCGAACTATTTAAAGGTTAAATCTCAACGTTCTAAGGTGGCCAAAATTACTGACACTAGTGGCGTTGATCATTTCAAAGATGATGAAATATTAAGCTGCTTTACGGATTTCTACAAGACGCTATACACTCCAGAATCCTCCCCTTCTGAAGCGGCGTTGGATTCTTTCTTTGATGCACTCCCGCGTTCCTCCGAGCTTCCAGACTGTTCTATATTAGAAGTGGACCTCTCCCTCTCTGAAATTAAGTCCGCCTTGGTCTTAATTCCAAAGGACAAATCTCCTGGTCCAGACGGCTTCACTGCCGAATTTTATTCCTGCTTTTCCCAATTCTTGCTTCCTCACCTTTAATCTTTATTTCAATACTTTTTGTCCTCCAAGGAAGCTCGTGGATCCTTCCTTGAAGCCATGATCTGTCTCATTCCTAAGAAAGGCAAGGACCCTTCTTCTTGCGCTAATTATCGTCCTATTTCTTTAATCAATTTAGATTGTAAGATTTTCGCTAAAATCCTTGCCCTTCGTATCAATAAGGTTATTCCTGATTTAATTGGCTATGAGCAAACAGGTTTTGTCAAGGGAAGAACGATTGCGGATAATTCCAGGACTTTTTTTAACATCATACATCTTGCTTCCAAAAGCTCTACCCCGATGGCAGCTATCACCTTGGATGCGGAGAAAGTTTTCGACCGTGTTCACTGGCTCTTTATGATGCGTGCCCTTAAGTGGCATGGATTCGGCCCTACCATTCTATCACTTGTTAGTTTGATGTATTCCTCTCCCACTACTTCGGTTTTTGTTAATGGCTTTCAATCTCAATATTTTACTCTCCAACGAGGTACTCGTCAAGGTTGCCCCCTTGTCTCCTTTACTTTTTATTCTTTCCCTTGAGCCTTTTCTTCATTCTCTCCGGAATTCTCCTTCCTTTCGCGGCTTTACTCATAAATCTATTGAAATAAAGTTCACTGCTTATGCCGATGATATTCTGTTATTTATTTCTGATCCTTCTACATCTTTGCCCGCTTTTGTTGATCTTCAGTCTTCATATGCTGCCATTACTGGATATAAGTTAAATTTTTCCAAGTCCGAGATTCTTCCGCTCAATAAATATGGTCTTAGCAGTATGTTTGAAGGGATGGACTTTAAATGGAATACTAATTACATTACGTGTTTAGGGATAAAATATTCTGCTTCAATTGCTACAACTGTTCAATTGAACCTGGACGAGGTTCTAGCTAAAATTTCTGCCATGGCAGAGAAATGGTCTCCTTTATTTTTGTCCTGGTGGGGTAGGTTGGATACCTCCAAGATAATGATGCTTCCAGTAGTTAATTTTTACCTTTCCATGTTACTGATACAGCTTCCTTTAAAACATTTTAAGAACCTTAATAGTATACTGAGTAAATTCCTCTGGAACAATCGTAAAGCTCGTATCTCTCTTTCTGTTCTCTCCGCTCCTAAAGATAGAGGTGGAGTTAACTTTCCCAACTTTCGCCAATATCATTCCTCATTCCTACTTCGACAAGCTTTGCCCTACTTTTCTTCTTTAGGCGATCCTCCCTTATCAGTATGGCATAAATTAGAGGAATCTATTATTCATCCATTTCCCTTCTCTTCGCTAGAGAACCTTGCACATCCTCCTCGTTCTTTTAAATCTCCTACTATTTCATATCTCATATCTACTCTTTACCCGATTCTTACCAAATCACGTTCTCCTCTGCAGTTATTTTTGGACTCCTCTATTTGGCATAATAAATCCATCAAAATTTCCAACCGTACTCTTGTCTGGCAAGACTGGATTTTAAAAGGCGTTATACAGGTTAAACACCTATTACATAATAAACAATTTTTTTCTTTCCAGGAATTTCAGTCTAGATACAACTTACCCGGTTCATCACTTTCTAAGTTTGATTCTTTGAGACGTATTGTAACTAAGCAGCTCTCTCTTCTCTCTGACACTTCTTCTTCTCGGCCTGATTCCTCTATTCAACCGTTACCTTCTTCCTCCTCGGTTCGAGCTTCTCACATTTACAAATACCTCTTTTTCTCTTTATCTACTCGTCCCAAAAGCAAGATTGAATTTTTATGGAAACAGATCTGCAGTACACTTTCTCTATACATACTTGGGACTCTATTTGGGCTCGGACACACCACATTTCATGTAATGCCAGCACTACTCAAACACATTTCT
This sequence comes from Calotriton arnoldi, assembly GCA_963921515.1. Taxonomy (NCBI): domain Eukaryota; kingdom Metazoa; phylum Chordata; class Amphibia; order Caudata; family Salamandridae; genus Calotriton; species Calotriton arnoldi. Next base: position 1,453,075 of record CAWUFW010002811.1, on the reverse strand, counting down.
ATTTTTATCAGAGACTATTTTTAACTTCATTGGCTGTTTCTAAATTTAATCCTTCCCTATCCCCTAACTGTTGGTCTTGCAAAAATACTCCTGGTACATATCTTCATTCCTTTTTTCTTTGCCCTAATATTTTCACTTTTTGGACAAAAGTTTGCAAGACTATTGCCTCTATTTGTTCAATCACTTTCCCTTTTGATATCCCTTCTATATTTTTGGGTAGTTCCTCCATGCGCTGGTTGGGTGCTCGAAAATTAGGCTCATTTATAGATTTATCTATTGCCATTGCCGTTCAGGTTATAACATCGAACTGGAAAGATGCCTCCAAAGTCTCCTTCCCTGCCTGGTGGAATCTTTTATGTTATCATCACAGGCTAGATAGAGCCTTTGTAACCACCACCCAGCAGCATATTCGTAAAGAGGCCTTTTGGTCTCCTCTCACTAATTATATCTCTTCCTCTGCACTACTCGCCAAGGACACTAACTTTGTTTTTCAACCGCCATGATTGCTTTGTTCATTCCTCCATATTATGTACTTATTACAGGATTGTTCACTGATAATTGAGTTTTAGTATTATATTGTCATTGGAAAGCTTTACCAGTTTATAGCTTGTGATTGCTGATATCTGTTCCTTTTTCTTATCTTCTTTCACTCCTCTCTTTTCTTTTTTTTCCTTTCTCTTTCTTTCTTTCCCCCTCTTTCTCTTTCTTCCTTTTTTATTTTCCTTCCTTTTTCTGTCTCTCAAACTCAAAAAGCAAAATCCAAAAATGCTAGTTTTATTATGGTACTCTATGACTTTGTTTTCCTTGCATATTGGTTTTATTCTTGCAATTTTATGTATTATTAGATTTTTCATCATTTGCTTTTAATTTGCATTTGTTGTTACCCTTGGGATTAGTATCTATTCTCTTTATTATTATATTTTTGTACCATGTTTTCTATATATATTTTAATAAAGCTTTCTAAACTTTAAAAAAAACAACACCTTCCGACATGTAGAGTATGAAGCACTCTCTTTCCGCTGTACTATTTGGATTTTCGAAAAAAGTGTTCAAGACTCCTGGCTCATTTAAGTGAAAGTGTAGGAAAGTAGGATCTGCTTTCATGGTAACCCCCACTTTTTGCTGATGTCAGTGTTTTTTTTACTAGTCTGGCTGGGATACTGCTAATCAGGACCCCAGCCACTATGCTTCATCCCTAAATGTGTCATGGTAAGTACTTTGGTACCTCCACAGTTGGGTACTGGTATACCCATGTAAGTCCCTAGTATATGATACTAAGGTACCCAGGGCATGGGTACACCAGGGGTCTCCCATGGGCTGCAGCATGTATTATGCCAACCATGAGACCACTCAAACTGTGACTACAGGCCTGCCATTGCAGCCTGTGTAAGGTGGTGCTAGCACCACTTATGACAGATATAGGTTTCCTTATATCTGAGGTCACTACACTTACAACCTATAAGTCACCCCTAAGGCAGGCCTTTCAATCCTGAATGCAGGGTGCTGGGTTATAAGTGTGAGGGTGCCCTGCATAAATAGGACACCCCCTACAAACCCTGGAGTTGATTCTCCACGCTTTGTAAGTGTGGTCAGCCATTTTGATACATATAGTGGCCATGTGTCATTACGCAATGGCTAACTATATAGTGGCTGTGCCAAACCTGGGCATGTTTGGTATCAAACATGTTGGAATCCTACCCCAACACCGTTAACGGTGTTGGAGATATGATTCCATGCACTGGGGGGCTCCTCCAGGAAGCCTCAAGTACTCCCAGTAACAGCCTTCCAGGGTCTGACAGCAAGCAAGTGCTGCTGCCAACCCCAGGCACGATCCTGCCCTCCTGCTGCTGAGGTGATCTCGAGCAGGGGAAGGTAGAACAATAGGTTTCCTGTCACAAGGAGGTGTGACCAACTCCCAGACAGAACTTAGTGTATTGGGCTGGGGTGGAGGTGCTTCCCAGCGCCACCAGATTGCTTTGAAGGGCACATTTGGTTTGAAGCAGTTCAGGGAGCCCTTGGCTCTCGCTCTGGCGTGAAACTGGACAAAGGATAGGAAAGTATCCGCCCCTCTATCCAGCCTCTCCTCTGGGAGACCCCCTGAGTTGTCCTAACCCCTTTCTTAGGGTATTAAAAGGGCTTACCTGTGAGTGGGTCCTCGGATTCGTCGTGGGACAAGACTCAAGCATGAAACCACGTCACTCTTCGACCGTCTGGACTCTTGGACTTCACTGGACTTCGCCTGGAACGAAGACTGCAACAAGGAAGACTCCTGCAGCTCCTGGTCTCGCTGTTCTGCATGTTTTCTTCGTCATCTGTGTCTGTGCTTCATCCAGGATCTTCAACAGACTTGTGGGCATCAAGGACAACCAAAGTAGTCTCCCTCAGAGTGAAGGAGTCACTCCCCTACATCTGCAGGCACTTCAACGAAGGTGACAGGTCTGCGGCTCCGGATGTCCCACGGACTTCGAAAGACCCAGCAACACAGGTGGTGGTTCTGCAGCTCCCTCGAGGCCTGACCTGTCCTCTCTGCAATTTGAGGCCAGTATCCCTCGTTGGAACTACTGGGACCAAACCCCTGTGCACTGCGTAGACTTGCCGTTGCCAAGGCTTGTTGGTTCTGCACTCCAGAGATCTTCGGGCTACAAGAAGCTCCAGCCTCCAGCATCTCTTCCTGCCAAGATCTTCATCCTCACCGCATCCTCTTGCAACTCCTATGCCTTTGGCCTGTGGGTCCGCTTGAGGGTCTTCTCTTGCTTCAGTGGGCTCCCCTGCTTGCCTGCTCTGACTCTCCTACGCTTGGTGAGTCCCTTGGACCTTGCTGGTCCCAACGTTGCTCCTTCATCATTTTCCACGTCTGTTGCTGCTGCCAAGGCTTGTTGGTGCTCCCGCCAGACACTGACCCGCTGGTTCTCGACTTCCAACGTGGATCAGATCATGAACGGCTCCTGGTCTTCCTCAGCATCACCTGGTCCTCACAGCTGAAGCGAGAAGGTCACCGCCATCACTCCTGCATCTTCCATCATCGGTGGTCATTGCTCTTCCGTGCCTCCTGGTTACCTCCAAGTGGCATAGACACTGTCCCCTCTGCTTGCAGGTTCTTCTCTTCAAGAATCCACCCTTGGATTCCACCGGACTCTTGCACAATCTTCGCCAGCGGCATCTTTTCTGTAGTCCTCCATTCTGGTCTACGGCGGTTTACGACGTCACTTCGCACCTATGCACCCAGCTTCCCTGGTGTAGGTATCCTGGTTACTGGGTTGTCCACGGGTGGGGTGACTCTCCAATCTTCTGTCTTCCATTAGGTTTATTCAGGGTCCACTGGGAAGGGTTCTTCTTCTTTAAAAACTGCAACCGCGACTTTCCAATTGACTTGTATTAAGTATGCGGCTGTGTTTTCACTCTGCACACAGCCTCCGTGGGGTTCCTGGGTACTTACCTAGGGTGGTTCCTTGTGTCCCCAGCTCTTCGGAGTCTCCTGGTCCAAGTCCTGAGTTCCACTTTCTTAGTATATGGTTTGGTCTCCCCCTGGACACCGCTGTCTATTGTGCCTACTTACCTGTTTCCAATCGAAGTATTGTGTGTATTTGTGTTGATATCTCCAGGTAAGAGATATACCAATGTGTTAGTGAGTATTGTATAACAAATAGACATACTTTTATAAATACACTATGTGGTTAATTTTCATTTAACCTACACTACATGATTAGATCTGGTAAAACAAGCTCCTTAACACTCCTTCTGGACTAAGCCTCAAGGCTGCTTTCCACAGCTACCACTTAGAGAGCTTTCTAGGGTTGTCTAAGACCACTAAAATCACCATAAGGGATGTCTGGATTAGTGCATGGTGCTTCACTTAAACAAGTGGCATAGCCAGTGTGAGTTGATGGTTTTGAAATGTGAACTTTCAGCTCCAGCGGCTGCGTGTGTTCCTGAAGAGAAGGATATTCTTATCTTCACCGGCGGCTGTTGGTGACATTATCCAAGCGTTTGGAAGGATTTGGTGAGGAGGTCAGCGGGAGGGGTTTGTGGTTGTTGGCATTGTAAAGCTACTTTTCTGTCCGGAATACGTTCCGGTGTGCCTGCTTTCAAAGGAGCGTAAAAATGTTGGCATCCTGAAGGCATTAGCCTGTCTGGAATATGTCTTGGTGTGTCAGCTTTCAAAGCAGCTGTAAAACTTGCCGGTGATCGTTAGCAGAGATTGTTGGAAACCGGAGCTCTTTACTTCTGGGCTGTCTGTGGCAACTGATGACGCATTGGAATCCTGCAAGGGGATTCGGTGATTATCTAGCGTCATCAGTCTTTGGAATTCTTCCTGCGTGTGGTGATTGATGACGCTCGGACACGCTGAAGTTTAATTGGAGGATCTTCAGTGTCTGAGTGTTAACCGTCTGAAAGGCTTACGTGCACAGAAGGATCTATTTTTTTTCTTCACAGCTGTTTCGTCTTTGGCCTTGTGGACACCGTGCGTCAGTTACAGCTGGTAACTAGAGACTCCAAGCTTCAACTAGTGGTTGTCTTTCTCTTGCTGTTTATCTCTACAGTCTAAAACATTTTCAACACAAATTGAAGTTCATCCATTGCTCGTTAAGGTTTGGTGTACTATTTTTCTTCATGAAAAATTGACTGCAGTAAAGGTTTGGGCCGGCTAGATCCTCGATAGTTACATTCATCGAATTCTTTTTCTGTTTTTTTTTTTTCTGCAACTTTGTATGTGACATTTGTTTCCACTCATCCTTACTTTTAAGTGGATTTTGGGAATTGTGCAAACTAATAACTTGTGCTGGTTTTGTTGTAATTTGTCTGCAAGTCATTGTTGCTTTTTAATATGCAATCTGTAAACCCACCACCACCATTTTTGGAAAGTCCCGGTTCACCTCAGATCCAATGGAGGCAGTGGTTCGATGCTTTTGAAACATACTTAGGTGCTATCGGCGCATCACGTTTCAGGGCGGAAAGAAAGAAGTACCTTCTTCTCAACTCCTTAGGTTTTGAGGGAAGGGAGGTTTTCAAACATCTCCCTGATATTGTGGTGGGGGAGGGTGAAGTATTTGATGATTATCAAGTGGCTGTCAAGAAATTAGTTATCAAATTTGATGTGCAACCGAGTTTAGTTGTTTTAAGGCACAAATTCTTTAAGCGTGCACAATTACAATGTGAGAATGTTGATTCATATTTGAGTGCTTTGCGTAAACTTTGTGCTGAATGTCAATTTGGGGAATATCGTGACCAGCTCATCAGAGACCAGTTTATTGCACATTGTTTGGACAAGCAGATTCAACAGAAACTTCTTACAATGGGAAATCCAAGCCTGGAAGAAGTCATAAAGGTAGCAAAGAGTGTTGAACTGGCACAAATATCGATCAAAGAGCTTAATGTGAATTCCACTCCAAAGGAATCTGTGAATGATGTTACTGCTGCCAATGCCACTAGCAATACTTTGCGTACGGTTAAGCCGAATGAGAAAGGACCTTTCAAAAGAAGCAATATTTGTTATAGATGTGGGTATCCTCCACATGGTAAAGACAACAGATTTTGTCCTGGTAAAAATGCCAAGTGCCATAAGTGTGGGAGAGTAGGACATCTGGCTAAAGTGTGTCAGTCTAGTGTAAGCAAAACTGATAAAGTTTATTGTGTTACACAAGATGAAATGTTATGCGAAAATGATCTAGTTCAAGATATTCAAGACATGATTGTTGCGGTCACGGATGAAGGGGTAGTTTTTAGCGATCCGTCTGATTGTGTAGACCCCTATGTTAATGTGTTGGTGGGTGTTGTTTGTTTAAAGTTGTTGGTAGACTCAGGTGCCCGCATAACAATGATTACGTATGATTTGTTCAAGAAATCTTGGGGGGGACAGATCTCTTTTTCCTCCTGACAGAGCACCCGTCTCGTATGAGGGACGCAAGATTGATTTGGAGGGTTTCATAGAAGATGTGTTGGAATTCAAGAGGCGCAAGATACAGGGTAAGATTTATGTGGCGGTTCGTGGATTAAACATCCTTGGTTGGTACCATCAAGGGCTCTTTGGCATGGTATTAAGGCCCGGAACCAGTGAGCAAGTGTTAATTGTCAAAGATAATTCTGATTTTCTCTGTTTAGAACAAGAGTTTCCCAAAGTGTGTTCTGACTCTCTTGGAAAAATTGGGGGATTCAAGCACAACATCAAAGTTAAGAAAGATGCCATACCGGTGAAGCATAAGGTCAGGTCTGTGCCGTTTAGCCTTAGGGGAGATCTTAAGACCGAATTGGATAGATTGCAGAATTGTGGAGTCATTGAGCCAGTAGACTCTAGTTTGTGGTTAAGTCCATTGGTCGTCGCCCGCAAACATAATGGTGAAATACGTTTGTGCATCGACTTGAGGTGTCTTAACAAAGAAATTTGGGTCGACTCGCATCCTCCTCCAAAAATTGGTGACCTATTAGAGGAATTGAGGGGCGCAGAATGGTTTTCCAAGATAGATCTGGCCTCTGCGTACCATCAAGTGGTGTTGGATGATGAGTCCCGCCACTATACGGCTTTTAATTCCCCGTTTGGTTCATTCCAGTTTTGTAGGATGCCCTTTGGTCTCGCATCTGCGGCTTCTGTGTTCCAACGCATAATGCAAACAGTGCTTCAGAATGTTAAAGGTGTTGTCATCTTTCAAGATGATGTGCTCATATTTTCCAAACATTTAGATGACCACGATAAGGTTTTGAGGACTGTGCTTGGTATTTTTGAGAAAAAGGGAATTGTGGTTAAAAAAAATAAATGTGAATTTTGGAAGAGAGAGATAGAATTTCTTGGACATCTTGTTTCTGCTAAAGGTGTCAGCCCGAGGCCAGTTCTAGTGAAAGCTGTTGTCGAATGTCCATGCCCTAAAAATAAGGATGAATTGCGCTCTTTTTTGGGGCTGTGTGAGTTTTATTCACGTTTCATACCTGATTATGCCAGCAAAATGAAGGTTCTTTCCAATATGTTAAGGACAAATGTCACTTTTGAGTGGGATATGAACTGTCAAGAGACATTTGATTTGGTCAAGTCAGAAATGCTTAAGGCAAAGACTCTTAGTGCTTATGACCCGTCTGTTCCTTGCACCATTACGGTCGATGCTAGTAACTATGGTTTAGGAGCAGTTCTTACTCAATCTTCAGCGGAGAGTGAGGTTACCATCAGCTATGTGTCCAGAGTACTGCGTGATCCAGAGCTTAACTACTCTGTGATTGAAAAGGAGCTTTTGGCGTGTTATTGGGCATGTAAAAAGTTCAGGACTTACATTTGGGGCAGAAAATTTGCCATCCAAACTGATCATAAGCCTTTGGTATATATTCTGGGCGGAGAACGTCTCAAATATGCTACGCCTCGCACGGCTCACTACTAAACTTATGCAGTATGATTTTGTGGTTAAGCACATTCCAGGAAAGGAAAATGTCAGAGCTGATTTGCTGTCTAGACTTCCTTTGAGTGAGGATGATGAACTTGATGTGGAAGAGGACAAGGAGGATTGTTTTATTGCTTTTGTAGATGTTGTTGAAAATAAGGCTTGTAGTGAGATCGAATGGAAAGAGGCGTTGAATGAGGATTCTGCTCTTCAAAGAGTAAGAGAATATATCGTGAAGGGTTGGCCTAGAGAGCGGTGTGTCTCTCCTGCGATTCAACCTTTCTGGAAAGTTGCAGAAGAACTGTCCATTGAAGATGGTGTCATCATGAGGGATGGTAGGTGCATTCCTCCCCTTAATGTACGTACCAAGTTGGTTGATTGTGCACATGATGGGCATTTGGGGGCAACTATGACAAAAAGGCGTGTCAGACTGCACTATTGGTGGCCTTCTATGGACAAGGACATCGAGTTACGAGTCAAGGAGTGTGTTGTCTGTTGTGGAGCTGAAAAGGGTTTGAAAGTTGTCACACCTCCTTTACAGCCCATTCCTTTTCCAGAAAAGCCATGGCTTAAGGTGGGAATTGATTTGGTGGGTCCGTTCAATTTTCTTCCCTGCAACCTACGTTTTGCGTTTGTATTGATGGACTTTCACAGCAAGTGGCCTGAGGTCCGATTTTGTGCTTCTCCCACAGCAAGCAATGCGATTCTTTTCCTTAAAGAGATCTTCATGAGGGAAGGATTCCCAGAAGCGCTTGTTTCTGATAATGGTGTGCAGTTCGTGAATCAGGAAATGAGTGTTTTTTTTAATTAATCTGGTATAAAACATTTAAGAAGCTCGGTTGAACATCCTCAAACCAACGGTTTGGTTGAGAGGATGAACAGGGTGGTTGTGGAGTGTATTAAGTGGGCGAAACATAATGGTTACGATGTGCAAGGTGCAGTCAGATCCATGTTGTGGTTTTACCGTACAACGCCTCATTCTCTCACAAAGGTTGCACCCTTTGTATCACTCAGAGGTAGGCTACCCACTTCTGCTTTATACCCGGCTTGGCTTTTAAGAACTGTTTGTGATAAAGTGTTGTGCTGGGTGGATCATGCCGCCTTGGAATCTAGGGTTAAAGCTGCGCAGAGGAAGATGTCCGACAGATATATTCTTAAGAAGTCGGCGAAGTCTGTTCATTTGCATCCTGGGGACATGGTTCGCATTAGAAACACGAATTTTGTTAAAAAAGGGGGTGTGTCCTTTGGTGATCCTGTCTGTGTTGAGAAAGTTTGTGGTGGTGCCATTATGGTACGTGGTGGGCATTGGTGGAATGCTGGAAAAGTTGTGAAAGTTCATTCTGGAGCCAATACTTCAAATAGTACGAGGAGAAATGTTGTTGTGCCTTCTGACCCAATTGTTGTGTCTCCTGATGTGCCTTCTAATATAATTTCTGAATCGCATGTGCCATGTGAAGTGCCTAGGAGGTCTGATCGTGTTAGACGTGTTCCTTGGAGGTTACGGTAATTTACTCTAGTTTTTTACTTTTTCATCTGCATGATTTGTATTACTCTAAATTACATTCTGGTATTCTTCTGTATAGTTTTCACATTTGTTAGTTTTTTGTTGTTGTTTTTTTTTGGTTGTTTCTCCTCACCTGGGGAGTTGTTCTTATGGCTGTTTTTATGTTTGTTTTTTAAAACAAAAGGAGGTAATATGTTGTACTTACTTGTGCTTGTTAAATGTTCTGTATAGAATCTCTATGTGTTGCCATAGTAGTTATGTGTGGGGGGTTCTATACTTGTCAGTTGGTGCCTCTCATCTGTCTTGAGAGGAGCGGTGGCTCGTTGTTCCCACTAATAAATCTTAAGACTTACGTGATGTGTCCTGTGGTGACATCCTGCATCTGGGGGCACAACAATTTTTTAATGTATTTTCGTAGGAGATGCCTTAGAAGTTAAAGGCAATTCCTCTGACATTGACCTAGGTAAACGTTCTGGCTGAGAATGCACCTTTTTTTTTTTGGTTTAACTTTGTTTTATTAAATTTTGACAAAGTGATAGACACAATACAAATCGCATGTACTCTCATTGGGGAACAATATTGGCTGACCCCGGGTCCCACCCTTTCCCGTATCCAGTTACAGTAGAGAGAGCGTTCAACGGTAAAGCAAGTGCCCATGGGTGCGAGGAGAGTCGGAGCTCCCATGAAAGAACCTACTTGCCAGTCCCCTAAGAAAGAAAACAAACCCAAAGAATAAAGGCAAAAAACATAGAACAAGGATATCCCCCCCCCCGAGCCCCCCCCCCCGAACCAGTGTGCCACGTCCTTGCCCTCTCTGGGCACCCTACAGGATGACTGCCAAGTATCTATTTTCCAGGGCCAGCTTCTGGGTTCGGTGTATCCGTGAGTCGCAGGAGGCGAAGATATTTCGGGCACGTGATTTCGTTGAATTCCTTCGCCAGGAGGGACAGAATAGGCTCCCAGACAGTATTGAAGGAGGCTGCAGACTGCGTGAGAGTGGCTTGTATACGCTCCATCCCAACCGTGTACCATAGTTTGTGGAGCCACCCCGTGTGTGTAGGGCGAGTCTGTGTACCCCAGAGCGATACGATGTTTCGAACAGTCGCTCCCATGGCCAGTCCCATCTGTCTCCCCCTGATTGACTTTAGTGGGAACGTGAGTGCGTTGGGCAGCCCTAGGAGTGTATACGCGGGAAAGCGGGGAATCTCTGTATCAAATTGTGTGTCGATGTCATGAAGGACAGCCGTCCAGTATCCCACCACCTCCCTGCACTCCCATAGTAGGTGGGTCAGTGTGCCCTCTTCGTCGCAGCCCCTCCAGCATGTTGGGCTCCGGTTGGGATTGCCTCTATGCAATCTGACTGGTGTCAAGTACCAATAGGTCACGACTTTGACCGCTGCCTCTCTGCCGGCAGTGTTCCTGGCCGTGTGGTTGGCTCTGTAATATATGTCTTGCCATTCCTTTCCAGAGAGAGTTCTTCCCAGCTCTTTTTCCCAGCGTATCTGGCCTGCGGAGTGACTTGTGGGGATCGGAGGGCTGAGGAATTTTGTAGAGCTCCGTAATCAGCTTTCGGTCGGACTGCTTGGTAAGTAGCCATTTTTCGTAAGCCGTCAGCTTTCTGCCGACTAAGGGACGTATCTCCGGCTGCGTCAACCAATGTCTAATTTGAAAATATTGGAATCGTTGCGGGGCTCTAATGTCGTACTGCTCTGATAGGTCGGAGAACTGAATGAACCCCTCAAGGTCAAACATATGGCCCGCAGACCTGCAGCTTGACGTTCGCTACTGCGGGAACGCCCGCCTCTCCATCCCCGGGGTGAAGTCAGGATTGTCGAATAGGGGCGTGAGTGGTGAGGGAAAGGTGGTGAGCCCCTCTTGACCGCCACCGCGTCCCACACTTGGAGCACAGTGCGGGTGATAGGGGATTTATTGAGATAGGCCGGTCTGTCCGAGCGCTTCAGGAAGGGGATTTTCCAGAGCGAAGTTTGCGCCATCGCTCTGTCTTGGAAGAGCCACCTCTTCTCTGAATCAGGCCGGCTCCATTCCACCAGGTATCTTAATTGTGATGCTTGGAAGTATCGCAATATGTTTGGGATCCCCAGTCCCCCCTCACCAGGAGGTCGGTGGGATAGGTCTTTTCGCATCCGCGGTCGTTTCCCGGCCCATATGAAGTTCTGCAACGCGTCTTGTAGCGATCTTATGGTGCCCTTGGGGGGGCCCACTGGAATGGCCTGAAAGATGTAAAGGATTTTGGGTAGGACGGACATCTTCACCGCCGCCACCCGGCCGAGCAGTGATAATGGGTGTTTCTGCCATCTCCACAGATCGTTCTGTATTTGGGAGGTGAGATTTGAGTAGTTCAGAGCAACTGTCTGTTCGGTGGACGGAGTTAGGACTATCCCCAGGTAGGGGATCGTGGTCTGTGGCCGCAGGTCCCCGTAGTCCAAAGAGGTGCCGTTCACCTGATGTGCGTTGCTACCCAGAGGGAGAAGCATTGATTTCCCCTTGTTTATTTTGAAGCCGGACACCCTTCCAAAGGCCTCCAGCTCCCCCAAAAGGGCCGGCACTGACCGTTCGGGCGTTTCTAACGCAGCTAAAATATCGTCTGCGTATAGACTAATTGCGTGTTGTTCCCCCCCGAATGGGATGCCTGCGATGTCCGGGTTGTCGCGGATCCTCTGTGCTAGGGGTTCGACGTAAAGCGCAAAGAGGAGAGGCGAGAGCGGGCAACCCTGCCTCGTGCCTCGCCGAATGTCGAACGGCCGCGAGCCCATACCATTAACTCGTATTGTTGCCCTAGGCTTGTCGTAGCAACTTGCCACCCATGCCCTAAAGCGATCCCCGATACCGAGGTGTGCCATTGTTTTATTTAAAAAGCCCCAGTCCACCCGATCGAACGCCTTTTCGGCGTCCACCGACAGTAGCACAGCGTCCGTCCCCCTGTAGTGAGCCTTGTCTATTAAGTGCATGAGGCGCTTAGTATTATCACTGCATTGTCTGTTGGGGATGAAGCCAGACTGATCCGGCTCAATGATACCAGGTAGTCGTGGTCCGAGTCTGGAAGCGAGAACCCCGGTGAAAAGTTTGAGGTCTAGGTTGAGCAGGGAAATCGGTCTGTATGCCGTGCAGTGGGTGGTGTCTTTGCCGGGCTTAGGCAGCACAATGATATCCGCCTCCAACATGTCGGGGGGTATGGAGCCGGGCCCCTGGAATGAATTAAACAGTCGGGTGAGAAGCGGCGCCAGGAGTGGGCAAAAGGCTTTATAAAAACCGGCAGAAAAGCCGTCCGGCCCGGGCGATTTCAGGGTCTTGAGGCGGGAGATTGCGCCAACCACCTCCTCTATCCTGATGGGTGCATCCAGTGAGGCTGCCCCAGCCGCGTCGAGAGCTGTCGCCGTGCCCGACGTAAGTAGGCCTCCCCATCCTTGTCGATAGATTGGTCCTCCCTATAGAGCGATGCGAAGAAATCCCTAAAGGCCTCGGCCATCTGGGTGTCACTGTCCAGCTTCTCCCCCGTAGCGTTATGTAGGGTAGTGATTTTAGCCCGCTGAACACGGGCTCTAAGCTTGCTTGCGAGGAGACGCCCTGTTTCGTCGCCCCCTACATAGTATGTGTGTCTGAGCCGCAGGGCTGCATATTCGGCGAGGTCGAGGTCCAAGCCAGCTAGTTGCGCCCGTGCAGCCTTCAACTGCCTCCATATTCTGGGAGCCCCGGTACGACTGTGCACCCTCTCAAGTTCGACCACCCTGGCCGTAAGGGCCTCCCGCTTTACTTTACGCTCCTTGGCTTCCGCCGCCGTGATTGCTATTAGTTCCCCTCGCACTACTGCTTTAAGTGCTCCCCAGATCGCGGTCAGCGGTGTGTCCGAGTTGTCATTATGTGTGAGGTAGTCAGTGATGCGCTCTTGTAGCTGTTGGGTCACCCCTTTTCTTTGTAGGAGGGCCTCCCGTAGACGCCACCTCCCCCCAGGCGCCTTGGTCCGAGGGACCGTTATAGTCACTACCACTGCGTCATGGTCTGAAAGTGCTGCTGGGAGAATGTCCACATCTTCTACAAGTGTGTTGAGCTCCGAGGAGCCTATGAAGTGGTTTAACCGAGCATAGGTATGGTGCACGTGCGAATAAAATGTATATTGTGTGCTCTGGGGGTGTGCCGCCCGCCACAGATCCACCAGTCCCCTGTGGGCCATCCAGGTCTTCCCCTCTGTCGATATTGCTCCCGTCGATCCTGCCCGATGGCCGGATCTGTCTGTCTCCGGGTCCATTACTAGGTTGATGTCGCCTCCCACAAGGGTGTACCTCTCTTGGGGACTCAAGATTTCTGCCAGGGCGCCCTTAAGAAAGGGTTCCTGACCTGAATTAGGGGCATACAAGGACCCCACAGCCATGGAGGTGCCACCCACCCGTATAGTGTATGCCAACAGCCGACCCTTAATTTCCCTACTCTGTCTCCCACCTGACCGTGAAAGTGCCGAGCAAACAGCAAAGCCACCCCAGCTTTTTTGTCTGTGGTAGAGGAGTAGAACTGTTGAGGGAATGCCCGGGACCTCATTCTGTGCCAGTCTTTTGGCAGAAGATGCGTCTCCTGCAGGAGACAGATTGAGGCGCCAGAATTCTCCAGCAACGACAGTATGGCTCGTCGTTTAATGGGGTTGTTGAGCCCCTTCACGTTTAGAGAAATGACTTTCAAGCTATCATTCGTCATGTTGTTTGCATACCAGGTGATGGCGTTGACAACGGGGGAACTGCCCCAGCGTGGCGTCTGGCCTGGATCCTTTCCCTATGTGGCACACCAGTTCCCTCCCCCCTCCCGTGGCTACCCAGACCACCCCATCCCGCCCACCCCCCCCCACTTCCCGGAACTGAAACCCCTTAGTCAAACGATTACCCAATGCCCCTTCCCCCCCCACCCTAACCCCAACTGAGTGTCCCCAACAAATAACCATTGTCCAATGCCCGCCATCCTGCAGTGCAGGCATGTGGTGAATTTACCTGAGTGAGCGTGTAGCCCCGGCAACCCCGGCCCCCCGCTCCCTCCCCCCCCCAGCCTGCTGTGGATCAGTGCTTATGTGTCCCCATTCGCCGAAAATGTCACTCATTAGGTGAGGTGTCTCTAGTCACCGCGTCCAGGGCCGATGCCTGTTCTTGCGACATTGTTGTGTGATCCGGTTTCAGGTCTGTTTTGAAGTCTGTTGTAGGTAGGCTTCTGCGTCCCACTCTGTGCCATGTTCCTCTCGACGATGGTTGTGAACCCTCTGGGGCGGTTTCCTGTTCGCGATGTGCTAGGCCCAGGAGAGCCCGAGTCTCCCGAAGGGAACTCAGTTGATGCAACGCGCCATTCCGTTTGAAAATTAAGCGGAAGGGATGGCCCCAGGAGTAGGGTATCCCCTCGGCTCTTAAGAAGGAGGTAACTTCTTGAACATCTTCCTTTTTTGAAGAGTGATAGGGGACAAATCTTGGAATAGTGCCACCGAATGTCCTTGATGCTGCAGAGGCTGTTTTGATCTTGCTTCCCGGAGGATACGTTCCTTCAGTGGGAAGTCCGGCAAGAAGGCCAGGATATCCTGAGGTGGAGCCGGTGTGCGTCTTGCCCACCCCACTCTGTGCGCTCGATCGATGCGTACCTCAAAGGTGGGGCCCTCGCCGAGGATCTCTCGAAAGAGGCCCTGTAGATATTGGGCTACGTCTGCTCCCTCCGCTTTTGATGGGACTCCTCGGACCCGGATGTTGTTGCGTCGCGACCTATTCTCCAAATCTTCAGCATGAGCTTGAAGGTCCACTTGTTGGTCTTTGAGGCGGATAAGCTCTTGCTGGAGTTGTTCCAATTCCCCGCTTCTGGTGTGGTCATTGTCCTCCATGGTAGCCACCCATTCTCCCAGCCCATCCACCTCACGACGTATCTCTTTCACTTCCCCTGCTACTTCCTGTTTGAGCGTATGAAAATCCTCGCGAAGAGAGTTAAAAAGTGTTTCCAAAAACGCTCGGGTGATCGGCACGTCCCCGTCCCCAGGGTCTACTTGCTGCTTTGAGGTGGGAGGGGAGTGCGGTCCCCCGGTACCTGCGATGGGGCCTTTAATGAGCATGTCTTTCAGAGTGCGCTCCCCCTTCTTGCGCGTCGTGGACATGGTAGATTTCCGGACTTATGCACCGGTGCTCGGCAGACGCCGGTTCCGCTGAGAAGGTAGCGCTATAGGCCCGGGCTGATGGCAGCTGCTGTGCTCTTATCCCCACGTGACTGTGTGTTGTCCCTGTGCCGTGCTTTGCGCCAGAGCGATGTCCCCTCCCGGGGAAGCGCAGAGAATCCCCCCGATGTACCCCACCTCACCGGGTTGGGCGGTGAGTAGTTACAGTTCTCCTGTGCGTGGGGCTCGGCCGTTCAGAATAGTGCACCTTGCGTGGGTGCTGCCTTGAACTGGATGCCGGGCCCGGCGTGGCTGCCCCAGCGTCTCTCACCGCTTGGCCTCTCTTGTCTCCCTCAGTGCCTGCAGTCTTGGTGGCGATCTTGCTCCTGTAGTGTCCCGGTAAGCCCGGCTGATGCGGGCCCTGCCCTCCGTCTGTATCCCGCGAGGGCCCGAAACCCGCGTTGCTCGGAACCCCCAAGCCGCCTGTGAGCGGGTTTCCAGGGGTCTCCCACTCCGCTCGTCGTGGAGACCCTGGGGCAGGCCCAATCACCCTCAATTTAGTGCCTCTCGGGGTGGGCCCGTAGCAGGTTGGCCGTCCTCTGTAGCGGTGGGTGTCGCCCCCCCGGCTTTCTCGGATGAGGGCCCTTTCGTCGCCCCCTGATGGCTTCTCCTGTGCCCCGCCGGGCTGCTCTGGGACTCAGGCGCTGTGATGCCCTCCGTGGCTATGTCTCCGACGCCACCGAGTTGGGCGCCCCATGGGGTGCTCCGGTGCCGTCGGCCCCGGTTCTTCCACGCTGTGCTGTCTGGAAGGGGGGCGCTATCAGGGGGTGAGGGCACTTACCCCGCGCCCCCAAACGGCCTGCAAGCCCCGACGGCTGTTAGACGCTGGACGGCCTCCTGTGCTCGTCTCGCCTCCTTTCCCCCAGGCTGGGCCCAGGTCGCGAGTGATGCGCTGTTAGTGTCCGCCGGCCACGTGGCTTGTCTGTGTCCGTAGCCCAGCGGTGCTCTCAGTTGTGCCCCACCTAGGCTGTGTATTGTGGGCCTCCCGCCTTGCTGCGAGGGGGAATGACGTCCGCCCACGCCCGCCCAGGCCCAGCAGCCTCGGCCTCAATTTGTCCTGCAGCCTGGGAGCCTCGGTCGGCCCTCCCAGATGAGCGGCTAGCTCTGCCGGAGATGCCTCCGATATGCCTCCCCTCCTCCGTCGCCGCACACTCACGGTAGTCGAGGCAGCAGGCAACTGGCCGTCCTGAAAACACCGACGTCGCTGCAGTTGGAGACGCAGCCGAGTTGTTGTCAGTGTCCGCTCTGCTTGGGCGCCATTTCGCGGCTCCGTGCGCGGAGCAGAATCGGCGTCCTTCAGGGATGTAGCGCTGCCGGAGTTACCCCCCGAGAGAGCACAGAACTCCCTCGCTGCTTATCGCCAAAATCGTGCTGTTTTGGGGACTATTGTGCACGAATTGGCTGGGAGAAGGAGTTCAGTTACGGGAGCCTCCGGGTCTCGCGTCCGTCTAGGTCGCCATCTTGGCCACGCCCCAGAATGCACCTTTTTGAGGGTTTCTTTGATGCGCTTGATGAACCTTCAGGCTTTTCCCCAGGCATAAAATATCCTTCAACTCGGATTCTTGAAGCCAGTGTAAGTCTACCATCCCTATTCTTTTTGTTGAAAAGATACAGCAGATTTTGCAGCCAATAGCCTTATGGTCAGGATACAAGCAAGCAATAAATTCAGTCCATCTGAGAATCTTCTGAGCGAAAGCTATGTTGACACATGTTAAACATGATCTGAAAACGGGGCCGGATTTAGCGCTGATGGCGCCCAGTGCGACAAGTGACCTCCTCCTCGGATTCCCTCACTACCACGGGGCAAATGTACCCCTCATCTCTCCATAGCCCACCTCTCACATGCATTTCATTTGATTTAAAGCACTGGTAAAGGCAGACTTTACTAATAAGAATGTATATCAATCTAAACTACCCCTCTTTAGCAACATTATGAATAGATAATGAAAGACTGGGGGGAAAAACATAACGTTCTAACGTATTTTATGCAGTTTGCATGCAGCTCTTTGATGCAGTGGCGCAAAACAGGCCACCGCAGCCCCGCGGTGCAGGGGGGCCCCGAGCTGCAGTGGGCCCCCTCAGCACACTACTCAGGCCTGGGAGCTCCAGATTAAATCCGGAGGGAGGCCACTCCATGTACCTTGCAGGGGAGCCCCTTCAACGTTCGTTACGCCACTGCTGTGATGACAGTTCTTAACAGTCACTGTTCTATATTGGGGTTGTATTTATGAACTGTGGTAACAAAAGGATCTCTGTGACTAAAGCAGTAATCCACTAAGCTATCACCTGCATGGTATGCGTTCTTTACAGCAGGCATGTTAACCCTCTCCGCTACTTTATGGAGAGTTAAAACTGCCTTAAAACTGCCACTAGACTATATGATGGCGGTCCTAAAAAAGTTGGGCTTCGGCCCTAATTTCATTGGGTGGGTGCGTCTCCTCTACATCGAACCACTAGCCCAGGTGGTGGTAAATAATAAGATCTCAGAGGTTTTCACACTGGAGCGAGGGACGCGCCAGGGCTGTCCCCTCTCGCCCCTGCTTTTCGCCCTCTCCCTGGAGCCTCTAGCGGCCTGGATACGGCAAAACCTCTCACTACGGGGCTCCGATGGGCAGATGGATGGGAGGACCGGATTTCGCTTTATGCGGACGACATCCTTTTGTATCTGGCCTCCCCTCAAAGTCCCTCAGAGTGGCACTCGATATTTTCACAAATTTTGGGAGAAACTCAGGCTACAGTATTAACTGGGGGAAATCAGTGCTTTACGTCCTGCATGGAGCCCCTCCGTCAATTCCGCGCGACTGCCCGATCAAGGTGACCACAGAGGGGTTCAAATACCTTGGCATCTTTATCTCCATGGACGTGCCGACACGATACGAGCGGAATCTCTTACCACCCCTGCAAAGATTTAAAAGGGATACTGCCATCTGGAAGACGCTCCCGCTGTCCCTCCTGGGTCGGGCAGCTCTTTTAAAATGATGGCGCTCCCGCGCTTTTTATATGCCCTCCAAAACTATCCAGATTTAGTCCCACAAAAGTACTTTATAGATATTGAAGCTACTCAGAGGGACCTGTTGTGGGCTGGAACGCCGCGCATATCGCTCCAGAAGCTGACACTGGGGTGGTACGATGGGGGTATAGCACTCCCAGACCTTCGGAAATACTACTGGGCGGCACACCTTTCAGCCATAAACCAGGGCACATATAGCGGAGGGGACGATCCCGGATACGGGATGGACAGATGGCTTCTCCCGGGGGAATTTTGAGGCTGCGCTCTACTCTAGACCTAACAAATATCCACTCACGGGACCTACAAGACATTCGGTCCAACTCTGGCATATGGTGAGTCGCAAGCTAGGATGGGCCGATAAGCTCACTTTGGCAACCCCGCTTTGGGTCTCCGAACGGTTGGGTACACTGGGCCGCACAAAAGGGTTTCGCAACTGGGACCTGATAGGGATCTCCCAGATAAAAGATTTATGGGGGCCCAATGGAATGGTGACATTTGCCTCCCTACAGCAAAAGTACGACTTAGCGCAAACTGAATATTTCCGGTACATACAGATCAGACACTCACTCCAGTCTAACATTCCACCCGGCACGATGCTCCCGGAATCCTCCCCCTGGAGGACAGACTGCTGGACGGCCATCTACCGGAGAAGGCTATCTCCCTCACATATAAAAACTTATACATCACACCCCTGATCCCTTGCTTGCCCTTAGGAGAAAGTGGGAGACTGATGGTCTTGAGATCGATGACGAAGAATGGAGGGAAGCGCTTTCCTCTCCCGGGAGGTAGCGATTTCGGCAAAACTGAGACTGATACAACTCAAAATACTACACCGCGTATACATCTCGGGTACACGACTGATATTGATGGGTAGGAGTGCGGACGGGCTTTGTAGGAGACGGTGTGGGGAAGTGGGGACATTCCTCCACATAATTTGGGAGTGCCCTCTAATACAAACCTACTGGAAACGAGTACACAGCTGTATGCGAACTGTCTGGGGGGCAGAACTACGACCCGAAATAAAAAGGTGCATTTTAAAAATCTGGGAGCCCACAGACCTGTCCGAAAAAGGCAAAATATGGGCGACACTGGGACAGATGATTGCAAAACGAAATATAGCACGCCAATGGGGAGCGGACGCACCCCCAACACTAAGTGTCTGGAAAAAAGACATGGATTGGTGCATGTTGCGAGAGAAGACAGTCTATGTGGCTCGGGGATGTCCCCGGAAATGGGTAGCAATTTGGTTAAAATGGAACGAATACCGAGGACATCTGTGTGAACCCCCCCTTGTCCCCTCCCTTGAAGAAGCATTAACGTTGTAAAGAATTGTATATTGTGGCCACCTTGTTTGCTGTAACATCAAAGGAAATATACTGAATTGTAAATATGTGAATGCAACACCGTACTTAACAAACATCCATGTGTGTAAATGACCAACAAGTTTATTTTTGTAAATAAAAAGAGTTATTAAAAAAAAAAAAAACTGCCACTAGACAAAACTCAGCTCTCTCTCTCGCTAGCAGGGACAATAACCACAAGAGTGGTGTTTTTAAATAGTGAGTTACTGCTAAACACAGCACCCCCCCTCCCCAGGTCAGCGCCCCCTCCCCAGGTCAGCGTCCAGTGCGGGTGCACGACCTAAAGCAGGCCCTGTCTGAAAAGACCTTTAGAAGAATCAGACATTTACTCAGGATTACTAAATCCTGAAATATGGTTTACTACATCCTAATGGATGGTTTTCTTCTCAAGAGTGTATAAGTGAATGCCGTGTGTTCTACTGAAAGAAGCTTGACTGGGGGCGCTAGGTGGCGCACAAGCAAGATGGCCGCACTGGTGTGAAGCTCCTGCAGCTCGGCGTAATTATCCGGTCATTAATTCTGCCCAGTTGGTCCTAACTATATAATACCTGTCGCAACGAGGTGTCTATAGCCTTCTGTACTCCTGCTGTGAGTTTGGAGCGTGTGGCGGGCTCCATATTACTGCTGTTCCCGCATCCTGCTGCCACCGCTGCGAGTGCCTGCCCAGCCTGGAGCTACTGCTGGGCGAGGTGTGCTACGAGAGCGCCGTGGCGCCCACATGGTGGCTGGGCCCTGCTTGAAGCGGACCGTGAATTCGGCGAGTGACCAGAGCGGGGTGAGAATGTGTTGCGCTGCCATAAGTGCCGACTGATAAGCGCATAGAATTGCTCCCCTGCTGCGATTGGAGCTGTGCTTGCTCGTTAACTCACCGCTGCCTGCTTTACTCCTGCCTCCGGGGAGTGCGATACGCCGTCTTTGATCCCGGCCCGCGGCCCATTCCGAGCGGCGCTACGCGGATCTCCTGAACATCTTCTGCCTGCAGCGCTGCCGCGGGGCCGATCCGGCACCAGTAACGAGAGCGGCGCGGTGGGCGCTCCCGGCATGCTGGAGGCTGCCGGGTTCTAAGAACGTCTTCTGTTTGCGGTGTGAAGCACCGCGGCTGCCGCTGCCCTGCACCTGCTGAACAAGGGTGCCACTGCCGCACGGCACCATAAATGTTAACTCACTACGCCGCCATATTCCTCACATGCCCTTGGGACTGCACGCTGGGATACCATTGATTGCCTGCCGCTTTCTGCTTGGGCCACTGCGATATCATCCTCAATGGGAGTGTGGCCACTCACACAGGGGCCCCCAGAGGTGTGAGTGACGAGCATACTGCGGCCCTGCCAGCAGGCCCTACCACCACTACGGCATTGTGGGCAGCATTGGTTTCCTTCTGCTTCTAAGGGACCTGCACTGTTAAAGCTGTCCTTGGCTCCTTAAGTGCTACACCATCTTTTCCTGTGAACGGCTGTCGTCTCCTAGTTGTAGCCCCCCCCGGCGCGCATGGTGGTGGATTGGTCTGCAGGGGCGCTCTATGAGCAGCGTTTACGTGCATGACTGGCTAACACAAGGACAAAGGTGACATCTGACGCCGGCGTTGGCCCTTGCTGCTGGCGGTGGCCAGAGGCCTGCACGCACCTCACAAGTCCCAAGTGGGGAGGCCGAGTGGCGCACATTTACTGTTTACCATCGGATTCATATCTGCACCGCGCTGACCATGGGGAAGCCTGACGCAAAACAGCCGCGGCTGACATTCGACACCAAGAAAAGCGCCCGTTTGCATCAGGAAGAGCTAGGCGCGGGCGGTGGCGAACCCGCGCAAGAGATCTCCACCATGCTGAACGATGATATGAAGGCTATCCTCCTGGAGGTCAGGCAAGGACTCGCCACCATCACAGAGAAAATGGATGCCATGACTACGCGGATGGATGCTATAGTCCACAATGGATGGTCATGAAGAGCGCATCAAAGAAACAGAGCGCCGTATCTCCGATGCCGAGGATGCCACATCCCATATTCAGACAAACGTAGCGCAAATGGACAAACTTATGAAGCTTATTGCAGCAAAAAACGAGGACCTTGAAGCGAGAAGCAGACGCAACAACATTTGCGTCCTTGGTATCCCGGAGAGCACCAACACTGGGAAAATGGAAGAGTATGTTGAGAGACTATTGCTGGCAACCATTGGTGCTGAATCCTTCTCTTCCCAATTCATTGTTGAACGAGCGCACCGATCGTTGGGGCCTCGACCGCCTCCAGGGAGCACGCCAAGACCCATAATCGCTCGGCTCCTAAATTATAGGGACCGCGATGTAGCTCTTCGGGTGGCCAGGGACAAACGACAACTGAATTTTGAAGGCACCACGTTCACCATATACCCGGATTTCACAGCGACGGTGCAGGAGGAGAGGCGCAAGTTCTTACCCGCCAAGCAAAAGCTGCGCCAGGCCCAAATAGAATATGCGCTATTATATCCCGCCCGCCTAAGAGTCACTCATCAAGGAAAACAAACCTTCTTTACCAAGCCGCAACAAGTGGACGGATTCTTGAAGCGCCTCAAGCGCCATAACACAGCCTTCGGCTTATCGGGCACTTCATCTAGATCTACGTCTCCAACCACAGAGTAAAGTATTAACTGAAACATGCAGCGGCTATCCCCTGCAGCGCTCAGAGTGCCGCCAGGTCATATCGCCTCGAGAACTCTTTCCAGCGTGCGGCACCGGTCATCATCGACCAGCTAAGTGACACACTGGGTTTATTAGACACTTGCGCCGAGCACCCTCTGCCCTTTTGGAGGTCGCCTATACCACCGCTTTGACTCTCCAAGGGCGAGGAGTCACCGTGCATGCACCTAGGAGTTCCCCCTCGCGGGTGCTCCCCCATTGAACTTCGCTGCATAGTCACACGCAGCTTGTATTTAAAGTTTTTGGGTGTTTGGGTGGGGGGAGGGGAATGTACTTCTGGCATGTTTGGGATGCTTCAGTGGGAGGGGGTGGGATGGGGTTTGTTCTTTCCGGTATTTGATATATGCATGACACAGCATGATAGACAGCAATGTGGTTATAATTCTCTTCCTTCCGCACATGTACTGAGGCCGCAGGGCCATCTGCCACGAATCACCTGGGCTTATGGCTGACTTGACATCTCACCCGAAATTACACGTCATTACGTGGAATGTCAGGGGGTTAGGTGACCTACGGAAGCGCCGCCAGATACTGGCATACTTAGATCGGCATCAAATCCACGTAGCTATACTCCAAGAAACCCACATTAATCCCAGACAAAACAATACTTTTGCGCATAAGTGGGCTGACCACAGGATATTCTCATCCTACTCCTCGTATGCTAGAAGGACGGCCATACTTATCAAAAAGCGGACGCCTTTCGCCTTGGCTGGGACCTCCCTAGATCAGCATGGGCGATATTGTCTTGCATGGGGGCGGTTGGGTACGGAGTCGGTCACTTTGGCATGCTGCTACGGCCCCAATGTTGACACTCCTGATTTTTTTACCACGCTCTGGGATAAGATCATGGAGATAGGCTCTACTCACATAATTTGGGGGGGGGGGGGATTTCAATGTAGCCCTTAATCCTGCTGTTGTCAGATCCAACCCGGCCTCGCATCATTATAGTAAGTCGCGCGAAGTAATGCAGGACATACTGACAGCCAATAGCTTACTTGACGCTTGGCGACATATTCACCCCCATAAAACTGAGGGCACACACTTTACTGCACAGGCTGCATCATGGGCACGTTTGGATTACTGTCTACTCTCACGTGGCCTAAGTCCCGCCATAGCTAATATTACACATTTAGCAAGAACATATTCCGATCATTCCCCGGTTAAGCTTACTCTTGTCTCCCCGGGATATGGCATCCCTCGCTGCAGCTGGAGATTGCAGTCTCTGGCATTACTTGACGCAGTCTTTCATAGTGAACTGGGGGAAGAAATCCAGGATTTCTTTCAGAGAAACAGGGGCTCTGTGGATAGTGTAGAAACAGTTTGGGAGGCCTTCAAGGTCACAATCCGAGGATTCTGTATTTCAAAAAGTTCAGGGGTACTCCGGGATATACGGGGCACTCTGCGGAAACTGGAGACTGAGCTTAAAGCACTGGAGACACGGCTCTCTGCAGGAATTGACAGTCATGCTCAACGAGAATTCTTTGATAAACTCTCGGAGTACACCGACACCGCTGATCGGGAGGCGAGATTCAGGGGTAAATACTGGGTGGCCCGACGCTATGGGGAGGGTGAACGACCAGGAAAGGCCTTGGCAGAGACTATACGGAAGCCCCGTTTCTCTAACTATGTTTTGGAATTATCCGGGCCCGGGGCTGTACTTTATCGTGACACAGCTGACATACTCAATGCATTCACCACGCACTACTCCTCGCTATACACATCCAACAGGCGTGACCGCCTTGATCTTGACGATTATTTGGAAGACGTGGCGCTGGGGTGGCTGGGAGACTTGCAAAGAGAATTCCTTTGCGCCCCCTTTGAATTAGACGAGATACGGGAAGCCATAATGCACATGCAGTCCGGCAAGGCCCCCGGCCTGGACGGTCTGCCCATTGAATTTTATAAAACATACATAGACCAACTGGCCCCTATACTCAAAGAGGTATATGAAGACTCCTTGGAGGCGCACTTCCCCCGTCCATGAGGGAGGCGCTCATCACTTCTCTTCTCAAACCTGGAAAGTCGCCTCTCCATTGCGACTCTTACAGGCCATTGTCCCTCATTAATAGCGATACCAAAATCTTGGCCAAGGTCATAGCCAATAGGCTTAGTCTGTTAATGGAAAAGTTGGTTCTCCCCGATCAGGCAGGCTTTGTTCCCGGACGAGCTACCACACATAATCTGCGTACCCTCTTTGCAATCCTACATAATGTTGCTCCTGAACTGCCGCGGGCGGCGTTTTTTTTAGACGCCACTAAGGCGTTTGATTCCGTTGAATGGGATTATCTTCTTGGGGTGATGCAACGAATGGGCTTTCCTCCTTTATTTCTCTCGTGGATAAGGCTGTTATATCACCTCCCGACAGCCAAAGTCCTCATTAATGGTCATTTATCCCCTGCTTTCCACATCACTAGAGGTACCCGGCAGGGGTGCCCATTGTCCCCCCTGCTTTTCGCCCTAGCGGTCGAACCATTGGCTGCTAAATTAGGACAGCACCATCAGGAAAAGGCGCTACGCTGCAATCTGCGTCAGATCCTTATATCTCTTTATGCAGATGACATCACCCTTTATATCAGAGACCCACAACATAATCTATTTCCGCTCCTACGGAAATTTATAGTTTTTGGGAAATTGTCTGGAATCCACATCAATTGGGGGAAGTCCCAAATCTTTCCTCTTACTCCTGCGGCCATTCGCTTTCCCCTAGATTTTCCACTGGAATGGTGCGATACAGATCTGCGCTATCCGGGTATTCGCATCTCTGGAGACGGGGAGGAGCTGTTGCGCCTCAACTATGGCACCGCTCTAGACCGCATTACTGGATGTGTCACTCGTTGGATCTCATTGTCGCGCTGTCCCTGGCAGGGCGGGCCTCCCTAATTAAAATGGTAGTACTCCCACAGCTATTGTATCTCTTTCTCAATATCCCGTACCATCCTGGAAGTTATTTTTTTAAAGCGCTCAGGTCGGACATGATCCGGTTGGTGTGGGGGGGGGGTAAACAGCCGCGTCTGCAATGGAACATACTCACTAGGCCCTATTCACGGGGAGGGTTTGATGTCCCGAACTTCGAGCTTTATTATACATGCGCACAGGCTCACTACGCCTATTACTGGTTCCACCCCACCCCTCCCGGTACATGCCGCAGGTTGCAGCAGAGCAGTGGCTAGCTGACCCTATACCTCTTGAAGGCGTGCTTTGTGCCACCGCTAACCCGAGGGACAGAGCATCAACCACGATTACATGCACAATAGCTGCCTGGAATCGTATTCAGACCCTACTGCATTGCCCCATGCTGTATTCGCCATCACACCCGCTTTCATATCATCCCCGCATGCAACTACTTCAAGAGACGGTATTCCTTAAACTCTTAGAGCGGACTAAAATCGCAACATGGGGGGACCTTTATCATAATGAGACTTTCCGGTCATCCGCTCAGATATTCCATGAGATCCAGCCCTCTCCCCTGGACGTTTTCCTTTACGAGCGGCTTCGCCAAGGCGTGCGCTCTATTACCCCGGAGTTCCCTCAGGAACCCCCCATTCTCGCCCCTGTGCAGCTGATGTTGCAAGCTACCTCTCCAGGGCATTTGGTCTCTATGCTCTATCACACCATACATACTCAATGGGAGGAACCTCCCTGTCCCTCACGTGCGCACTGGGACTTAGAACTCGGTTACGAGTTGACAGATGACCATTGGACATACTGTTGCTCGCAAACAGAGCAAATCTCTGCCAGCAGTAGATTGCGCATCACGCATTTTAAATTTCTCCATCGCTTGTATTATACTCCAGTTAAAATGTATAAATATAAGCTAAAAGATTCGGATCAATGCGATAGGTGTGGGGCCCCGGGAGCTGACTTCCACCATTTGGCCTTGGACTGTCCGGAGGTGCATGACTATTGGGGACAGGTCTTCGATGCCATGGAACAGATGACGGCGCTTACTCTTGAGCGCTCTCCACTGATAGCCTTGTTAGGCTATACCAAACTTATCCCTAAGCCATATCGCCGATATCTCGCTATTGTTCTCTTGATGGCTAAGCGTCGCATAGCTTGCAGATGGGGTAGAGGAAGAGCGCCAAAGTTTAAAGAATGGCTCAATGACTTAATATACTGCCAAGAGCAATTGACTAACTATGCAGACTTACTCACCCGGACGTCGCGGCCTAAAGACATTTGGGGGCCCCTTACAACTTACCTTCTCTTGCACCCACGAGATGCCCCGGCTGACACTCCGGAAACAACGGCACCATAGAGGTTCTAATACGAAGGGTCTATGGGGTACTTACGGGATATATGTTGGATAGCCTTCTTTATCTCCTCCCTCTGCATAACACCTCTAATGACATGATGCCTTACCTCATACATCAACACTGGGATGTAGCTGTTACGCACTGCTGTATTGATTATTTCCTCGCCCAATGTGTAGTGGTCGCCAAGATTCATGTTACTCTTGCTGTAAGAACTAACCCACTGTGATGCGGATGGAAGGGGCATGACAAAGACATTCTGGACTATGCGACTACTTCCCAATGCCACATTTTGCTACTGAACGACAAGAACATGATTCATATTTCTACATACTGTGTCTGTCATTACATGCTCTTATTGATGCTGTATTGTTTACTTGACTAAATCAATAAAAACAATAAAAAAAAAAAAAAGAAGCTTGACTCTTTTAAATTGATGTCAATAAACTACTAATATGATCATGTTAACATTTTCCAGACTATGTTTAACACTGCACTGTTCTCTATGACTACAGTGGGACTACCAGCTCGACGACAAGGGTGATTCAAGCATGTGAATCTATGAAAGATCCAACATTGGAGATCTAACAACAATTCTGAACAGCGTAAAAACATTTCATCTGCTTGGCTTTTTTCAACACGTACAGGCGAGCCACCACAGAAACAGAGGCTAATGCTCCACAACCAGATAGTTTGATCTCTTTATCATGAGCAAATAAGATCCCTTTGGTCTATCAGTGTAGCAATTCACTGCATAAACACATCATTCAGTTCAGTTAGTCCCATTTGTTACCTCACGCATCCATCACAAAGACTAAACAAAGCCCATGAACATTCTATGCAATTTGCGCCTTTCATTAGCTGGTCCTTCAAAAGGCAGGAGTTGGAACACCAACTCCTGGAGACAAAAAGTAAATTTGATTCAACTTAAAAAAGCAAAAAGCATCCACTATGGCCTGATGTACAAAGATGGAGTCTTTTAGCAATTGGTGTTCTCGCACCAACCGTTTGCAACCAACCTTCATTTTTATGCGAATGATGTACTAATCATACACATCACCTTACTAATAACTATGAGGCAGGAGTCCTGAACTCCCTGCAAATGGCTGCGAATGCAGGGATCGAGGCCTCAGGGACAGAAGACCTTCATCCCAGTATTCCCATTCACTGCATGACAAAATAAATGTTTGGTAAAGAAGCCCCTGTCCATTAAAGAGATGGGCTGCTTTGTAGTGAAAGACATCAGGGGAGTACGCAGTGGCCTGCTGAACCACAGTCTGCTACCCGTGATGCCGGCAGCAACCGTTCACATGGCTGAGGGACTGCTTTTACTTACCAAACATGTTAGCTCATCCTTGCTGGTCTGCGTTATAAATCAATGGATTGCAACCACAATCGCTGATAAATTGCATACCAACTCATAAAGGAGAGGGATGTCCATGACATGCCTTCTCTAGTTTGCAAGTCCATGTGGATGACAAAGCGGATTTTGCAAGTCAGAAAGTCTTTTTTCTGCTTCACAATGTGTCGTTAGTGCACTGCAGAAATGTTCTGTGGATACAAAGCCTGTGATTTTGCAAACTGAAGGCTTTGTGAACCACAAAATACTTTAGTACATTAGTCCGAGGGATGATTTTAGAATAAGATAAATACATTTTTCTATTCATTTGACTATAAATGACCCATATTACAGTTTTCAATGGAAGAGTTTAAACAGCCATTTCCGAAGATGGCACCGGATGCTTGAACCGGGAGCGCTTGCCTGGGATCGGGGCACCGGTCTTGTTAGCATACTCCCCTGGGGCCGCAAGTTCGGGATGTGGTAGGTATGGAGACTGGGAGGATCCCCAAATGCATGGAAGCCCTAGCAAGCGCAGAGCTGGCTGACACCCAGAGGTGCCGTGGAGCAAGCGGCTGACAAGAGGGCGGTGTGTGGGGAGCAGTAGCGCGTCCGCCTGCGGGGCCAGAGTTGATCAACCTGATCGGGTAGCGGGCCCACCATCAACAGTCCTCAGGGGGTCCCCACCACTGCCAGTGAATTTCCAGGGCTCCAGATCAATGCTGAGGCCAAACTGAGCACACCAGTCAGGGCAGAGTACAGAGGAGGGCCCGGCCTGCATCGCCCCGGAATAGACCCTGCTGCCTCCCCCCCCACCCCGCCAAAGAGGAGATACACCACGAGTGAGCCCAGCGGCACAGTAGCCGGACTGTGATGGCGGGCCCCGGTCAAGGACTGACAGGGCCCTCACCGGGACAAGGAGACACCAGCAGTAGTCCAGCATTATAAGCGGCGAGAGACACCTCAGTGGCGCCATTAAAATCAGGGGAAGGGGAGGGATTGGCGCATCGAGCCCCCGTCATTGACTTGCCGGTGCGGGGAGGCTGCAGAGGGGAAGCTGCCCCCCAATTACAAAGCGCAGAATCGGAGAACTTGTATGCTGCCTATTGGGAGGAGTCGAACCGAGGGTAGGAGAGACAGAGGGCCTCGTGATGTACTGCTACCCCCCATGCGCCCAATCCTGGCCCTTCTGTTCTGCCGCGTCTTGTTCCCCTTGCCTATTTCTAACTTGGAGCCCGGCTCATGGGCAAAACCAGCAGCAGACCTCCCAACACACACATGGACCATCTGTGAAGGCAGGGCATCGGCTGGACTTGCTTTTAACAGGGGAAGTTGCTCTGGGCCACACAGCAGTCATCAATACCAACTCGATGACCACTGCGAGACACAAAAGAGAATCATCCATTAAAGACCTGTTTCAGGTTCCCTCTTCTAAAAAGGGAGATCCTGCCACTATGCCCTCTGTGCAACCAGTGATGACCCCAGAGCAGTAAACCAGTGGGGTTTTATGGTGAACCCCTCCCCTCAGTAGTTGATTCTAAAAGCTGCAACCAGGTCAAACATCTCAACTGCCTCCTTCAAAAAAGAAGTAAAAATGCTTCTGCTGAATAGATTCCTCCAAGAGTAGCCCCAAAGTCACTCAGTTTGACTATTTACAGGTGGACACCACGGGAGCCTGAAGTTCTCGGCCAATTATTATATTGTATATGTTCTGCTGCTTGCTTATTCCTATTGCATCTCTCCTTGTATGTATAACTTGTCTGTTATTTGTACAGCGCTCTGATACCCTGATGGGTCTTGTTCGCGCTATATAAAACTCCCAAAATAAGAAGCCGCTGCAAAAGGGGACGATTTAGAGGTCCCCACCAAAGGCTTCCTGGTCTATCTTTCAACAGAACTTAAGACAAAGCTGACTTCTATTTGAGAGAACCTCAAACATAACCTATCAGAACTTTGGAGGGATCTACAAGACTTGGGGACCAGAGTCGACCATCTAGGATGCACCCTGGATCTCAAGTACCGCTCCCGCTTAGCGACCATGAACAACCAACTGATAGTGCTCCAAGAAAAACAGGAGGACCTCGAAAACCGGTCCCGCCGATGCAACCTCCATATCAGAGGTGTGTCCCTTGGCAAAGAGGACAAGGACATGACAAGTTACATCCAGACCCTGGCAGAGACCATCCTCGATGAACATGGGCCGGACTCTCTACGCATCAACAGGGCCCATAGAGCGGGTCCCCAAATCCAAAACAACCTCCTGACCTCCTAGTCTGTTTCCACCATTTTTAAGACTAAGAGGAGATACTAGATGCTGCGAGACGTGAAGGCCAAATATGCTATAATGGCGAAGACATTCAACTATTCCAAGAGTTATCCCAGATCACGTTGCTCAAACTTGGGTTCTTCCGCCCGGTCACCAAGTTCTTGCGCGAACACAAAACCAGATACCGCTGGGGAAATCCTTTTCACCTTATGTTTAAGTGGCAGGGCAGATGCTGGTCCCTCAAGTCACTTAAAGAGACCTGGTTGGCACTGAACCTTCCACTTCTGGAGACCGAGACAGGCGCACCACCAGAGTCACTATGTCAGCAGAACCCAGAATGGACACAAGTGTGACGAGGCTGAAAGTGGAATCTCCCCAAACAGGAGGAAATCTTGGCAGGCTGGAAATAAGTGTTCAAGCAGGTCCACAAAGTGAGCGGCACGTTGTCACTCGGCCCACAACCTGTCATCGACTCCCACCCCAGACCAGGAGAGGGTAAGTGGCTGATCCTTTTGCCAGCACCATACAAGGACAGAGTTGAGAGGTGGAAATACCCGAGGGGATACCGTTGCATCACTACCACCAAGCTTCCAGCGTGGGTGCTGCCACTACGGGTGGGCGTCGCACTGCACCTGTGTTAACAGAGGTCTTTTCCCCCAACAGGACTGGGGTCCTATCCCTCATTGGGCGGCCGTTGTTAGAGGTCTTGGGAATATTGCTTACTATTGCTATAAATCTCAACTGCTACACCGCTTTTCTTCTGTTTGCAGTTTTTGTTTGTTCTTACTGGGGATTGTTTGGATTTGGGAGGGAATAGCCATCTGTTCCCATCCATCTCCACACTGACCTCTCTTGCCACAAGCATGACTGGGTTGAAACTCCCAGACACATACCTACGGCCTTGAATGTTCTTCATATTCTCACCTACAATGTCCGGGGCTTCAATAACCCCACTAAACGACACTCCATTCTATGCGAACTATCCCGCTTTCATGCGGCTATAGGGCTCTTGCAAGAAACCCATATATTACAGTTAGAACACTCTCGCCTAAAATCTAGAGATTACCCAGATCATTATTTCTCCTCATGCCACAAGAAGACGGCAAAGTGGGTATCTTAAAACACAGACACAGTGGTAGAGGGGACCCTTCGATACACAGGTGGGAGATGGGTAGCCATATGGTTTTTTTTTTTAAATGTATTTAAAAAAAAAAAAAAAAAAATTTAAAGAAAAAAACAAACCCTGAGTAAGGACAGTGGCAGTCTGGTCCAGGTTTCAACATCATCCTCCAGTCTGCTGACTGCGGTGCCATAATTTTCCCTGAATACGGCGTCCGAGTCCGTATGAATGCGGATTCCAAGATATCTAATCGCTTCGGCGGACCACTGTAAGGGTAGTCCGGCTCAAAGGGGTGCGTGAGCGGGGTAAGGGGGAAAATTATGGATTTAGACCAATTGACACGGAGGCCCGAGAGGGCACCGAAGTGTACCACTTCCCGTAGCACTGAGGCGAGGTTGTCCTCTGGCTCATGGATATATAATAAAGTGTCATCAGCGTAGGTAGATACAATAATCCTATAAGTTGGGTAGCAGACACCCTTGTGGCGTGATATTCCCTTAAAGCGCATGCGAGGGGCTCCGCCACTAAGGCATATAAGATTGGGGACAACGGACATCCCTGCCTCGTCCCTCTGCTAACCATAATGGCTTCGGTCACTAAGTCGCCTATTTTAATACGAGCCATGGGGGAGTTATATAATACCCCAATCAGTTGAAGGAAAACGGGGCCCAGTCCCATCCTGGTTAATACAAGTCGCATGAAAGGCCATTCTACAGAATCGAAGGCTTTCTCCATGTCGAGGAAAACCGCGACCGCCCTAGAGTCTGGATTAGTATGCTGAATGGCACCGAACACCGCGCGAAGATTGTAGGTGAGGTTCCTGTTTGGAATAAACCCCGCCTGCTCCGGGGCCACCAGTACTGGTGCCAGAGGTGCGAGCCGATTGGCAAGGATCTTAGCGAACAACTTGGTGTCGATATTAAGCAGGGACAGAGGGCGGTATGAGCCACACTCGTCTAATGGCTTATCCGGCTTAGGGATGGCAACAATCATCGCCTCTCTCATTGTCAGCGGCATCGTAGCCATATGGGGTTCACTGCGAGGCATGCCCCTAACGCTAGCTTCTGTCTACAGCCCCAACCAAAGACAAGAGCCCTTTTTGACAGATGTGATTCACACCTTCTCTGCCTGCTCTAATGTGCCCTTAATTATTGGAGGGGACCTCAGCCTGGTTCTTGTCCTTGCAGTCAATAATGACCATACGGAGAGGGGATACTCAGCGGCCCTGTCTATTGTGGGTATGAAATTATTGGAAGAAATAGGACTTATAGGCGTATGGAGAACTCACCACCCTCTCGCCAGGGACTACTTATTTTACCCAGAAGGCCACAAGCCATATGCTAAACTCAACCATATTCTTCTAGATAAGTGCTTGTTCCTGAATTTTACAGACTCAACACAACACCCTATCACACTCTCTAACCGTGGAACAGTCTCCTGTGAGCTGGCCGAGATAGACACCCGGGGCCCCATAACCACTATCACCTGGAGACTCCAAGGCTTCCTCCAGAGGGACCCGGTGACAGTTAATGTCAAGAAGGAGAAGAAAGAGTACCTCCTCCATAATGATACTGGGGAAGTGAGTGTGGCTACCCTCTGGGATGCCTTAAAGTCAGTCCTTCGGATACCTTAGTGGAAGCCATAGGCATCCGAAAACTTTAAAAAGGACTGTGCCCTAAATTAGGCAGAGAACTTGAGAGGCTCGAGACAGAGCACAAAAGGACCCACTCCACAAAAGTGTGGAAAAAGGTACTAGCAGATCAGGGTCAAAGCCGGACGATTGAGATTGACAGATCAGCATACCTCCTAGCACAACTTCATAATAAATACTATGACCATGATAACAAGTCATGCAAAATGATGGCGAACATCCTGTCAGCCCGCCGCGCTAAGGCCACCATACAAGAAGTCCAACTCCCACAGGGGCACAGGTGATAAGGAAAGGTTTTTGTGATTTCTCGCCTTCTACACCCAGTATATGCTACCCAGCATACTGAACAACAAGCACGATCGAAATACCCTGCAGAGGCCCAATTACCTAAAATACGCCACTTTGATAGGGCGGCTCTCAATAGGCCACTGGAGAAAGAAGAAATCCCCCTAGCCATATCTAAACTATGGCCCTCTAAGGCACCGGGCCTTGATGGCCTCACGGCAGCATTTTACAAATGCTTTGGCCCCACGATCCTACCTGTACATCATAAAGTATATGGGGAGATAATCGAGAATGGTAGGGTTACTTCCACCATGACTGAATCTACCATAGCCCTAATTCTCAAGCCTAACAAAATCCCTAGTGATTGTGAATTGTATTGGCTCATCTCTCGTCTTAATACTGATGCTCACCAAACTAGCCACCCTGCAACTCCAACTATTGTTGGAGAATTAGGTGCGCCCCCAACCAATCGGATTTTATTCTGATGCGCCAAGCTGGTGACAAAACTAAGAAGGTCCTTCATCTCCTTGACATCAGCTTCGGGACCCAAGTACTGTATTATGGTCACCCTGGATACCGAGAAAGCATTTGACAGGGTGAACTTGGCCTTCCTGTATGATGTATTGAAGGAGCTAGGGATAGGAGTACATTTATCTCCTGGATCCTTGCAGAGTACCACACCCTCAAAGGTCAGAATAGGAGTCAATAGCTTCTTCTCTGACTGGGTGGACATACGTCGAGGCACATGACAAGGCTATCCCCTCTCCCCCTTCCAGTTTGCCCTTACACTGGAGCTATTGGCACAACACATCCGGAATGATTTGGGTGAATCAAAGTTAGCTAACAGAAGCTCAAAATGTCAATGTTTGCTGACAATATCCTCCTGTCCTTGACAGACTCAATGTTCTCCCTTCCTCAGGTGCTTAAGGAGCTCCATTGCTACCACAACGTCTCAGGGTCTAAAATTAATATCACCAAATCTGACATTCTGAATATTTCCTCCCCTCATGCTTGTAGTACAACAAGTACAAGCACTCACTTGCCTACGATGGGCTACCGCACATATAGATTACTTGAGCTTAGCGTTTAGTCCTGACATTGGCAAAAACTAGGGATATCAATCTCCACTGCTTGACACTGAACAGCTGATGCGAACTTAACAGCTGGAATCACAAATATCTCTCTCTTCTTGGTAGAATAGCGGCGTAAAAAATGGCAATACTGCCTAAGATACTATACTAGTTTCAGACCCTACGTCTACGAATACCAGGAGA
The DNA here is from genome assembly GCA_963921515.1 of Calotriton arnoldi. NCBI lineage: Eukaryota > Metazoa > Chordata > Amphibia > Caudata > Salamandridae > Calotriton > Calotriton arnoldi. Next base: position 1,418,804 of record CAWUFW010002811.1, on the reverse strand, counting down.
ATACATATCCGAACTCCAGACAATCGGTGCCACCTTTATATGGCAGGGCAAACCACGGAGAGGACCAGCCGAAAACAGGGATCGCTACGTCCGAGACAGGGGGGCTTTGGAAGCGCCAGCTTTGTTCATTACTACACCGCAATGCACCTATGCTACTCATCCACTGGACAAGGCAAGAAAAAGAGTAGGAGTGGTTCATGATAGACCATATGATGGCAGCGGGACCCCTGTGGGAAGTCCCCTGGCAACCTAGACCCAACCGGACAAAAACACATTATGTAACCCCCATTACGAGGGTGAAGTTGAAGGTCTGGGACAGGATGGGGGTCATGTGGGGCCTCACTATATTCATTTCCCCATTCACACCTCGCTGGGCAACCGCGAATTTACGCCCACACTGACCTGAACCCCATATGCCAAATGGATGGAGGGAGGGTGCAAAACACTGAGGGATAATTATGTGCAAGGGTCAATCTAATCCTTTGAACTCCTAAAAGAGGCTTACCATTTCCCGGAGACTGAAAGGTACCGCTACTTACAATTCACACTAACAACTATGCGTCCCACTCAGGCGGGTGGATTTCATACTTAAGATAATGTACCAATGGCATTAAACTCCAACTCACCTAGCCAAAATGAAGAGAAGTGGTAGTCCACTGTGCTGGAGGGGTTGTGAGGAGGAGGGTTCCACTACCCATGTACTATGATCCTGCCCCAAGATACAATCTTTCTGGACCTCAGAACTGTTCACAATAGAACAAATCAGTGGCTTAGACCTGACCAGATTCACAGAGGTGATTCCATCGGGACATCCCAAACAAGATATTTACCCACTCTATGGTTCTCTGGGCAAACTGATATCCCATCCCCTGCTGGCAGCCAAACAAACCATTCTGAGCCTATGGGGTCAACAAGCTCGGCCATCCGAACATAAATGGATTGAAAGATTGTGGTGGATTCTTAGTATGGAGAATCTGTCAAAATTGGCACAAGGAGGGGAGAAACGTTTCACCAAACAATGAGGTGATCCTTTGGACTACTTTAGCACAGGGTTTAAGGAGTTGGCATGCCCAAAGCATCTCAGAGCACTGAAACTCCTCCAACTCTCCAAACTTGACAATTACTACACTACAATCCACCAGCTCCATGAAGACATACAGGGCCCGGCCTGGCAACCACTGGAACTTAAGAGTACCAAAACTTTGACGTTACTGCAACCTGATGTTGCAAAAATCCTGAGGGGGCGGGGGGCATGGATGGCTTGAGGGAGTGAGGGGGTATTTATTCGGGGACTGTCTGTTGTTCATTGTAGAACTTGATTTCTATGCACATGATATACTATAGATGTTTGAACATGGCAATAAAAGGTTAATAAAAGCGTATTCGAACCTAAATAATCATTTCCCTATTTAAAGATATTTTTCATGCTAAACTAAACTAACCAAGTAATATAAAAATACAGGAATCCTATGAATTACAAGTCAATAATAACATGTTAAGATGAACAAGTTACTTACCTCTGGTAACCATCTTTCTGGTAGATACTCTTTCTAATCGCATGGACACCTATCGGCATTCTTATCTTGACCTCATTTCTCTAAGATGGAAGATCGACTCTATTGTTTAGACCCCGAAAGGGTACTACGTTTTTATATAGATCGTACCAAAGCACATTGAGTGGACAATCAGCTCTTTGTAGGATTCTCCAGAACAAAGAAGGGCAAGGCAGTGCAAAAAACAGACCACCTCCAAGTGAATTTTTCTCTGCAACAAAGATCTGCTACACACTGGATAACAAGCAGCCCCCAGAAGACTTACAGGCTCATTTCACCTGAGCCAAAGCTGCTACCACTGCGTTGGCACATGGATTGCCTGTCCTGGAGATTTATCAAGCTGCTACTCTGGCATGGATTCATACGTTCATGAATAACTACTGTTTTGTAGGACTTTTTGGTCTGAGCCATTTCACAGACCAACAACCTGGTGGTTACTGCTATAGTATCTATACAAAGGTGAGTAATCTGCAGTTAGAAGTATCCATCAGAAGAACAAGTTACTTACCTTTGGTAACAATCTTTCTGGTGGATACTCTATCTAGCCGTAGATTCCTCATTGACCCTCCCCGTTCTGTGAACTGGACTCATTTTCTATCTAAAAAGACCCCAGTTTAAAGATCCCCACACTGCTCATGCCAATCCGCTGATAGGCAATCATCTGAGGGCACGGACAGCCTAAGAAAGCAACTGACATCAGCGCACAAGGGTGGCGCTTTTATGCGGTTCTACTCATCTCTTCTGGAGCAGAACAACATTTGTGCAGAGCGCATGATGCCCCATACCGGAGCGCAAGTGTACTGCTTTAAAGTTTTTGTATCCAGTCTGATGCCTGGGCAACAGTCACAAGTTGAGAAATCTGAGGTTAGAAGTATCCATCAGAAATGTGAGTTTTTTTCCTCTCTCCCAGGCCTTTCTACACTCTTTGTATAATGAAATGAAAATCTACTTCTATGCCCCCTGCTCGTTTTTTTTTACGCTTGCACTATTCACGATGAAAATTGTATTCTGTTCTTATTATAAGGGGCTTTGGGCCATCCTCACTCAGCCGTTGACTTCTTTTGCTCCAAAATAATCAGCCACTGGCTTCAGATATTACCAATCACATCTTGGGTCAGCTCCCAGGATTATTTTAGTCTCACTATTTTTCTTTTGGTTGCTTGTATGTGTCCTTGCACCTCCGGTAGAATTTGCATAAGGGGCCATTTTACACCTGAAATTAGTCAGAAGCTGTCTTGTATCACTGGAAAGCAAGTGCTGACAAAAGCAATTGAAAAACAGATACTACAGAGAAAACGTTTGCCACATTTTCTCCAGCATCCATTTCTTAGATGCTTTTGTCAAAGCTCCCTCTCCAGTGCTACCGATGGGAGGGAAAAGCTCTCTGCATGGTAAAATACACGTACCCCTGCCCTGAGTGCCCAACTGTACTGTTGTCTGGATCCCTAATGCAGATTTTTGTGTCATAGATACACACACACTCTAGGAAAGGATGAAGAAACTCCCCCTCTACACTTCAAAAGGGTGCTCTGTGATGCAGTGATAGATCACAAGGTAGGGGCCTTCACACGTCTCAGGAAGGAATCATAAAGAGCAGGACTGAGAGACCTGGATTAACCTTTTGATGCACTTATTATTGTGACTGACATCCAGGTGTGAACTCTGGTAACTCCCATGAACTGTGTTGAGGGGCTATCAACTTCGAAGTCTTTCCTGCTATGATAGACAGCCTTTCAAGAGCAAAGAAGAAAAAGAGAAATGTACACTTCAAAAGACGCAGCACCGCAACATACAACTTCAAAGTCTCAGACCCTAAATCAGCTTTGGTGTCTGGAAAAGGACTATAAGAAGGGGAGGTTGAGACCCGAACGTTTTTCATCTGCCAAGAAGCCAGAGAAGGGGAAGCTCTGCAACCCTTCTGCCTGTGACCAGGACATGAGGCAAAAGCATGCTAGTCTCCCTGAAGGGTGAGGGTACATCACCCAGGGAAATCAAGAGCATCTACCTGAACAACCAGGGCCTGCCTGTTTGCCAAAAACAGTGTGCCCTGTGAGGAAGAGGAGCGCATTGGAGGGAGCGAGGTCCAGTGGGGTGCCCTACCGACAGGACTTTGAGTGAGGTGTGACGGAACGGCTGTGCAGCGATTGGGTCATTGCCCGTGTGCAGAAGCGATCCGGCGACTTCCGTATGCAAGAAAGGGCTGCCATGACCTGAACCATGTTACGAGCGCCATGTGGGAAAGCGCCAGCCCAGCACCACCTTGTTGCGGTGGCCCTGAATGCCAGAGAGGGCCAGCGTTGAACTTTTTGTTGCCAGGAGTGTCAAGACTTGTTACCGCCTTAATTGGTGACCCCATATGGCAAGTAGGGCCAATGTGGTGAGGGTTAGTGTAGAGAAGTCTGTGCCTCAGCGGAGAGTTTAGTGGCAACCCCGTATCCCAGAAGGGGCTGACTGTACTCACATTCCCAGAAGTTCCGGTTGTTGTTACCTGGACGCAAAATTGTGACTGTGACCGGCGGGTCAAGTCCGCACACCAAGGCCTGCACCTGACTGCTTCCCCGAAGGCCGCGAAAGACACTGCTTGAGACGTCTCACTCTCGCTGGCCTCCAGTCGGGAGCTAGAGGATTGAATCCTCCCCGCCCCCATGAGTGGACAAGTGACTTACTTTGTCATCAAGGAGCAGCTCCGATCGCTGGGACAAGTCGGCAGCGCAGCTCGAAGGAGATAGCTTACGCCTGCTGGGTGCTGCAGCATGCACCAAGGGCAGCCCGACTTCGCCAAATAGGATCCGGACCTATGAGCGCCCATGGAGAGGGCACTCGCTGCATTGCTGAATGTTTTCATATTGCTGGAGCAGGTAAGACTAGAATTGGGCCTGTAGGGCCACGGGGGATTCACTGCCAATGGTGCTGAGGCAGCACAGACACTTTTATCTAATTCCTCAAGAGTCAAAGAGGGACTCTTGAGTATGGCCTATTAGTGAGCATTCCCTGGATGTGGCCACCAGTTAATGGGGAATAACTGCGACCACGAGGGTGGGACAGGGATTTGCCTGACAACTACTAGGGCCCTGACCTCAAGGGGATTGTGTTATTGCTCATGAATGTCATTATTTGTTTGAATGTGTAGAGTTAGAAATAAGATACTTATTTTTCTTATAAAAGTAAGTATTGGAGTGGACACTGATGTATTGTTCGTACTGTGTGCACTTTGAGTTATGAGTTGTTTTCACTTACCTGTATCTACAACCCCCCCCCTCCAAGTGTGGAAAGGGTACTAGGCCGAATTGCTCAGGATCCATAGTAGGGTGGGACCTGGGACATCAAAGGTAAAAGGCCTCAACCAACATGGTTGGGCCCAGTAACCCCTGCGTGCCCCATGGCCCTCTGAAAGGGGTTCTGACAGCTACTGTGTTCACAGGCTGATTATAAACCATCTAGGAATGTTGAGCTAGATACTCTACTATTGTTTACTATTCCATTATGGCTTCCACTTTTATAAGTCAGTAAGCGCTCTAAATGAGGGGAGAGAACTGGAAAAAACCATCTGAAAAATGAATGCTACAAAATAGAAATCAACCCTTTTTTCTGCAGCGTACATTTTTCGGATGCTTTTCTCAGTGCCCGCTAAAGAGTGCAGACGGACAACAAGCATTGACAAAGCCAATATGTTTGACCTTTGTACAAAGTGCACACACCCGGTCTGCACACCCGGTCTGCACACCTTACAAACATCAATCCTATCAGCCTTGCCAAAGCCTGTTATACTTTCAAACATCGAAAAGTAAAAATAGCCATCTACCGTAATACTTTAATCTTTTCTAATTGATATATTTGCTATGCACCACCCATGGACCCGTCACGCACAGTAGGGCCTGCCTCCAAAGCCAATATTGAGAATTTGAACCATTTTCACAAACTGAGATACTATGAATACAAGGTGTATGTTGAGCTAGACAGTAACGTAAACAAGAATCATATTCAAAAGCGGAGGCTTGATTCTCTATGATACAGAGACGCAGCTGGTTCCATGGACATCAATTGGGGGCCAACAAGGGTCTCAGCTGCGACCCCTGGCTTACCCTTTGCGACCCCTGGCACTGTCATTGCAACCCCTGGCTCTGGGCTCCTTGGGAAGAACAAACTGTAAACGTGGCTCTGCATGAGCTGTGTTAACATTCTGTAGTTATCACTTCTTTCCCCTGCCTCAGCCATTTTTACAGACAGTAGAAGACTACTAAGAGCATATGGGTTGGTGTCTCAGCCCCTTACCTGTCACCTATGCCCTCTGGAACTTTCTATTGGCTACCGAACGCCTAGAGGAGGAAGGGTAGGTGATATTTCTTCTTCCTGTTACATCACCAGGACGTGCACCAGGAGGAAAAAGCTGAAAATGGCACGTGCCTGCCCTCGTTGATCCCTACAAGAATCCACCAATTTTAAATGGATAGTCCTGGCCCCTTGATATACCTCCGTATAAAAAATTGTTGTCCAAAGATTTTCATTTTTGATTTGTGTTTTTAGAGAAGTCATTTAGCTTGGGTAGACATTGCTAATCCAGGCCAAATTTTCTGGATGACATTTTTAAAAATGGCGGATGTGTTGCAGTGTTGATGTAACATTTTAGGAACCATGAGACCTATATACCTCATTTTGGTGTCATAACATAGGTTTTGGGGGGTCAAGTAGTCCTATAGCGACAGAAAATAACTCCTCAGAGCAACCCTTCTGCCATTTCCAAAAAGGCAGCTCTATAATAATGTGTTTTAGCCATCATATTCGTAATTAATTTTAATATTGTTTTTGTTTCGGGTTTTCCGTTGATTCAAATTCGTAAACATGAGCAAAGCAGGTGGTAGCAGATGATCTTTACCTCCTGACAGAGTGTTGCTAACCACAAAATCTGAGGACTCCTTCAACAAAGAAAAATGTGTCTTATGCAAAACTAATCCAAAAGAAAAGCTAACATCAACTGTAGCTGGACAGAAGAGAGTTTGAGATGCTGCAGAAATACAGCAAGATGAAGTGCACAAAAGATTGAAACTGATGGGTGAAGAGGATCAAATATTTTAGCAACAAGTGCTACAAGTTGTAAACAATGGAAAAAAGGCTGGAAAACATTTGTCAAAACATAGCAGAAACCAGTGAATCACAATATAAATCTGAGTCTTCTGAGAAAGCGATGACAACCAAACTCAATGCCCATCCACTTAGAAGATCGATGGCTGCACCTCACCCAGCTCCAACAACTGATCAGAAAGCAGAGGATCGTCTATGTGTTAACTGTGGTTTAGCCAGAACAAGGGCCACAAGGATTTACGAAAGAACAAATTACAGCGTATGCGAGTCTCAAAGGTCAAACAGGTTTTTATATGCAGCTAGTTTCTTCCAAGACGTAGTTTTCAGCCTAGTAGCTGATCTAAACAGTGAGGTGAATGTATTTGTAGCGGATTTGTATGCCCACCTGAATTGCATGCATGCATACATTCGAAAATATCAACGCACAATGAGCTCCCAGATGCAACGTAACCACCAGCCTTCAATTAAGTTTGCACTCTTTGAAAAAGCAAATTAAGTTTTAAAGCCACTCTTGAGTGCTGGCTACGGGTTCACACTCAGTGAGATCAGAGAAATTACGGTCAACATTGATGAAACTGTATTGATCCATAATAATGAAATTAAGATTCTTACGGTGAGCATGTACAATAACAAAATTTGTTTTTGTCAGTCCAACAAAAGAATGAGCCAATTATGGTGTTCTCAGCTGATTTGACTCCTGAAGTTCTTGCTGCCAAAATAAGATCACAGGATGCAGTAAAATCAGCAGGAACCATTTTAAGAAACGTCCTGAAAGATTTAGATTTTGTGGTGCCCTACAGTTCCGCAAATCATGGGCGCCAACAAGAATGCCTGATGTTGTCTTCACATTTTTCACATTATTGTTTAATATCAGCAAAACAAAACTGTTACTAACTAAGTTCTTGAGTTCGGAACAGACGCCGACAACACTGGTGACGGCTTTGAAGATATAAGTGAAGAAGTGGAAACAATCCCATGAACAGACAGGCTTATGCTGTGCAAATGTACTGTCTTTTCCAAATCATGTCTTATGAATTACATCACTGCAAAATGAAAACTCTGCTACACATGGTGATTGCCCACGCAATCTATGACAAGTGAAAAAGTAGAGAGCGAATCACTTCAATGAATAGAAATTGGGGTATCAAGGTTATAATGACATACTACGGAGCAGGAATTTGTTAGCAGCTCATGCTGTAAAATCTTGTGAATCTGAAAGCACACCATTTCCAAGTCACTTTACCAGGAAAGGATTTACAATTGCTGGTCTTGATAATTTTGATTTTGAAGACAGCTCTTCTTTGTCTGGAACATCCAATACACATGATGCTGCCATGATGCTTTTTCAGGACTGTACCAATGAAGTAGCTGCTGGAAAACAAGCTGTGTCAGCTGTAGACATAAGCAAATAAGCTGCAAACTTATAACCCAACTACCTTGCCAACGTGTGCAAAATCACTACAAGCCATCACACTTCCCAGTCTCCCAGAATGTTTCAAAGTGGCTGAGGACTTGGATCTCCTTCTACCTGACACTGAGGTCTGCAAAGCTGATTTTACTGAATTTACCATATCACTTATTCGGTGCGGACTGAAGGATGAAGAAAACCCAGTTCCCGTGGGCTGGAATTCATACTCTGATCTCCCAGAATACCGTCACACTGAAGAAGTTTGGGTTTTTACCAGTAATACCATCTCCAGTCACAAACTACGCAACAGTATACAGATCTCTAACAAATTTCCAAAATGTGCGTTCTCAGGTTGTAGACCAGCCTATCCTGACAATTTTCGGCAATGAAGGGGTTTTCCGTATTGTACCTGACATTTTTATGAGCACTCTAGTAGAATTTGATCATCATTATCCAATGATGGGCTTTTTCCACAAGACAAAAGATGTGTTGCGGTGTGCAGGAAGTTATCTCAGTGGATGTGGCATAGACGATGCACTTATTGAGGCTGAAATCTTTGGAAGCAAAACTGTCCAGTCAGTATTGAGCAGAACTCATTATGTTAATTAATTACAAGGTATGCTCATCATATCTGAGGCTAAAGAAACATTGCGTTGGAATGCTTTCTGGAACAAGAATGACAAATTAGATTTTGCATATCTTATCCAGAAGTGAACAAGGCACAGGGTGCACTTCATTCAAAAGACATAATGCAAAGCCAGGCAATGTTCAATACACTCCGTTCTAAATCAGAAAACATGAGTCATGTTTGTACACTTTGTCAAAGAATGTGAAGAAAAATCAGAACTTTGCAAGTACTGGGGAAATGTTTTACACATGATAGTTCTAGTGAAAAACTTGGTACATGCTGATCGGGAAGGTGTCTGGGAGCTGCATGTGAAGACTGGAGTCACTGATTACTGTGTTTCACGAATTCAATTGCATAAACTACCTGAGATATGGGTTCCGGTATTTGGAAAGAGTGAAGAAGCTAGAAGTGGAAAAACCATACCTCTATAGAAAATTAATCCAAAGACATTTTGTGGTGAAAGACAGAGGGAAGGTTCAATGCTGTGGCTCCAGATATGAAACTGGAACAGACGATCCAGAGATCACAGGAAAGCTCCATGGGAATTGTTGGGCAGACACGTAAAACTCAATATGTTGTTCAACAGCAGCTAGTTTTTCACGAAGCCCTGTTTTTTATTTGCAATGTTTTCAGAGAGATGACAAATTCAAAATTAATGGACCATTGTGAAACTGTTCGCCACCACAAACTTGTGCGAAAGAGGGGGTAACGTTTTAATAAACATGTTGACCGCCTTCTTCATTTCACGCAGCAGCAAGGAAACCCCTTTGAAATGACTGAACCTATGCGACTACACAACTTTGTGACCAAACAATATGTGGATAACAATATAAAGACACGTTTACTAGATGTCCTGGAACATGGATCGAAACTATACACAGAACTGAAGCAGGAGAGATTTGTATTGAAAGAGGAAAAGCTGTTTGACATAATCACTAAAGCTAAACTTCCACGCTTTAATTGCAATAGTAAGAGTTTCGTCTAACCAGCCACTGCAAAATAGGCTACAAAAAAACAACTTTCGCAAGTGCATAGAGAGATGGATGTAGCATAAAAAAGGTTTGAATTCATCAAGGACATTCTGTTGCATGATCTTCTCCCAACAAAAGCATTATTTGATAGATATGCTGCACCCAAACCAGTGAAGCACAAACTCATACAAGAGCTCGAAATAAAACTTTCACCTGAAGAATTTCAATTCGAAAAGGTGTCCTCATTGAAAACTGCTGTTGTTGTGGCCTATAAGTTACAATTGCGAATGGTCAAGATTTCATCCATGCAAAACTTCGGAGAGGTCACTCAGACTCTACAGATTTCAAAGTCAGTGTGCACCTTGCAGGAACTGCACATTGTCTTTGACAGTTATCTTGAAATATTTGTCAAAGATGTGAAAGAATCGGACGGATGTCTACAAGTGGAATAATTGACCTTGCCTGCATCAAAAATTTGACAACTATACCTTTGCAACTTGATCAATTCTGTTCATCAACATTGAACAAGATGAACTTGGAGATGTTACTCGCCAAAACATTGCTGATGCTTCAGTGAACGCTGAATTTCCGATTATTGCAAGTGGAATGATTGTCAATGAGAAGTTGGTGCCTGCAGAGAGATATTCAAAAGGTACGGGCCATATTGTTCAAGAACTTAACAGCAAATTGGAGGAAGCTGGCTTTCGTGCTGTGCCACATGTTGAGTGGACTGTTCGAAATGGTTCCAATCGAGTCATTGTACTGTCAAATGGCAGATATTATTGTGCTACTTAGATTGTTGCAATGTTCATAAGTCAAGGATTGTCAGAGTTATGGATACGTTATGGAACAGGCGAGAAAAGACACTTAATCCCGCTTCATATTCTGTACAAGAAACTTGACCCAGAGATGACCAGTGTTCTTATCAAGGCACATATTCTTACGGGTGATGAAACTATGAGCAAAATTGGAACACAGCTTGGAGCTTTAACTACTGAACCTGTGAAGTTTCTAAAAGGATTTGCTGAGGCAGAAGAAGAATGTGTCTTTAAAGACGTACAAAAATGCTTTGTGCATGTGTGGAAAATGAGTTCTGACTGTCACACATTTGACGATCTTTGATACAGTGAGTTCAAGAGATCAGTCCCGCTAAGTGACCTTCCACCGACGTCATATTCTGTGCATGAACACCTTAAAAGAGCATTCTACTTGATCAGAAGATGTGTAAATGTTTTGGATCATGCATATGTAGAGAAAGATCCGTGTGAATTTGGTTGGAAAGATATTAATGGGGTGCTAAAACTTACGAATTTCTAAAGCCTCTACCCATAAAACGTACACGTATATGTACTTGCAAAACCTGTGCTACAAAAAGGTGTCCCTGTCAATATGTTCTTTTCAAATGTTCAAAATTCTGCAAATATACCACAAGTCTTTTGCCAAAACAAATAAAGTGAAGTATGAAAATGTGTCTAAAACAGGAGTGATGAACATTTTTTTCCATATTCAGATCATAAACATTGTTTTGTGTATACATAAAGGAATAAAAAAAACATTATTATGTGTTTCCTTTCTATATATGTCTCTTCTTACTCTATTATAGCTGCCATTTTGGAAAATGTCTGAAGGGTTAGTCTGAGGGGTTATTTTCTGTCTCTATAAGACTACTTGACCCACAAAACCTATGTTTTGACACTAAACTGAAGTATATAGGTCTCATGGTTCCAGAAATATTACATCATCACTGCAACATATCCGCCATTTTTAAAAATGTCAACCACAAAAATTCGGCCCAGATCAGCAATGTCTACCCAAACTACATTACTCCTCTCATAATCCAAAAACACAAATCAAAAATGAAAATCTCTGGACAACAATTTTTGTTTACAGAGGTATATCAGGGGACTGGGATTAGGATTGCTACTGATTTGATCTGTTGTGTCTGTGTTGAGTGTTTATAGGTGAGTGGAGGCTGCTGTGGATAGCTTCATACTTTCGTCTGTATTCTGTACTTTTACTGAACAAGCGCAGAATGCAAACAAGTATAACGTTTTGACCGGGTATGGGGAGAAGGGTGTGGGAGGCTATATATTTATTGTGCAGAAATCGTATATCTTGATTGTAATGATCAGGGCAAGGGACAGTACGTAGAACATCCAATGATGTGTACATGCAGGAGTCTCTCTCTGTCTGCATGTCACCTGCTGCTTGTGGTGCTTAGGTTATGTCAAATTTGGATTAGCAGTTATGCCACTGGTCTTCTCTTTCTTATGTTACTCAGCACCAGATAACGTACATGCCTTGGCACCAAATACAGTCAGAATAACTGATCACCAGGCTATTTTATAGAGCTTGGTTTCTTTCAAATGATTTCCATTATAGTATTAGTGGCACCTTTATATATGTTTTAGTATTTTCTGTAACACAATATTTATGTATTTAATTAGAAATAATCATGTTTGTGTCTTTTTGAAAGATGTTAGTGGGGTTCTAATATTTCACAATTCTTTTGTTGGCATTAGTCTCATGTTATAGTCCTCTTTGTTTGCCAGGATTTTCTCCTTCAGTGTTTTTCGGAGTTACCCTATGAATGCATGGTGTTTATGCTGTTTTAGATTATGTGAGAGGACATTGTATATCGAACCTTCAGTTAATTAATTTCACGTAACCTGGTCCTATTTGCAGCTCTCATCAGTAGTGCCCGGATACTGTAATCTATGCAATTCATTGTGCCAGATCTGCCATCCAAGGATACTGACTGGGTGAAAAAGAGTGACATTTGTGTTGCCTGTATTTGCTTAGGGATCCTGTGCCTCTGGAATGAGTTGCACAGAACTCACTGGGACTGGGAATCTAATGTGAGTAAAGCATAGTGGCATAGGCACCTTATGTAACAGGAGTTTGAAATAAACTCTAATGTGTTTAGCTACGTGTAGCAGAAGAGTGTGTTTATTTTGCAGTACCTCTGCCACATAGTGTCTGAAAGTGGCTAGATCTGGGAAGAGGAGCTCTCTATAAGCTGCTCGCTGCAGGCATTAGGTCACCACTAGGTGAGGTCCAGATTTAAGATTTAGCTACAGTCATTCCATGGACTGTTTGTTCAGTTTATTATGGAGTTGGAGAACATCTGCAGACACTTGGAATAGTGGCCCTGATTAACATTTTTTAAAAGATGCATTCCTAAGTCTTCGAATATCTCTCAAAGTACTGCGAAAGCTATTTGTAAGAGTATTAAGTGTGATGAACGAAATCAGTTTCAAGGTGGTGGAAATCCATATCAGCACAGAGGGCAGGAAACCAATTCCTACACTCTAGCAGAACAGACAGTGGGTTACCACTAAAACAGGATTAAACTTTTGGAGTTAGACCCAATATTGGGAGCTATGAAAGGCTTCATCTAGCCATCCCGACAGCAGGCCTCGCCTTCGTAATTAATATTGCCTCTTGTTTCCATTTTGGTTATTTTTCACTTGAATTTGTGCTTTGGCATGTGGTGCTGTGTTTGGTATTTGAGGGTGGTTTTTGTTTTAGAATGACAGATATATAATGGCTTCTTCTGGATATGTGATGGGTGGATCCCTGACACACAAAAGGTAACGGGAAGATTCTTGCAGTAAGTCTAACCAGTGGCAATCGCTTTGGGTAGCATTCCAGCCCATTGTCCTTTTGCCCACCATGCCACCTCAGATTAAACCGAGCAATATACAAATCAGCCTTGTCCTATTCCAATGGGACAGTCCGAACTGTAAAGCCAGGTCCTCTCTGAACCAAGAACACAAGCAAGTTAAGTCAGGTTTTGGCCTGACTGGACATCTTCAGTCAAGTTTATCTTGGTTCCAGAGGCAGAGAGAGCAAGGGACCTATTTTTGGGCATACCATTTGCCACTTAGGGCATTACATCAGATACGCAAAAGTTGATGGGAGGATGCCTGCAATAAGTCTAACCACTAGCAATTACTTCGGGTAGCATTCGAACCCATCATTCTTTTACCCACAATGCCAACTCAGATTAGACCGTACCATATGCAAATCAGTCTTGGTCCTGCTCAAATAGGAAGAGTGCAGCCCAAACTGCCAAGCTAGGTCTTCTCTGAACTGGAACACAAGAAACCAAAGACTTGTTACGACCGTACTGGGTCTTTTCAATCGGTGTAGGTTGATTCCAGTGGCATCGCTTACTGTAATGCATCAGGCTCAATGTTGATGTCATCAAAAATCAAAGGTCATTTAATATCACTTCCGCTATCCCTAACAATTTGGTGAATCTATGTTCATGGCTGGTGCTGCAGATGCCATTCCTCTATATGTGAAAGGCCCAAAAGAACTGTAAAGTTCATTCTTCCAATCTGTGATTCTAATAAAAAGTCATCCCAAAATTAAAACATAAATGACACTCCTTACTTCATGCAGCCTGCGCATTTATGTGACTGGTCAGTTAAAAGAACATCAATTTTAATGCTAGATAAAAGACATTTAAGGAGGAGCAGGAGATCACAAGTTCAAGAGAAGTGATGCTTAACTTTAAATCTGGAAAACACCGCACTCATGGCACAGTGCAGAACAGGAGATATCTGAGTACCAATTCAAGCTCAGGAAAAGTGTACAGAGATTCTGAATTGTCAACCAGAAATATACCCCAAGAAGCAGGAAGCAATTGGTGGCTCCTTAATGTCAGCATAAATTAAGAAACTGATACAGTGGCAAACATGCTATGGTACTTGTGGTAGGGAGGAACCATGTGCTGATTTATCAGAACCTAGTCAAAGGGTTCACAAATTTTGAAAAGAGAGGGTCAATAATTCAGCAAGATACTCCCCCATAATAGACAAACAAATGTGAGAAAGACTTTCTCAGGATAACACAGATCACTCTGTGGTTTGTTTATTATGAAATCCAGATTCAGCCCTTTTGGAACTCACATTAAAGTGTAGGGTTCTTATTTTACTGGGGAAAGCAGATGGGCCTCTACAAATAACCACTCTTCTATTTAATTCTTGTACCATGATTCATTTTTGGACTGATATGGTGGCGGTAGGGGGGAGAAAGGAAGGTAGGATGCACAAGATAGTGTAGGAATCGATATGATCCCTTTTTGGGTTTTCTTTTTTTTAATAAGTGGTTTTAACTACTGTGTTTCTTTATGTGAACACCAACTCTCAGATAATCACGATTGTATAGCGCTCTCAGCAATGAGCAGTGTGCAAAAGACATGTAGCATTTATATGAGGGTCTTTACCATAACTGAATGAATTACTATTACAAATGTAGCAGCAGTGGAAGAGAATGTCCAGCACAATGACCTTCCCACAAGTGTGGCAAGTAATAAGAGCAACAAATAAGGTGTAGTGTGCTGTCACAGACAGCACCCCTACTGCAAGGCGGTACACCCAGATACACTGACGAAGCATAAACTCATACAATATTCGATACGTGTCTGGAGAACAAACAAAGTTTCAGTCAATCCAATTAGAACCTAATTTGATGGCAATAAAGACTGATTTATTGTCCATGTTCTTGTAATTGTAAAGCATGACAAACAAGGTTTTCATAGACTATATGTAGTACAAATGCATTCAATAGGACACACAAATGCATGTGTGAAGATCCAATGTACAATATAAAATGGATCTATCCCAAATACAGGGTAGCAATATAAACATGTAATCATGAACATAGTTGTCCCGGAATGTTCAATACAGCCAACACATGTTTCGTCTTGAATAAAACCTCCTGAACTACTTTGCCTACCTTTTGTGACGCCTCCTGAGAAAGTACATCATACTTCTCTTTGAACGGAATGTTCTTTTCTTCTGGTGTAGCAGAGTCTTCTCCTGAACAATCGGAGTCACTTCTTCGATACAGAGGATAATGCTAATGAAGATAGAAACAGCAGATCAGTGCTCTAACATGAAGCCAAAACATATGCTCATGTGTAACTTGAGCAAACTTCGATATGCTTGCCCCATTCTCACCTGCAGAAGTATTGGTGCAGACGGGGGAACATTTGCAGCTTTCTTGCATTCTGTGGTTGTACCCTTAAGGTTGCGCTGCAAAATTAAGCAATTTTGTGAGCCTTACTGTTCCAGCAAAAATTAGATTTTGTTTGAACACTCTCTGAGTAGTTGTGCGCTTTACAAGCTTCTTCAAGCTTCATCATACCCCATCAATACGTAACAACATCACTAACGAGAAAGGGCAACAACTCTTCAGACCTGGGAATACGGTCATTCAGTAGTACTAATGTTAATTGTGTTTACTTAGGTATGTGTGTACTACAGTGCGGCAGATTCCTATTGTGTGTTAGGATGATGCATCAGTAGGTAAGCGCTGGGTACAAAGTGATGCTGCGCAGGGTGAGCCATGGATTACATTAATTTCTTTTTCCTGTTATACCTAGACCTTCGTTATCAAACTATTTCTAAAACTCATGCCTGGATCTGCACAAAATGGGTCCTTTCTCTCGTGACAGCCAAAGACTCGTGTGCAGATTCAGGCGAGAGCAATATTCTGCTGCCAACACCTCATTCATTCATCTCTCTGTGAATTTTTTAGGTCTTTTGTTACACCCACATGTCTTTGTTAGTTTTAAATCCATCTTCTGCACCTGCTTTATAATGCTCCCTCGTTAAATAAAATCTGGCTTCACCGGGCTTCTATACATTTGAGTCTTCTGTGAAAAGTTTGCGGGGATTAGTTTACAAACTGGCATACAATGTGGACATGGAAAGATTGTCATATTGAACCATATTTTAGGAGCACCAATTGAAGGTTAACTTATTGAACATCATATAAATAGCACTCTGAAAGGTAAACAGCGTTTACCACGCATGCCTAACAACGCATGCCATAACAACGCGGTCGTTACAACGACCGCGTTGTTATTTCGCATACCGTTACAACGCAAGTCCGAACAACGACTTGCGTTGGGGGGCAGAAGGTGTTGGAATTAAAATCCAACACCTTCCCTAGTGTCCGCACAGACTGGAGTTGGAATAGTAAATTATACTATTCCAACATCCAGCGCCCCCTAACGCAAGTCGGTGTTAAGACTTGCGTTGTAACGGTATGCTAAATAACAACGCAGTCGTTGTAACGACCGCGTTGTTATGGCATGCGTTGTAAACGCATGCGAAAAAACATATATTCCTCTGAAAGGTTTGAACAACAACTTGAAAATATTAACCAGCACGTCACTCACTTACCATTCATCAACAAGATGATTGAAAAAGCAGTCTATGTTCATCTTTAAGATCACATTAATACTATCTCCTGCACGACTACCAGTCTAGCTTCAGATAACTCTGCGGCACAGAGACCACTCCTTATAGATCGTTGACAATGCCCTCCTGACCAAAGATGAAGATGACCTCTGCCGCCTGATATTTGTAGACCACTCAGCTGCCTTCGACACAGTCAACCATCCCTCCCTCGTATGCACTCTCGGTTCTCGAAGGAGATTCACCGGCAATGTCCTTCTCTGTTTCTCCTCCTACCTTTGCAACTGACACCCGTTTGTTCGGATGAGTAATTCCAGGTACCAAAAATCCCAATCACCTGCAAAGTTCCCCAGGATTCCTTACGCTCCCTGTCATCTTCAACCTCCATATGGAGCCCCTTGGACTTTACTTGCAGATAACACCATCAAGATTCACCAATGTGCTGATGATACACAACTCTACTTAAAGACTCCTCTGCTTCAAATATCCAACGCCTCAAACACTGCCTGCACATGATCCAGACCTGGATGTCCACTGCCTACTCGAAACTCAACCCAATCAAGACAGAATTCCTGTTATTTGCCAAGAACAAAAAACAAGAAACAGTACAAACCTGGCTATACCACTGCTAACCAGTGCTAAAGTGCATATGCTCTCTGTCTAAATTGTATTGGTGATTGGTTTATCCTTATTGCCATATTTAATTTACTAGTAAGTCCCTAGTAAAGGGCACCAGAGGTGCCCAGGAGCTGTAAATCAAACTCTACTAGAGGGAATGCAGCACTGATTGTGCCAACGATATAAGTAGCCCTGCAAACATTTCTCAGACCTGCCACTGCAGTGTCTGCGAGTGCAGTTTTAAACTGCCATTTCGACCTTGAAAGAGCACCCACTTGCCAGGCCCAAACCTTACCTTTTATTACATGTATGGCACCCCTAAGTATGCTAAAGGTAGCACCATGGGCAGGGTGCAATCTATTTAAAACGTAGGACATGTACTGGTGTGTTTTACATGTCCTAATAGTGAAATACTGCTAATTTTGTTTTTCACTATTGCAAGGACTATCTCTCCCTTAGGATAACATGGGGATTGCCTTGAAATATCTTTTAGTGTATTTTCCATTAGGAGCAGATAGAGATTTGGAGTTTGGGGTCTCCGAACTCACAATTTAAAAACACATCTTTTGGTGAAGTTGGTTAACCATTCTGTGCCTCGGGGTCGCGGCCACAAGATGGTCGTGCGGCAGCACTGAGCGCTCTCTCCTGCCCCAAAAGAATCCTGCAGTATCCTGCTGCCCCATGCCCCAGAATACATACCTGGCTGCAGCGCATGAGTCGGGACCCACCTGGGACATGACACCAACACTCGTGGGTGAAGTGGGGCACCTGATGGCGAGTGAGAGTGCTGTTTAGACTGTGGGCCGCCTGTGATACTGATAACAGTGAAGTGGCGAGGGGTTGGCCTATAGGCCTGGGGTTGGCCTATCTCGCGGCGGTGTAGCGGCGCTGAACGGAGAGGGGGCTTGGAGGTATCCCCCCCGTGTGGCCGGGGTGTCCGTGGCCATCCCAGGTGCCCAGAACCAACTGCTTTGGACTACGGCCTGCCATCGTATCGGCCTTGAAGGTAGGCGGTGTCACAGTGCCGGGAGCGAAGGCTCCAGGGAGTGTCTGAGTAGTGCCCCCGCAGGAGCAGCATTGTGACCGGCTGGGGAGCCTAGGCCCGGTGCACGGCCTGTAGGAAACAGAAGCGTGGAGACCGCGGCCTGATGCCCAGAGGACCTTTTTGAGGCAGGCGGTGGGCGGGGCCCACAGCAGCGGGACCTCAGCAGGCCTCGATTGGAGCGGTGCTGTTGGACGGGCCTGGCGGCCCACAGTAAGGTGTGCTCGAGGCGGACTCCATGGTGGGACGGGACCAGCACATGACACGTTGCCCCCCTGGGGACGAGAGAGAATAACATGTGTGGCTGATGCACCCAGTGCTGCTGCAATACGTGGCTGTTCTACTTGAGGAGTGGTGGCACCACCGATTCCTTCCCCCCCTCAAAAACTGCAAATAGCTCAAAACGCTGCTGGGAGTCTGGGCCCTGGTGGTGCACGAGGAGGCTGTTGTGCTTCCTGCCTGACTGTGCAGCAAGACCATGGGGTGACTGAGGGAAGGCCAGGAAGAGATGGCTGCTCCTGCACCTTAGTTGCAGAGAGCGTTGGCGCTTTTCTCCCCCGTGAAGTGGACTCTGGGTCTGGACAAAGAATCCAGTGGTGGATCAGGGTGTCTCCTGGAGGTAAGTTTTGTCATTTGTTTTGGGGGCTATCGCTACTGCACCTGTTAGACTTGGCCCTCCATCCCAGAGACTGTAACTATAATAACAGGAGGTGCACGTCCGAACCGCTCTGCATATCGCTATAGCTGGCGCACTTGAGTCTTCCCCCATCTCAGCGCTGAGGCAGGTTGGCCTGCCTACGTATTGACCCCATAGTGCTCGGTGGCGAGCTGGGGGCCGAATTCACTGGGGTAGCTGGATACGGAGGAATCGTGCAGCGTCAGCCCCTGGATCGTGAAATTTCACCACTGGGCCGAAGTAAGGTTTCAGGGTCAGAGTCTGCGGAGCCTTCATGATACGGGTCCTGCGAACACGTTGCTCTCCACTATAGACAAGGACAAGATTGCGCAAACTACGCAACAGATGAAAATGGACCAATATACTGACCTGCCATTGAGCAGTGGTCAGCAGTCATCTGAAGGGGCGTCACCCCCTGCTGGGTCGGAACCAATAGGAATACAGATATTAGCAGCCATTGAGGCGTCCAGGTTAGCAGTTCAGGCGAAAGTCGAAGCAAAAGCGATCGACGTGAACCTGCTTAGGGCCGATCTGTGCAAGGTGGCGGAAAGGTCAAAGGAAATGGAGAGCCAGGTGACCGAACTTAAGGAAGACGTTTCCCAGTTAAAAAAGACGGTGAGTGCCCTTGAAGCACTGTCGAGCAAAATGGAAGCCAGGGTGGAAGCTGCGGAGGGGCGATCATGCAGATGCAATCAATGATTTGTGGAATTCCCAAAGGGAGCGGAGAAGGGCAGCCCAGAGGTGTTTCTGGAAAAATGGTTAAAATTGACAATATTGTCTGCCTGAATTTCCAACTTTTTTGCAGGGACAAAGAGCGCACAGATCCCGGGCCCCACTGCCCAGGGCGCCCCCTGAACGATCATTGCCAAATTTCTCAACTAGAGGGATTTGGATGAAATCTTGCAGATGGTACGTAAACTAGGGGACCCTAAATTTGGAAATGTCACCATCCGCATTTTCCCGGATTACACCAGGGCTGTTCAGCTGCAGCGACAATCGTTCAGAGGGGGGCCGACCTTCCAAATGTGGGACTGCCTTGAGAAAAACACAGTTTCCGGTATCTTGGGCTCCAGATCACACGATATTCACCTCCAATAAGCGTTGAATATGGGGAGAATTTTGGATGAGCTTGAGCGCTCAATTTGGTTTTGGACCACACTCGCTTTGCCGGTGATGGGCAGGGTGGGCCTGAGTAAGATGGCTTTCTTGCCAAGCTGTCTCTACTCGATGCAAAAATCCTTCTGTACACTGCTCCTGGTGATGTTTCGACATATAGATAGGCTCCTAGTGGATTTGGTATGGGCAGGCAGGAGAAGTAGAGTGCGACTTGAAATACTTAAACTGGATCTCAGCGAGGGTGGATCTGCAGCTGTATTTGGCGGGCCTCTTACAGTATGCAGCGATGTGGTGTGACGATGACCCTAACTGGCAAACGGGTTTGATGTCGGGATCTGTTGAAACTGTGCAACTCCCCCAGTTACTGATGTGTGGCAGGGAGGTGCCATCGGACGCTCCCTTCTCTGTTACTACAGTGGCCCGGGCATCGGACCTGGCAGTTAGGAAAGTTATTAGGAGAGCGCCGTATGCTCCGCTTTTACCGATTTGGTGGTTGCGCCCTTTTTTGCACATTCGAGAGTCTATGAACGTTGAGGGTTGATAACGGGGGCTGTCGGAAGGCGGGGGACCTGTACTTAAATGGCTCTTTTATGCCTCTGTGGGATATGGGAACCCACTACGGGGTTGATAATCGACAGTATTTACAGTATGCAAGTATTTCAAATACAGTTCGTGAGATCTGGCCACCCTTCCTGGAGGAACCAGAGCAGTCTCATGTACTTGGAGTGATCCTAGACCCGAGCTCCTTTAAAGGTATTATATCCCGCCTGAATGTAGCCCTGAAGGGGGATAGGACAACGGCGAAAAGGAAGCGGCGGGAGGTGTGGGACAGGAAATCGGAGTCTCTACTAATGGACGTAAAGTGGTGCAGGGCGAGAGCACAGGTACGAGAGGTGGCCAGTAATGTTCATTTCAAATTAGTGCACTTTTATATTCTCCACCATGACTACCATGACTACTTGACCCCGGCCCAACTACACAGGGTGTACACGGCAAGGTCACCAGGGTTGTAGTAGAGGCAGGGCCATCCCTGCTGACTTGTCATGTGGCATGGACTTGCTCACAACTCAGCTCGTACTGGAGTGCAGTAGGTGAGGAAATGCGTAGAGTGACATGGGTGGCAGTGGAACTTACAATTCAACATTGTCTGGTGGGGCTACTGCTCCTACACAAGAAGGGGAAAAAGATGCAATATAAATTTGCTCAGCTGGGCCTCTTGTTGGCAGTTTGACGGGTAGCCATACACTGGGCTAGTCCCATGACCCCTGTGATCGTGAAATGGAGGGCCGATTTGCTGGAGTGGGCGGTGACGGAGGAGTGTAGACTTCGGAGAGTGCGCACGGATGAGTATGCGGAGCGGGAACTTGAGTTGTGGTCGAGTATGTTGGATACACTAGGGGAAAGTACTGGAGAACAGGATGTAGGGGAAAACTCGGATGGAAGTGACGAGGAGGCAGGTGCCAGTACAGATGAGGATCATGAACTGAGAGAGTCAACTGGTGCACAGGGGTTAGCTGACAACTCCTGATTGATGGCTCAGAATGGCTCTGATTGTTGTTTAACTAAATAACCTCAGTGATGGGTTTGGCTGCGGTGACGGAGTACTCCCCCTCCCCCCACTCCTGTTGGCAGCACATCAGCACATAACGTTAAGGAAATGAGGGTGGGAAGGGGGCAGTCATTCCCCTTTCTTCTTCTCACTGTGGGATAGAGAGCTGGTGGTGGTTTCCCCTACCCAGGGACTGTACACAACACACACACCTAACTGCAACTGTATAGAATACTTGTACCTTTGCTGCAATGTTACTTCTCTGTATTGCTTATGTTGAAAACAAACTCAATGAACACATTTTTTTAAACCATTCTGTGCCTCTGCCTGTCTGTACAATCCATTTCTGGGTTGGCTGACAGTTGGGCTTTGTGCATTCTCTCTAGACAGTCACACAAAAGGGAGCCCAGGTGTGCCTTGCATATCCTGATGGCCCATCACCAGGGTGATGGGTCTTTCTGAGCCACAGTGGTGGGAGGAGTTGTCACTGACACCTGAATAGGGCTGTGCCTGTCCTCACACAAAGCTGTCTCCACCGCCCTATAGTGTGTGTGGAGCCAGGTCAGAGAAAGGCAGGGTCTTATACACTACTAAGACTTTCTTTTGAAGTTTGCCTACTTCAAAGGAAGAAAAGGGTATAAGTATTGGACCTCTGACACCCCAAAATCAGAACACTTCTGGACATTCTGCCAGGAAGAAGAACTGGATGCTGTAGGAGGGACAGCCACTCTGCCTGTTGCTTTGCTGTACTGACCTGCTGCTTGCTGCCTCTGTCCTGGGAGTGAAAGGACTGGACTTTGCTTTCTGAATCCTGCTTCCAAGGTTCTCCAAGGGCTTGTGCGTGCTTGCCTCCTGTTAACAAGTCTCAGGGCCATCAAAGACTTCACCTGCATCTAGTTAACAGCACCAGGACATGTCTGAAGGAAGTCCTAATAGCCAAGTAGTGCCAACTCCAGTTCCTGGGCCCTTGGAATTGTGAGGCTGGTGCTGCAACTCAAGAAAAGTAACAACGACACCGTCGGCAACGCCACTCCCTGCACGGGAGCAGAGGGCTCCACTTGTGAATAGCACGACGCACCGCCCGACTTACACTGCAGCCCTGGTGTTGCAGACGACAGCAACTTGTCGACACCGACTTTGCCCTCGAGGCCACTGACTGCACCGGACCCGGGGGCACCGCTTATGAAGTACACGACACACCGCCCCGACTTGCACCGCAGCCATGACCTCCCTGACGATAGCACTTCGCACTGATGCCGCACCGCTGCCTGTCCCGGAGCCAAGGGCACCACTTGTGAAGAGCACAATGCAACGCCCCGACTTACACCACAGCCCTGACACCTGTTGATGCCAGCGCCTCAGCCGCATCATTGCAGAGTCGATAACCGACGTGGGTGACCTCCCAAATTGATCGACAGTGCACCGTCGTAAGGAACCGAATCGACACCGCACCAGCACCAGTGACTCACCTCCCCGATGCCATGCAAAGTCTTTGTTTTCATCGTTTTCAAGGTACTGTTACTGAGGGTCCATGTGACTTTGTAGCTGGCCTGCACTTCTCACGGTCGGCGTCGAACTGTGGATTAGTACCTGTCAAGATAGCCCCGGTTGGAGCTATTGTTTTCTAGGAGCTATATTTTCACAGTAATGTTTTTAAAAGTGATATCTTGACTTGTGTATGTTGAATTTTTGCCGTTTTGGTCTTGTTTTATTCAGATAAATATTGGCTATTTCTCTAACCTGGTGTGGTGTCCTTTTATAGTGGTTTCACTGTGTTACTGTGTACATGTACAAATGCTTTACACATTGCCTCTGAGATATGCCTGACTACTAATGTCAAGCTACCAAAGGGCGAGCAAGGGTTATTTTAGCTGTGTAATCCGCTTACCCTGACTATAGTGAGGGTCCCTACTTTGACAGGGTGCAAACCA
Organism: Calotriton arnoldi; assembly: GCA_963921515.1. Taxonomy (NCBI): domain Eukaryota; kingdom Metazoa; phylum Chordata; class Amphibia; order Caudata; family Salamandridae; genus Calotriton; species Calotriton arnoldi. Next base: position 1,395,016 of record CAWUFW010002811.1, on the reverse strand, counting down.
CTGCTGACTAGAGACCCTATTTCTAACAATGGTGGTCAGCGGTGAGTACAGGACTTGTGTTTGTACTTTACATACAGTGATTGGTGTACACTACTACCAGATTGCAGACCATTACATACCAGCATTCTGTTTTTTTTCTCTCTTGCAACCTTTTTTGAGTCTGATCCACAATCATGACTCAATCTGGAAAGCCATCAGAGGGAGCTGCAGATTGTGTCTCTGAGGAGAAGAAGCTGGATATGTACAGAGTAAACCAGCTCAAGAAAATCTGCAAGGAGCTATAATGTCCTATTAGGAGATACACTAGGAAGGAGGAAATGCCAAAGGTGCTGAGGGCCTGGTTGGCAGCAAGGAAGTCTGGTGGGCTTACAGACGATGAGACTAAGAATGTGGAAGTGGAAGTGGAGGAGCAGAACCTCCAAGTGAATTTTGTGAATCAGGATCTGCCTGGGGGAGAAACCTGTACCGGACACGCAGCAGTGTGTCCTCTAAAGGCCTGTCTCCAGAGGAGCTGGAGGACAGGCGGGAAGAAAGGAAGTTCCAGTTGGAGCTTGCTAGGCTCAAGATGGAGGAGAAAAAGATGACCTTAGCTCAGGAGAGGAGTTTAAATTAGATAGATTTGAAGGCCAAGTCCAGCACAGAGGGTGGCAATATTTCTTTAGTGCACTCGGAGGGAAAGGTACAAATACTCAAGGATGTGGTGAAGGATTTTGTAGTGGGATGGATAGAGGGTCCCATGTCCCTTCTCAGGGTAGGAGGAGAGGTGGGGGTGGGCAGAGGCCCAGGTTGCCTAAAACCCAGTCCCAGAGCCCGGATGGTTCCCAGAGGGAGCACCACGACGGGGGCCTAGTCTGTACCGGGATACCATCTGCTGAGGGGGGCCTCATAGTGTCAGAAGAGTTTGGGGGGCGACTGTCACAAACGTCACACCAGTTCTGGTATCTGGCAGCACCACTCCGGAGAGGAGGATGCAGAAGTCCAGATGTGGGGGTAAGAGGGGGAGGCAGTCCCCAGTGAGGGGACCAGTGGTCAGGGATTGCCCGCTCTGAGGTCAGAGCCCCCCAGGAATGACCCTGGTGACGTCACTTTTGGCCTGGGAGGGCTTGATGCTCTGTCAGATGGACAAGGGTCGGGAGACCTGCACTAGTCAGACTCTCACAAAACTCATGAAGAGTGTATTTCCCTTAGGGGTGGGGGGGGAGTGGGGGTAGGGGTACTCCCCCAGCATGCTCAGTCTAAGAGTACAGACCCTGGGTTGGGGGACCAGTTGCAGGTTAGCACTCCTGAACTGGTGGGAGAATTATGCAGGATGGATGCCACAAGTGTCCCGACAGCTCTGGAGTCTGGGGGTACGGCTCCCAAAAGGAGGGTACAGAGCCCCAGGATGGAGGGCAGGAGGGGGGGGGGGAAGGACTCACTTCTGACTCCTGTCCAGCCTAAGGGCACAGACCTTTGCCTGGAGTGTCAGTCTCAGGATATCACCCCAGAACTTGTGGGAGAGTGGACAAAGGGTGCCAGTCACCTGGAGCTACCACCCCCCACTCTGAGATGCCCAGGGCCGGTAAATCAAATACTACTAGTGGCCTGCAGCACTGAATCTGCCAACTACATAAGTAGTCCCGCAAACATGTCTCTGACCAGCTGCTGCAGAGTCTGTGAGTGCAGTTTTAATCTGCCATTTCGACCTGTCAAGTGCACTCACTTGTCAGGCCCAAACCTTTCTTTTTATTACATGTAAGGCACCCCTAAGTAGGCCCAATGTAGCCCCATGGGCAGGGTGTCAAAGGTAGGACATGTACAAGTGTGTTTTCCATGTCCTAAGGGTGCAATGTATTTAAAAGGTAGGACATGTACTGGTGTGTTTTACATGTCCTAATGGTGAAATACTGCTAATTTCGTTTTTCACTTTTGAAAGGACTATCTCTCCCATAGGGTAACATGGGGATTGCCTTGAACTATCTTTTAAGTGTATTTCCCATTAGGAGCAGATAGAGATTTGGAGTTTGGGGTCTCTGAACTCTCAATTTAAAAACACATCTTTTGGTAAACTTGATTTTTAAATTGCATGTTTGAAAATACCACTTTTAGAAAGTGGGCATTTTCTTGATTAACCATCCTGTGCCTCGGGGTCGTGGCCAACAAGATGGTCGTGTGGCAGCACTGAGTGCTCGCTCCGGCCCCAGTGCCGGAGAATACATACCTGGCTGCAGCACATGAGTCGGGACCCACCTGGGAATACATGTCTGGGTTGGCTGGCAGTTTGGCTCTTGTGCATTCACTCTAGGCAGTCACACAAAGGGAGCTGGGGTGTGCCATGCATATCATGATGGCCCATCACCAGGCTGATGGGTCTTCCTGAGCTACAGTGGTGGGAGGATTTGTCACTGACACCTGAATAGGGCTGTGCCTGTCCTCACACAAAGCTGTCTCCACCCCCCTGTAGTGTTTCTGGAGCCAGGTCAGGGCAAGGCAGGGTCTTGTGCACGACAAAGACTTCCTTTTAAGTTTGACTACTTCAAAGGCAGAAAGAGGTAAAAGTATTGGACCTCTGACACCCTAAAATCAGAACACTTCTGGACTAAGGACCTTCTGCCAGGAAGAAGAGCTGGATGCTGTAGGAGGGACTGCCACTCTGCCTGCTGCTTTGCTGTGCTGGCCTGATGCTTGCTGCCTCTGTCCTGGGAGTGAAAGGACTGGACTTTGCTTTCTGAATCCTGCTTCCAAGGTTCTTCATGGGCTTGTGCGTGCTTGCCTCCTGTTAAGAATTCTTAGAGCCATCAAAGACTTCACCTGCATCTTGCTAACAGCACCTGGATTTCTCTGCTGGGAGTCCAGATTGGCAAGTGGTGCCAACTCCAGTTCCTGGGCCCTTGGAATTGTGTGGCTGGTGCGGCAACTCAAGAAAAGCAACATCGACGCCGGCAGTGACGCCGCTACCTGCACCGGAGCAGAGGGCACCACTCATGACTAGCACAAAGCACCACCCAGACTCACACCACAGCCCCGGTGTTGTCGACATCAACTTGTCGACGTCAACTTTGTCTTCGAGGCTGCCTTCTGCACCGCAGCCGAGGGCACCGCTCGTGAAGTGCATGACGTACCGCCCCGACTTGCACCGCAGCCCCGAGATTCCCCGACAACAGTGCTTTGCTCCAAACTTACACCGCAGTCGACGCTTGTCGACGCCAGCGTCTCAACCGCATCATCACGGAGGCGTTAACCGACGTGGGTGACCTAACTCCACACCACACCGTCGCAAGGAACTGCCGCCTCGCTGCCAGCACTGCATCACCTCCCCTGCGCGGTAGTAAGAAACAGACGCCGCACCGGCACAGGCGACTCACCTTTCCCGATGCCGTGCAACGTCTTTGTTTTCAAGGTACTATTACTGAGGGTCCGTGTGACTCCGTAGCCGGCCCGTGCTTCTCGCGGTCGGCGACGAAGTGTGGATTAGTACTTGTCACGATGTCGAGATAGCACCCATTGGAGCTATTGTTTTCTAGGAGCTATAGTTCTACAGTATTCTTTTAAAAAATTATATCTTTACTTGTGTATGTTGGATTTTTGTCATTTTGATCTTGTTTTATTCAGATGTTCTTGTTATGTTATCGGATTTGTAAAGCACATGGCTGCTCCAGCAAAAGGGCGCCCCACCGGTAAATCCACAAATTTCCAGACCGAAGAGGAGGATAGGGCAGAGGATTATTCAGGGAAAAGCCAGGTCTTTACTGCTCTCCTGAAAACCCTGTGATTATGTATGCTCCCGATAGTGCATGGGAGAGCATTCCAGAGATAAGAAGCTAAAGCCCGGAATGACCTACCTCCCGCCAGTGCTCTTCTAACATGAGGAACACATACCAGATGTTGATTGAAGGAGCGGAGAGCGCGTTCCGGTACATAAGGGGTAAGGAGATTAGCTAGAACAGGAGGGGCTTTGGCATAAAAAAATTCTATGAGAGATACACAAAGTCTTGAAGTGAATTCTCTTCTCGACCGGAAGCCAGTGCAACTCTTGTATGAATTTGGAAATAGAGCAAGATTTTGGGAGGGCGAAGAGAGTCCGGGCCGAGGCGTTCTGCACCCTCTGAAGGCGATTGATGCCAGCTTTATTAGCACCCAGGTAAAGGGAATTGCAATAATCCAGTCTAGAGAGGATTGTAGACTGGATAATGGTCTGGCGCGTTTGAGCATCAAAGAACCCGAGTAGTGGCTTCAGTCCGCGTAGAAGTCCGAAACAACTGCCAGCCACAGTTTTAGTCTGTGCCTGAAAGTTAGGGCACAGTCAAACCAAACACCCAAGTTTCTTACAGTTTCCTTAGGAGTCGGGGGAGCTCCCAACGCGGCAGGCCACCATTGATCACTCCAAAGATGCATGTCTCTTCCCAGAAGAAGAATCTCGGATTTGCTCGCATTCAACTGGAGGCAGTTGGCTGCCATCCAATCCGCGATGGCCATCATGTCATTACGGAACTTGGCTATGTGTTGATCAGAATTGTTAGATAAAGAGATCACAAGCTGAGTATCATCAGCGTATGAGACCATGGAAAGGCCCTTATTTTTTGCTACTCGCGCTAGGGGTTGTATGTAGATAATAGATAATGTTGGGCTCAAAGCCGAACCCTGCGGGACCCCGTGACGTGCAGAATGCACCTGAGAGCCATAAGGAGGTGAAATCACTTGAAAGGATCTGTCTGTTAGGAAAGACATGAACCAGTTAAGAGCGGCATCTCCTAAGCCAATCTCTTGTAAACGTTGCACCAGAATTTTATGCGATACAGTGTCGAAAGTGGCACTGAGATCAAGAAGGATCAAGGCAGAGGTGTGGCCCTCGTCCAATGAACTCCGCAGATGTTCAGTAACTGCCAGCAGAGCTGATTTGGTGCTGTGGCCGGGTCTAAACCCATTCTGCGCGGGGTCCAATATATTGTTGGACTCAACAAATTTGGTCAGAATGGAATTGATGTAGGACTCTGTGACTTTAGCCACAAAAGGAAGCAGTGAGATCGGGTGGAAGCTTTCTGGTTTGGAGGCATCCAAGGTAGGCTTTTTTAGCAAAGAAATTACCTTGGCATGTTTCTAGGAGGCTGGTACTACTGCAGATGCCAGATTTATCAGCTCACAAAGTGTAGGTAGAAGCTGAGGTAGAATTTGTAGAAGCTGATCTGGTTTAAGCGGGTCAGCTGGTGATCCCGATTTGATTTTATAGCAGAGAGTCCTCAATGCTTCATAGGATAGCACCGGGAAGGAGGATAGTAGAGTACCAGAGCAACTAGACAGATCGATATGCCCTTCAGTGCTAATAGAGGTAGGGAATGATTTGTAGATGTCCTCAACTTTTTTATCAAAAAAAGTGGCTAAGGCCTCGCATTGAGAGTTAGAAGTGATGGTGGGTGCACTTGCCGAAGAGGAATTTCTAATATCATTCAGCAAGGAGAAGATACTTTTGGCAGGATTACTGCTGTTTTTAATTTTTTCTACAAAGTATTCAGCTTGTGATTTACGTATAGATTTATGATAGGTCTTAATAGCTAAACGATATTGTGTCTTGAGAGGCGGTTCATATTGGCATCTCCATGCGCGTTCTAGAACTTTGCAATTTTTTCTCATCTGGTTTAGGGTCTTTTTAAACCAAGGACTGGTCTGTGTTCTGCGGCAAGACGTGTATTTAGCGGGGATACATTTGTCAAGGGCGTGCGTGAGCCATTAATTAAAGCGGCTATTAGCAGCTTCAACATCAGCAGGCAGTTGAGGCGTTTGGGAGAGTAGGGTGTCTAGAAAGAGATTGGCATCTAACTTGTGCCAAGGGCGTTTCAAAATAAGCTTAGGGTGAGTGCGCAGGGGCGGGCTTTTGTCATGAAGTGCCATGAAAATTGAGAAAATGGTCTGTCCAGGCCATAGGGAGGGTAGAATGAACTTTGAGAGAAGGTATGTTAGTAAACACTGGATCTACAAGGTGGCCAGCAGAGTGTGTCGAACTGGAGACACATTGTAGTAGTTGACAGGCTGTAAGGTCCGCCAGAAAATTGGTAATCTCACCATCTTGGCGGTACTCCAGGTGGAGGTTGAGATCCACCGCGATATTAAAATTAACTGATTTAGTTGCCAGGATGGTGATTATATTGGTACATGATTCCCTAAACTTTTTTGACGGTCCGGGAGGGCGATAAATAAGCAGTCATGACAGAGTAAAATTGCAGTTCAGTGAGATTTTAAAAAGACCTCATTCACAATCCGCGATCGTCTTGATGGAGCAAGGACTCACAAATGAGACTTGCTCGGAGACAATCTTCTCATAGTATTAATTTATTAAACCTGTATTGTCTGTACTAACTCTTGCATACACTACATAAATAGCAAGGAAGCTTACCTATGTGTTTAAATTAACAAATAACGCTTGTCTCTTCTAAAATGGCCGCTAAAACGAGGGAACTTTACTGCGCATGTCTCAACCACATCACGTGGTGTGACGTCTTTCTTTGCTTGGTGGGAAATTCCTGCTTCTGCGCAGTGTGCATTAAAATGGCTGCTTGATGTTTTCACATGCTACAGCTTGCTCTCGTGTTAAAATTAATTTGTCGTTTCTCTAACGCTACTAATGCGGGATACAATTTATAAGTAAATGGGAATAGAATAGAAAGACTGGGTATACAGTGAAACATTTTATTTGTGATTTTAATATTTTCTTCTTTGACTTTTATCAGTTCGTAAACTTGGGCCTAGGGATGATGAATTGAAACTCGAGAGACGATTCTGCGCATGCGTCCTGCATGGCTGCCAAAGAAAGGGATGAAGTCAACATGGACATTGTCCAAGGCCATGACCTAATGACTAACATTACTGTACCCATGTTGTTCCTGTTAAAAATGCAACAATGTACATGAAGAATGTATAAACTTTGTCGTGAGACGGGTGGGAAATAAAGCAAATGTATTAAAATTGATGGGCGGTATTTTAAAACAATGGTCTTCAGAAAATTGAACTAAAATCATATGGTGTGAGGAACAACCCCCTGTCCAATCAGAAATAGTGGTCCCATATTTTGGCAACATTAAGGGGAGGTACATGGGCGTAGAAGGGTATAACAGATATAGAATTAGCTGACCAGAGAGACCAGAGAGATTAGGCGTTCTTCGAGACTAGACGCTGACAGGCAGATGCTCCAGACCGACAAGCTGATCGATTACAGACTGAACTGCTATCCAGAGAGGTCCTGAGGAGGGGGCGGCGGAGTCCATTAGAAGAAAGGCACGGGAGAATCAAGGAGAAGTCGAGTATCAGAGAGGGGAATGACGCAGGCGTCGTTGGTAGAGAGGTCACCGGTCCTGTCCTGAACCTGGAGGAGGTCTTTGCTCTTCATCCTTCCCAGGTCCCATCTTTTCCAACTCCTTGGCCAAGGGGTTTGGTTCTCGCACTTTAGGTAAATATACCTGCAACCTTTAGTTGCGCTGCTGTCTCTATCTTCTCCTTTCTGAGGGACCGTCATTGATCAATAATTATTATTCTATGCTTCATCCTTGATATGCGACTGAGTATCATGTGGTTCTGTATTTTACTCTGCTAAATCTTTAGATAAACATTTTAAAACTTCCTGACTCAGTGGTTATTTCAGGATTATGTACTGTAATGAATGTCACTCATTTTAAACTTCCCAATTGGCAAAGGATTCATTGGTAAGTCATTACTCTTCAATCAGAAAAGTAATTGGTAGCAGGGATTTTTGATAAAGAGTACAACTGACTCCCCAGCGTAAGTATTAGCGTAGTATGAATGTATGGGCCCAAGCGAGTATTTGGTGTATGAATGCTGTTTGCTAATATCGCGCTGGATCAGTTTTCTGGTAGCCGAGGATGGTTCTACTTTGTTAATTGGGTAATGAGAATTTTATTTTTTATGAACTAACATCCGTGTGTTCAAAGTTGTTTTATGTTGTCTAGAATTCCCCGGGGAAAATTGAATAGCGGATGGTAAGTGGAAGCCATACTGCAGTGAGGTTATCTGTCAGGCAGAAATAGTACTGAAAAGTTAAGTAGGACTATCAGTACTGGTTAGGGACTCTATGCGTGTGAGTAATAGCAACGGAGTACGCTGGTAAAATTTGATGTTATATTACCAAGAAAGGGTAACATTGAAGAAGTAGCAGGTATTTCTAAAGCTTGCGTGAAGAGTAAACGGAAGGGTTTTACTCGTAGTGTATGTCTAGTAAACAGAAAGTTTTACTAAGTGTGAGAGAAACTATCTTTTCAAAACTAGAGAAACTGGCACGATAGCGAATGTTTTATGTTGTTACTGAATTTTAATTAAAACCGAAGAGAAAATAAGGTTTTTACGTACGATTTTGTAAAGGGAGGGTCAGCTGCCGGAGAGGGAGCTGACGTCACAAAACGCCGCGCTGGGATTGGTTGAAACAGCGGGTGTGGAACGACTCTTGTAAAGGAGGGGTCAGTACTCAGGAGCAGTACTGACGTCACAGGTGCCGCGCTGGCATTGGTCGAAACCGCGAGGGACAGAGAAGCGCAGATTGTAAAGGAGGGGTTGGCAGACGAAACGTCACAGGAAGGCCGCGCTAGGATTGGCGCAAAGACAGAAGTTAGACGAAATTTGATTGGTTGTTACCATAGAAGCTGAAATCTTAGTGGATAAGAGATTGCATGTTAAAACGCGATCCAACTTTAACAGGAACTCGTCCAGATAGGAGATATTTAGGTTTTGCAGAATATAATTTTATACATCGAGATCTACCCAAGATGTATGGAGAGAAGAGAAAAATGTCATTTCTACAAAAGATTAAACATTATTTTAAAAAGGATAAACCCATCAAAACTAGGGTAGGAATTATTCCACCAGCTAAAACGCCCGCTTCATTTATGATGATGGAGAAAGGTTATCATACTTGTGTATGGATAGAAAATTGGATAGAATATACCAAAAATGATGGAATATTAGCATTTCCCAAGAATGGCACTTTCAATGGGAGAATTCTTCAAAATTTAAGATTGAGGATGAATGACTTAGAACCCAGACCTAGATTAACTCAATACGAAGCCTTAGAAGAATGGGAAACCGAGGCATTTGAGCGTGACAGATCCAGGAGTAATGGGGGTTATCGAGGATTTTTTCCCAGAAACCAACATGAGTCTAGGGACGGTCAGATGAAACAATGGAGGAGGGCAATGCTTACAGAGGGACTGTATCCAATATTGACAGCAGAAGAACTGTTAGGGAGTAAATGCACAGAAAAGACAAAACATCTAATGAGAAATGGAGATTCTGAAGATGAATTTATGGAAGAGATATTAAAGAACCCCCGACCAAATCAGGAAGGAACGAGTGGATGCACCCCAAGTGCACCACCGTTAAAGACCCCATTAGTACCGCAGGTATTGCATGATTTCCCAACGAGTAGGGTACTTCACGATAAAGAAAAAGAAGCCCTAGAGAAAACCAGAGCAGAATTAATACAGAAAATAACACAGTTAAAAGTGCATCCTGACTCTTTGACCATACCTGTAACAATTGGTCCAGTGGTCCCAATATATAGTGACAAGGGAAACTATCCTCCACCGCTAGTTACGCCTACTCCTGTGAATATTCCTAAACCTGAAGCAGTAGTAATGGTTGAGGATCACTTTAGTGACTGTGAATCTGTGATTTCATTAATGGATTTACCCACTTGAGATTCTGTAAATAGCACTCCCAGAAGGGTTAGACCTGGTTGCTCAAAAGATATAAACCTAATAAGTTCATCGGGAGCAAAAAGTGTCACTGTAGTAACACCCGAAGACTTAGAAAGGTGGGCACAAGGAGCAGACAAACAAAGCACACCCCCAAAGATCATGGACATTTATAAATTAAAGGTCGAATTGGAAGAAATAATAGCAGGAAATGTAGGGTTAGATCGCCTAAATACTTACGATGAAGAAGAACTATTGTTCGTGTGCAGGAGTCTTACAAGAAATGTAAAATTATTCCATGAAAAATTATCAGACTTAGCTTTGCAGATGGGAATTGAAATAGGGAGATCAAAAGTGTTGCAGAAACCCTATAGAGCAGATTTTTCAGACAAAGATTTAGAAAACATGAATGCCTCCGGAAGAAAATTACAAATAAAAGAATTAATGACAGTTTTACAGAAATGGGGAGATTTAGATAAATGGAGAACTAGATGGGCCAAGAAAAAGGAAGAGGCACGATCCAGTAGAACAGCCTCTGAATATTTAGTAAAGGAAACAGGGAAAGCAGACCAAATGTACCCGATGCGAGAAGTTCCAGGAGGGGGGTATGTTCATGTCCCATGGAGCAGACAGGATATTTTGTCATTTACGAATGATTTTCCTAAATTAAGAGAGAAGCCAATTGAATGGTACAAGCAAGTTGAGAGGTTTGTAAAGGTGTCTAAGGTATTGTTGAAGGATTTGGATGGTTTGTTTGACATAGTGGTACCTGCTGATTTGTGGACAGATTGTAAAATAACAGTTGATTGGCCTAGTGAGGAGAATCCTAGAGATCCAAAGACAGGTGCCCCGTCAAATGATGTGATGAGAAAATATCAACAGGTAATAACTTACCTGAAAGGGAAAATACCACCGAAAGAAACAGATTGGGTGAAAATAGATAGAACTACACAAGAAGCCAGTCATTCGGTACACGCCTATTATGAGCGTTTATTGCAGGTATTCAAGCAGTATAGTGGCTTTGAGGACATTGGAGATAAAAACATGAGTCAGTTTGTCTACCGATTTGTTTATGGTCTGAAGCCAGAGATTTGTCAGATGATTAAGCAGCACATGTTGTGTTGGCAGGGGAAACCGATCGACGAGATCTTGAAATATGCAAAATATTGTGGAGACGACATTGAGGACAGGCACAAGAAATTGCAGGAGAAAGTAATGTGGGCACAGGTGAAAATGGCAGAGAAACAGGGAATTAATTTGGATAATCCGAGTGAAAATCAAGGAAAGGATTTAGGAACGAGTGGTGACACTGGAAATGGTGGAAAAGTGAGAGGACGAATGAGCAGAGAAGAGGCTAAAAAGAAATTTCCTTGTCATGGATGCGGAAAATTGGGGCATTGGAAGGATGAATGTAAAAAGATTCGAAATAATAATGGCCCAAATCAAAATTTAAATCCACAGACGCAGAATGACTCGCAGCAGGGTGTAAATCCTCAGAGTCAGTTGCCTCCTGTACCTATACAGGGTAATGTAAGCAGAGCAAAGCACGGTACAGACGTCGGATATCAAGGAGGAAGTGGTAAGAATGATTATATAACATTACAATTTCTTTTACAGGACGACTTCTGCTCCTATAGTCAGTGACGGTGCCTAAGAGAGGGGGAGAAGGAGTGCGTACTTGGTGTATCCTTACCAGTAGATCAGTCAGGTCCATATGTTGAAGGGAATGTGAAAGGTAATGATATTACTTTCCTTTTGGACACTGGTGCTACCAGGTCTACTGTGAGAACAGCAGATATTCCAGACCTTCCTCTCTCTGGAGAAGCTATCCAAGTTATGGGGGTGGCTAATCGAAAGATTAAAACACCTCTTACTGAACCAATGGAAGTAAAAATAGGAAACTTTAGAGAAATGCATCAATTTGTAGTGTGTGATTCTAGTCCAGTAAATTTATTGGGCCAAGATTTGTTATGCTAAATGAATTGCACAATTTTTTACACACCGGAAGGTGTGGCAGTTCAGACCCCAGACGAAGACCATGTATATAAGTTTATGATTGCAAAACAAGGTACAGAAGTAGATGAGATGTTTTCTTTGATAACAAAAGACGAGTTGCCAGAAGAATTAAAAACTACTGTAAACCCCACGGTATGGGATTTCACGGGAAAAGAAGTAGGACTTATGGCCAAAATAGATCCAGTTAAAATTGTTATAAAAGAAGGTGCGATTTTCCCAAATACCAGACAGTACAAAATGAGTGCAGAAGTAAAAGCAGGAGTCATTGAAGAAATTAACCGAATGGTAGAACAAAACATACTAAAAGAAGTAATGAGTAGCCCATGTAATTCACCAATAATGGGTCTAAAGAAACCTAGTGGAAAATATAGGATTGTTCAAGACCTACGAAAAATAAATAAGATTGTGGAACCATGTTGTCCTATAGTACCAAATCCTGCAGTAATTTTATACCAGATCCCTTGGAGTGCAGGATGGTTCACAGTGATTGATTTATGCCAAGCATTCTTTTCGATACCCTTGCATCCAGATAGCCAGTATCTTTTTTCATTTAAATTTGAGAACAAAGTCTATGTATGGAATTGTGTTCCTCAGGGGTACACGGAAAGTCCTTCTATCTTTAATCAAATATTGAAAAAGTGCCTTGAGAAACTAGTGATGCCAGGAAGCTCAGTCCTAGTAAAATATATCGACAACTTGCTGGTGGCATCAAACACCAGAGAAGACTGTGTTGTTGATTCTATTGCATTATTAAATCATTTAGCTGAAGAAGGACATAAAGTTTCACCTGAAAAATTGCAGTTTTGTACAACAGCAGTTAAATATCTGGGACACCAAATTGAGAGGGGAAAAAGAAGAATAACATCTGAAAGAGTAAAAATAATTAAGAAAATGCAATTGCCTGTAACACAAAGAGAAGTGAGAAGGTTCCTGGGAATAATAGGTTATTGTCGACAATGGATATTAGGATTTTCTCTATTAGCAAAGCCGTTAATTCACATGACAAAAAAGAAAGCAAAGGACCCAGTTGAATGGGATGATGAAAGCGTATGAGCTTTTGTAAAATTGAGAAATGCTCTGTGTTCAGCACCCGCCTTAGGCATGCCTGATTATAAGAAAAATTTTGCATTATTCTGTCATGAAAGAGAAAATTGCGAACTTTCAGTTCTAACTCAGAGACATGGTCTAGACAGACGTCCTATAGCATATTTTTCTGCTACATTGGACCCAGTGGCAGCCGCGTTGCCAGGCTGCTTAAAAGCAGTAGCGGCTACTTGTTTGAGCATTGAACAAAGTGAGTCAATTGTGATGGGACATCCTGTGAAGGTGTATGTTCCACATGCGGTTGTGATTTTGTTGACAAGAACCCGAACTCAGCATCTTACTCCTAGTCGGCTGACTAAATATGAGAGAATAATAATGGGTGCTGATAATGTGACCATGGTAAGGTGCACGATAGTAAATCCAGCTACCTTACTGCCAGACCCATATCATGAAGAAGTTAAAGATGACGAAGAAGAAGAACATAATTGTTTAAAAGTCACAGAGCTATGCACGAAACCACGTCCTGATAATGGGGAACTACCCCTCAAGAAGCCAGAGAGGGAGCTGTTTGTCGATGGTTCGTGCCAAAGACATGAAGATGGTAAACTAACTGCTGCCTATGCGGTATGTGAATTAACTGGAATAGTTGAAGCATCCTATTTACCCGGAGTCAAATCTGCACAAATAGCTGAATTGATTGCATTGATAAAGGCTTGAAAAATTGGGAGGAATCAAAAAGTAACTATATTTACAGATAGCCAATATGGTTACGGGGTTGTGCATGATTTTGGTCAACTTTGGATGCAGAGGGATTTCATGACTTCTTCAGGATCCCCCATTAAAAATGGACAGTTTGTAAGGGAATTGCTGGAAGCAATACAATCACCAAAAGAATTGGCTGTGGTGAAATGTGCCGCACACCAGTCAGGAGATGACTGGGTGGTAGTCGGCAACCGATATGCAGACCTTGTGGCTCAACATTGTGCCAAAAATAGGTTGTCAGTCAATAAAAGGGTGGCAAGAATGGGAATCAGCTGCCAACTTATGCTGTATGCACCACCTGAAACATGGAATGAGGTAAAGGGAATGCAAGATGATGCTGATGAGAGTGAGGAAAATACATGGATTAAAATGGGATGTTCTCAAAGGGCAGACGATGATGTATGGATTTATGCCGATGGCAGACCAGTCATGCCCGATTCTTTGTTTTCACAGATGGCCAGGATGTATCATGGAGACACTCACATAGGGAGAGATGCAATGATTAGGCTCTTCAGACAAAATTGGTACAATCCAAGATTTAGGGCTGTAGCAGAGAGTCTTTGCCAGAGATGTTTAACGTGCCAGATGCATAATCCAGGAAGAAAAACAATAATTGGGTTTGGGAAAATTGGAAAGGCAGAAGGTCCATTTATAAGGTTACAATTTGATTTTATTCAGTTACCATCCTGCAGAGGGCTGAAATATGTACTTTTCATAGTGTGTCTGTTTTCAAAGTGGGTGGAGGCTTACCCTACCAGAAGGAATGACAGCATTACAGTTGCAAAATTGTTGCTACGAGAACTCATTCCTAGGTTTGGTTTCCCAGTAACTTTGGAATCGGATAGAGGAAAACATTTTAACAGTGAAGTAATTAAAATAATATGTGAAGCATTTCAAATTGAACAAAAACTGCACTGTGCATATCGTCCAGAGGCTTCTGGAGTGGTTGAACAAATAAATGGCACAATAAAATCCAGACTGGGAAAAATGTGTGCATCAACATCATTAGAGTGGCCGGATGTATTGCCACTTGTTTTAATGGGACTCAGAAGCATTCCTGATAGAAACACCGGATTGAGTCCACACGAAATAATGATGGGAAGAGCAATGAGACAAGCACATGTTCCCACAAATAAACTGCTGAATATATCTGATGATATGGTCCTGGATTATTGCAAAGGATTGGCTGACCTAGTGCATTCTGTCTCTCACCAGGTTGGAGAAGACGCCGTTTCCAGGCAGCCTGAACAAGAACATGATCTGAATCCTGGTGACTGGGTGGTAGTGAAGAATCACACCAGAGAGACATGTCTATCACCTAGGTGGGGAAAACCTTGTCAGGTCATACTGATCACAAATACAGCAGTGAAGTGTGCAGGATTTCCTAATTGGATTCATGTAAGTCACACCAAAAGAGTACCAGACCCTGAAGAAGAAAATCCTCAGTCAGCACCAATCACTGAGGAAGCTGAAGGTTGCCCAGCTGAAGAATCTCAGGCTCAAGATTCAAGAGAAGCTGAAGAAGAACAACCGAGCACAAGTCAGGATTGGATACCAGTGGTAGAAATTCCTGAAGTTTACCACAGAACAAGAAGTCAAGCAAACTTGGAAGAAATCGAAGAAGATCAGATAGGTGAAGAAGAAGCAGCTCAGGAAAAAGAAGAAGATACAATAAAAGAACCTGAGCAGGACCAGATAGGGAGAGGAAACTGGGCTCAAAATAACGAAGAACCAACAAATTTTGAGCAGGGACAGACAGGTTTAGAAGAATCCGGTCAGGCTGCAGAAGTACAAAGTGCAATAAGCCCTGATCAGAACCAGTTAGATGCAGAAAAGTACACAGAAAAAGAAGATCTCGAGAAAAATGAACATGAAGAAATAAATCAAGAACAAGATCACTTAGTGGAAAGTCACAGTGGAGCTGCTGAAGAAAACCCAATCAGACCTGAAAAGGAGCAAATAAGAGAAACAATAATTGCAGAAAACAAAACTGTGCTAAAACTTGAAAATAAAAGGATTTCTGAAGACGAAAACAAAGAGACAGTACAAACAAAGAAAACAAGAAAAGGTGATCATTGGCCTAGTGTCATTAAAAGAGTAAGATACCACATAACAACCAGAAGTGAAGATCCAGATCAAGTAAATGAAGTAACAAGTCAAACAGAACAAGAAAGCAGAACTGAGAAAAGAAGAAGCAAGAGACTGAAACTTGTGAACAACAAATTCAAGGGTCCTGATTGGACTTACATCATTCTTGAAGATTACGAGAGCTCAGAGTCAAGTGAAAGTGGTGACGAAGGAACCAGTGCGGAACTGACCTATGAAAAAGAAACAAGACCGCCTTGATAAAGAGAAATAGTATTATAAAGAAACGGAAAATAGATAAGAAGAGCAATCTTCCTTGTCAAAATGTCCGATGATAGAGTTACTGGGAGATCAAAACAGAAATGTTGTAAAAGATGCTGTGCAGTATGCATATGTAGTCTAGTAATGGTGCTTATAGTTTGGTTAGTTCTGATCGTAGCAATTCCTTACCTTATGATAAAAAGATTAATAACGAAACTAAGGAAAGGACAGCAAACTTGAAGGGTAATAGATTAGAACCAATGACAGAAAATGAACCAGAATTTCATCATGAGATAACTGATAACGACACTAGTTTAAATGTTTTCACAAAGTTATTGTTTCAATATGTAGATACCATGGAAGTTAGTAATTGTTATGTCTGTATGAAGTTACCCGAATCAGTAGCAGAAGGGTTAACATATCATCACTTACCATTAACATATGGCATATCATGTAGTGTATTAGCTAGTTTATTTTATAGAACAGGGAGACTTCAGTATTATTATTCAAACATAGATGTGATATTTTCTGAGGTTCCAATTCGAAAGAGTATGAACCCAGTGCTTAGTAGTCAAGATGCACAGTTTATGGGAGAATTTTTCTTAACAATGAAATCGATAGATATAACACATGCACATAGACACAATCTAACATGTTCATTACATGAAGAAGAAAATATATTTTTGAATTTAGTAGAAAATAGAAGACAAGATTTTCAAAAGAAAGCTTCTGAGCATAAAGCTCATTTGCCACCTTGGGCTGAGAAAGAAGGTAGTTACACACCTGGCAAGGCTCAAGCTGCAATGGCTCTGGATTTTGTAAAGACAGGGAAAATTTGTCTACATAGGTTAAAAACGAATAGTTTCTTACCTGTCTGTATAGTTTTGCAGATTGAAGACTTTCTGGATTCACTATGCTGTGCATTATTCCGCGGTGTACTGGTTGGGTCCGGAATCGTAGTCTTTTTTTTTTTTGTGTAGCCCAGGTGGGCGTCGACGCCCCACCATTTGGTGTCCTCCCGTGACGTCGGCGCGCTTCCTCCGGAAGCTCCCACCCTAGGGCGCCATCTTCGGATTCTTTTTTTTTTGTTTTTTTGTCTTGTGCTTGTGTTGTTAATCCTTTTACCCTTTTGAAGGTGTTTTCCATTTGCTATTCCCATCTTCCTCCTGTCTCATCTTTCTGGCGGAGGCGGGTGGGTTCGCTAGTGAATCCAGAAAGTCTTCAAGCTGCAAAACTATACCGACAGGTAAGAAACTATTCGTTTTGCAGCGTGAATCTTTCTGGATTCACTATGCTGTGATAGACTTTGTAGCGGTTTGCTATATTTGTGGCGGCTGGGTGGAAGATGAGCGTTGGTTGTTGAATATATTTTGAAGCACTTTTTGACCTACTTGTGCTTCTTTGTTCATCTGTATATCCACGCAGTAGTGCTTAGTGAACGTGTGCACTGAAGCCCATGTTGCCGCCAGGCAAATGTCTTGGATAGGTGTGTTTGCTAGGAAGGCTATTGTTGCTCCCTTTTTCCTGGTTGAGTGAGCCTGAGCTGCTCCCTGTAGCTCTTGGCCTGCCTGTTTGTGGCAGTATTGAATTGTTTGTGCGATTCATCGTGCAATGGTATTCTTAGTCACTGGTCTGCCCAGGAAACTGCTTGCGAAGGACACAAGGAACTGCTTTGTCTTTCTACAATCCTTAGTCCTTTCGATGTAATGCATTACTGCTCTTCTGGCGTCCAGAGTGTGCAGTGCCCTTTCAGCGCTGGTGGATGGTTTCTGGAAGAAACTGGGAATTTGTATTGTTTGGTTTATATGGAACCTGGACACCACCTTTGGCATGAAGTGTGGGTCCGTCCTCATTACCACCCTGTCATTGTTTATCTGAATGTAGGGTTCTTGTAGTGTGAGTGCCTGCAACTCGCTCACCCTACGTAGCGAGGTAATCGCTACCAGAAAGGCCGTCTTTATTGTGAGCATATGTAGCGATGCCTTGTGGATGGGTTCGAACGGTGCTTTCATAAGCTGTGTTAGAACTACATTGAGGTTCCATGCAGGCGGTGGCATCCTCTTTGGCGGTGCTATTCTTTTGGCTCCTTCCAGGAATCTTTTTACTACTTGAGATATAAAGAAGCTTTTCCCTGTTTCTCCTCTTGTATAGGCTACTATTGCTGCCAGGTGCACTCTTAGCGAAGTGCAGCTTAGGTTACTTTTTAGTAAGTGTGTTAAGTATTTTAGCACAGTTGATTCTTTAGTGATTCTCCTGTGGAGCTTTTTGTTGATGCACCATTCAGTGAATCTCTTCCATTTTGCTGCATAGCATTTCCGTGTGGTGGGTCTCCTCGCTTCTCGCAGCACTGCCAGCGTGCTTTGTGGAAGCTTGAGGTGAGCGAACTCTAAGTCCTCAGGAGCCACGCTGCTAGGCTGAGGCTTTCTGGTTCTGGATGGAGTACCCTTCCGTTTTGCAGCGAGAGCAGGTCTTTCCTTCTTGGGAACTTGTGTGGTGGTCCCTGTGCCATCTCCACGATCTGCGAGAACCAGGACTGCCTGGCCCACTGTGGTGCTACCAGAATTAGCGTCATGTTGCTTGTTCTGCACTTGCTGAGCACTTTGTGTATCAGCGGTATCGGTGGAAAAGCGTAGGCAAATGTCTTTGACCAGCTCATCCATAGGGCATTTCCTTGGCATTGATGGCCTGGCTGCCTGGATGCGAAGTATTGGCATTTTGCATTCTGGTGTGTTGCAAACAGGTCTAGTTGTGGGGTCCCCCACTTCTTGAATAGTTTTTACGTTTCCTGCGGGTTGAGCTCCCACTCGTGTGAGATTGACGTCTGTCTGCTCAGTCTGTCTGCTTCGACATTGTCCTTCCCTGGCAGATGTATTGCCAGGAGGTCTATTTGTAATGGAATTGCCCATTTCCATATCTGTTGCGCTAGATCTGAGAGCGCCACTGAGTGTGTTCCTCCCTGCTTGTTGATGTAGAACATCGTTGTGGTGTTGTCTGTTTGTACTAACACCCTTTGGCCGTACAGCTGTTTCTGGAACGCTTTTAGGGCAAGGAACACGGTCTTGAGTTCTAGGTAGTTGATGTGTTTGACGGCATCTGTTTGTGTCCATAACCCCCTTACCTTGAGCAGTTTCATGTGCGCTCCCCACCCTATTTGGGATGCGTCTGTTGTGATGGTCACTGTTGGAGTTGGTGGTGTGAATGGGTTTCCCGTTATGTTGTCCCTGTTCCACCATGCTATCTCTTCCTGCACTGCGTGCGTTACAACCACTAGATCTTCCCAACTCCCTGTTGCCTGTGACCATCGCTGTTGCAGCCATTCCTGGAATGGTCTCATGCGTAGCCGAATATAGGGGACTAAATGTATGCAGGATGCCATCATGCCCATGAGCTTGCTCACTGTCCTCACTGTCAGACGTTGCCCCTTCAGGTAGCGGCGAGTCTCCTTCAGTAGTGCGAGGATCCTTTTCTCGCTGGGGAACACTCTTCCCTGAATGGTGTCGATTTTCGCACCCAGGAAGATCTTCACTTGTTCTGGGTCCAACGATGACTTCTCTTTGTGTATGGAGAAACCTAGTTTTGTCAGCGTTTGTGTGACATGCTGAGCATGTAGTTTGCATTGGTTGTAGGAGTTCGCCTTTACCAACCAGTCGTCTAGGTAGGGGTATACGTGTATCCCCTGTCTTCGCAGATGTGCTGCTACGGCAGCTAGGCATTTGGTGAATACTCTTGGCGCTGATTTGAGGCCGAAGGCTAGGGCCGTGAACTGGTAGTGCGTCTTGCTGATCGTGAATCTGAGCAGATGCTTGTGTCCTTGGTTCATGGGGATGTGCAGGTAGGCATCCTTGAGGTCTATTGTGGACATAAAATCCCCGTGCCTTATCTGAGGTATGACCTCTTGTAAGGACGTCATCTTGAACTTTTGAGTTTTTATGTATTTGTTTAGGAACCGTAGGTCCAGTATGGGCCTTAACGTTTCGTCTACCTTTGGTACGAGGAAGTAGTTGGAGTACACTCCTGTGCCCTTTTCTCTGTACGGCACCCTTTCTATAGCCTGTTTGTGGAGGAGTTCTTGTGCTTCCTGCCACAATAGTGACAGCTCTTCTGTTGAATGTTTCTTGTTTGTTGGCCTCTTGTTTGGTGGCCTCTTTACGAGTTCTCATGCAGTAGCCGAACTGTATGATGTTGAGTATCCACTTGTCGGTTGTTATCTTCTCCCACTCCTGGGAGAAGTGTTTTAGTCTGCCTCCTACGGGCGTTGTATGATGGTAAATTTGTAAATGTTGTCTGTGTCTTTTGTTGTGCCGCGGCACTAGTGATGTTGGGAGTGCGGGCACGTTTTGTAGTGTGGAGTCACTTGGGGGCGGGTTGCTGACCGCCTCTTCGTGTATTGCCTCGTCCGTTTGGTCGGCTTCGAAAGGACTGGGCCCTCTGTTGGTTCTGCCAGCCTTGTTGCTGCTGACCCTGTTGCGCCTGGCTGCTTCCCTGAAATGTTTGCTGGAAGGCCTGGTGCGATGTTCCTGGCTGGTTCCCACCTCTGCCATTTGGTCTTCGTGAGGGGGTGCCTCTTCTCATACCCCTGAACTGTAGTGCTCCCATGGACCTTGCCGTCTCGTTATCTTTTTTGAGCTGCGTCAGCGTCTCGTCCACGGGCGTGCCGAACAGCTTTTCCCCGTTGAAGGGCAACTTCAGGATGTTGTTTTGCACCTCTGGCTTGAACCCGGAGATCCTGAGCCAGGCATGTCTCCTCTCTGTCACCCCGATCATCATCAGCCTGCTTGATGTATCAGCTGCGTCTAGGGCCGACTTCAGGCAGGTGTTGGACATGTTCTTCCCCTCCTCCACCAGGTGTGCCGCTCTCTGCTGTTGTTCGGTGGGGAGCAGTTTGAGCAACTGCCCCACTTCTTCCCAGTGCTGGTAGGCGTGCCTATTTATAAGGGCATTGGAGTTGGCGATGCGCCAATGTATTGCCGCATTTCTTTCAATTTTCCTCCCTGTGAGGTCTATCCTCTTGCTCTCCTTGTCTGGGGGCGGACCGGAGTTTGTGGGAACGTTGGCCCTCTTCCTGGCTGTTGCTGTTATTATTGAATCAGCTGGCACAGATCCCTGGATATATGGTGGATCCTTTGAAGAGTGTTTATATTTTTTCTCAGCTCTGGGGGTGACCGATCTGCAGGTAGATGGCTCCTTGAAAGCCTCCCTGCCTTGGTCTAGCACACTAGGGAGCATAGGAAGGAATTGGCTCATAGTTTGTGTTGGTAGCAGTGTTTCCAGGAGAAAACAGGCTTTTGGCTTTTCCTCCTCCATTTCCACTTTATAGGCGGCTGCCGCGTTCCTGACGACCATGTTATAAACTCCTATGTCGTCCGGCGGCGAAGGCCTCGACGGATACGTTTCCACGGCCTCCTCCGGGTTTTCGGCATCGAGATCCTGCCATTCCAGGTCTTGAGCCTCCGAGGGGGTCGAGCCAAAGTGCGTTTGCTGGTCGTCATCACCCTCCGTATAATAGTACAGGGCCTCTTCGTCCTGTTGTTCCGATGGTTCGGGAGTTTTCGGCGGCTCGATGGTGTCGAACTCCTCTTGCGTTTCCGCTTCGACGACCGTCGAGGGCTTCGAAGGGATGGTGTATCTACTCATCCGGTCGTCGAAGTCCTTCTTCCTTTGGATGATACTGGCCATTTCGGCCTCAAGCCTTTTCTTCTTCCTCTCCATCTGCGCCGCTTGATCGGCGTCGAGAGTTTCGGCAGTTCTCTTCGACGTTGTAGTTGACGTCGAAGGTGCCTTCTGCTCTTTTCCCTTCGGCGTCGAGTGTGGCTTCTCGGAACCGTGCTTCGACGACCTGGGTGTGTCAAGAGCTTTCGCCGACCGGGAGTACTTTTCAAAGGATCCGCTGGGCTGTTTGTCCGTGGACGCAGCTTCGGTCATCGAGTGCTTCGACGCCGGTGCTCCTTTCGAGGACTTTGGCTCGGATTTTTGAGAGTCTGTCGCGGTTTTTTGGGTCGACGTGTCTCTTACCTCCTTCCTGGAAGTGTTATCGGTCTCTAAGACCGTGCAGTCCTCTGGTCCCTCGGCGATGTTGTCCTCTTCCCCACTGGAGAGGCCCAGGTCCCGCAGCGATGGAGGTGGCCCTTGGCCCTGCATGCTGTAGTTTGCTTTCCTCTGTCTGTCCCTCACCCTGAGGGTCTTGGTGGCGAATGGTGCGCAGGCGTTGCAGTCGCCGCTTTGATAGTCGATCGGTAGGCAGAGGTTGCAGACTGGATGCTGGTCTTTCTGCGCGAACTTGTGGTGGCAGTTACGACAGAACTTGAATGGTGTCTTGTCCATTCCCGCGCTCAGGGAGCCCCCTGTGTGCGCATTCTCCGTTGGACGTCGAAGTTTTCTCTCGCCCGCTTCGTCGTCCCGGTAGTATGTTCTTTGTCTTGTGATGAAGATCTCCAATTTTTCTCGGTTCTTTCTTGCTTTCTCTTACTTCTTCTCTCCTTTTCCAACTCTGGAGCTCCTCACGCCGATCCAGACCCACCAGCGGAAAAAAGAATCTGAAGACGGCGCCCTAGGGTGGGAGCTTCCGGAGGAAGCGCGCCGACGTCACGGGAGGACACCAAATGGTGGGGCGTCAAAGCCCACCTGGGCTACACACACAAAAAAAAAAAAAAACAGAAAAAAGACTACGATTCCGGACCCAACCACTACACCGCGGAATAATGCACAGCATAGTGAATCCAGAAAGATTCACGCTGCAAAACTGATTATAACAATGTTTTCATCGGTACCAGTGAATGTGAACATAATTTCTTAATTCTTGGAGGGTGGGGAATCAAAGGAGGAACAGATTCAGTTTTTCCTGGAGTCTATTATGTGTGTGGGAATAAGGCCTACTTTAGGGTTCCTGCACGGTGGTATGGAAGTTGTTATTTTGGAATAGTATTTCCAAAAATATACCACGTAAAAAGAAACACTGGGAGCAATGAAAATAATGGCGAATTAACACGTAGTAAAAGAGCTAGTTTTTCAGAAATTGTAGGTGATATATTTGGTGCATTGATACCTTCAGTGGGAATAATTCTGAACTCAAGGAAGATATGTAAATTGTCTACAGTGGTTGATCGTTTATCAACAGATACTGCTGGCGGATTTCTAATGATTAATGCGGAGATGGTTGCGATTAGGTCTATGGTTATGCAAAATCGACTTGCTCTTGATATTATATTGGCAAAAGAGGGCGGAGTCTGTAAATTATTGAAAACGAAACACTGTTGCACTTACATTCCTGATAAAAGCGCAGAAATTGGAACATATATACAGAATATAACTAAACTTGAGAAGGAACTTAAACCACTGGAAGTTGATAGTGTATGGGAAAGATTGACAAGTAGTATTGCGTCAATTGGTACCTGGTTTACTAATATAGGGAAAGGACTTATAGGTCAAATATTAGTACCCTTAGCAGGGATAGCAATAATAGTACTGTCAATAATAATATGGTGCAAATACTGTAGAAAGAATGAATCGTACAATGTGACAGGAAAAGGAAAGAAGAGAAAGTTTGATGAAATTGAACTGGAAGACTTGAGAAGTGAATTATACAAGAAACTGAAAGGGGATGTGAAAAATAGGAAGTGTAAAAATGAAAATGAGACTATTTTATGCTAAAAGTTGGCATCTGATTGTGGGTAGTAATTGATGGCTCAGAAACACCATCAGAGAGGGGATTGATGGAGCAAGGACTCACAAATGAGACTTGCTCGGAGACAATCTTCTCATAGTATTAATTTATTAAACCTGTATTGTCTGTACTAACTCTTGCATACACTACATAAATAGCAAGGAAGCTTGCCTATGTGTTTAAATTAACAAATAACGCTTGTCTCTTCTAAAATGGCCGCTAAAACGCGGAACTTTACTGCGCATGTCTCAACCACATCACGTGGTGTGACGTCTTTCTTTGCTTGGTGGGAAATTCCTGCTTCTGCGCAGTGTGCATTAAAATGGCTGCTTGATGTTTTCACATGCTACAGCTTGCTCTCGTGTTAAAATTAATTTGTCGTTTCTCTAACGCTACTAATGCGGGATAGAATTTATAAGTAAATGGGAATAGAATAGAAAGACTGGGTATACAGTGAAACATTTTATTTGTGATTTTAATATTTTCTTCTTTGACTTTTATCAGTTCGTAAACTTGGGCCTGGGGTTGATGAATTGAAACTCGAGAGACGATGATTCTGCGCATGCGTCCTGCATGGCTGCCAAAGAAAGGGATGAAGTCAACCTGGACATCGTCCAAGGCCACGACCTAATGATTAACATTACTGTACCCATGTTGTTCCTGTTAAAAATGCAACAATGTACGTGAAGAATGTATAAACTTTGTCGTGAGACGGGTGGGAAATAAAGCAAATGTATTAAAATTGATGGGCGGTATTTTAAAACAATGGTCTTCAGAAAATTGAACTAAAATCATATGGTGTGAGGATCAACCCCTGTCCCTGTCCAATCAGAAATAGTGGTCCCATATTTTGGCAACATTAAGGGGAGGTACATGGGCGTAGAAGGGTATAACAGATATAGAATTAGCTGACCAGAGAGACCAGAGAGATTAGGCGTTCTTCGAGACTAGACGCTGACAGGCAGATGCTCCAGACCGACAAGCAGATCGATTACAGACTGAACTGCTATCCAGAGAGGTCCTGAGGAGGGGGCGGCGGAGTCCATTAGAAGGAAGGCACGGGAGAATCAAGGAGAAGTCGAGTATCAGAGAGGGGAATGACGCAGGCGTCGCTGGTAGAGAGGTCACCGGTCCTGTCCTGAACCTGGAGGAGGTCTTTGCTCTTCATCCTTCCCGGGTCCTATCTTTTCCAACTCCTTGGCCAAGGGGTTTGGTTCTCGCACTTTAGGTAAATATACCTGCAACCTTTAGTTGCGCTGCTGTCTCCATCTTCTCCATTCTGAGGGACCGTCATTGATCAATAATTATTATTCTATGCTTCATCCTTGATATGCGACTGAGTATCATGTGGTTCTGTATTTTACTCTGCTAAATCTTTAGATAAACATTTTAAAACTTCCTGACTCAGTGGTTATTTCAGGATTATGTACTGTAATGAATGTCACTCATTTTAAACTTCCCAATTGGCAAAGGATTCATTGGTAAGTCATTACTCTTCAATCAGAAAAGTAATTGGTAGCAGGGATTTTTGATAAAAGAGCACGACTGACTCCCCAGCGTAAGTATTAGCGTAGTATGAATGTATGGGCCCAAGCGAGTATTTGGTGTATGAATGCTGTTTGCTAATATCGCGCTGGATCAGTCTCACTGGTGAAACTACAAGCATAGTTGGTTTTATAAATGACCACCATACCTCCTCCCCTGCTGCCCTCTCTATTCAGTTTCTTTATAGAGTATCCCTGAGGTAACGCCAGCTGTGGCTCAGCAACCGTATCAGAGGTAAGCCGTGTCTCTGTGAGAAAGAAAAGATCAGGTCCCTCCTCCTGGATCAGGTCAAACACTTCAGCGTGGTGCTTTACTAGTGAGCGGCAGTTCAGACTAAGGAATTTAAAAGTATGGACGGGGGGCATCGCAGATAAGTACTGGCTAGTTTTCTAACCTGGTCTGGTGTCGATTTGTAGTGTTTTCACTGTGTACTGTGTGTATGTACAAATGCTTTTACACACTGCCTCTGAGATAAGCCTGACTGCTCGTGCCAAGCTACCAAGGGGGTGAGCAGGGGTTACCTTAGCTGTGTGACTCCCTCACCCTGAGTGAGGGTCCCTACTTGGACAGGGTGCAAACCACTGCCAACTAGAGACCTCATTTCTAACAGGTACTCATAGTATTTGAGTCATGCTGTCATATGTGTACTGGAATTAATTCATGGCATTTGCAAAATGTACACGGTACAAACTACATTGCCTTCGTTACGGTGTGGAGGGGGGGTGTAGTGTGCCACTCTCATCTTGCCGTGACTAGGAGTACACGGAAGAAAGCTAAAACAATGTCTTGTACAAGAATGTGGGTGCAGAGCAAGGAGTGTCTAGGTCTTTGAGGGTGTGGCCTGGGGTCACTTGAACCAAAATATATCTTCGGCTGTTTTGCTGCTTTCAGGTCTGTATTGCTTCAAGGCCATCTGAGATGCTTCAGAATTGGTCCTGCTGGCCTTTGAACCCCCGGTAGATTTGCATATCAATGGATTGGGGAGTGGAATGTAGATTGTAAGTTCATACATGAAAGGTTTTAATGTAGATATGAAATAGAGGTTGTGATTAAGGGAGCCCCTTCAGACTGCAAGGCCTTTATCTGTTGGGGGAGGAGCGATGTCCGAGTTGGATGTTTTGATTGCGATTGGACAGAAGTGACTTGAGCTATTTGTCAGAGTGGTGTGTGGTACCTTAGCTCTCATCTGAATATAGTGTAAGATAGTGTTATGGTCAGCTGTGATAAGCACTACCGAGAGGTGTGATTATGCTGTAGGACTCCATGCATGTAGTGTTGAGTATACCTTTCCATATTGTTACGAGTGCTCTTTCAGAGCTTTGTAGTAGAAGTTAGTCGGTTTTACAAGTGTCCTATAGTCCTTGAGAAGAGATTGCACTACTAATGATTTGATAGCAGAGAAGATGGGACAACCAGGTTGTAGGATGTGAGGCCTGTTGATGTGTGTACATTGGAAATGGCTTTGATGTTCACGACTCTGTGGAAGTGTTTCTGGGACTGGGGGGATGTTAGTATCCAAATGTATTTGGAATATTGTCTCTTCACCTTTTAAAATATTCATTGACTAACCAGAATCAGGCGTGGAGAGAGCAGGTACCAAGTCAAAGCACCAGATGGTGGCTCCATTCATAATGTTTCGCTTATTTATAACAAAAATAACTCTTATTACAGCAAATTACATGGGAATGCGTATTTGTATGGATTTGGTTAAACAGCATAAGTACAATGGAAAGTTTAGATGTTAGAAGTTGTGCATTGTGTGGTGCTAAATCTCTGCCTCTCTTTGCATAATTAAATTTTTTGGTTATGTGAAAATCTGCAGTTATTGAGAATAATAAACAAGTATGTGGATAGTTCCAGAGAATGCAGCAGTCCCTCCCCTCCTGCTTGCCTAGTGCCACTTTGAGACTGGCATGGGCTATGGATCTAGCTTTGATCCCAGCAGGTATGCCTGTGGGCGAGAAGGCGACCTGGCCCAGGGCAGGTCCCTGTATATCAGCCTCTGCTGGTCGCTCTAGTAGGATTTAATGACTGCCCTAGTTGAACCCTGCAGACTGATCTACCCCCACTGGGGCTACAGCACTGTTGTCTCCAGTTCCATTCTGAGGTGATCGGTGAGGACTACTGCCACTAACTCTGCACTGTGTCCGAAGCGTGGACCCGCCTGCACCCCGTGAACAGGGCCACGGGGCTCTGCTTAAGCACAGAGCTGAAAGCATGCCGTTCTTCACAGGCATTTTGGCAGTAAACAGAATTTACGAAAACAGCCTGAAATGACCTTGACCACTGGGCTCATGGGTAGGGTGACCAGACGTCCCGGATTTGCCCGGACAGTCCCGGTTTTCCGCCAGCTGGCCCGGCAGATTTCAGAAAATTAAGCTCATGTCCCGGTTTTTAGAGAGAGTCGGCTGAAAACGGTGGGAGGTATCTTTTTATGTTTTGCAAAGCAGGGATAGTTAGCAGCTATTATAAGAAAGCAATTTAATTAGCAGGCATACTACTGGCTTTAAAAATGGCATTTTATGTATGTTCTTACTGCCTCTTCTGTAATTCTCTGCGGAGGAGCGCTGTCATTCTGTGCGCTGGGTTGAAGTACAATTGTAGTCCTTCTATTTTTGGGAAATGTCCCGGTTTTTGGCTTTAAAATTCTGTTCACCCTAGTCATGGGAGGAGTCCTATGCCAGGGTGTGCCATCACATGCAAGGGATTGCCCCCACGTGACCGGGCTCAGCATTGTATCACAACATCAGCTTCGAGCACATGCCACCCCAGAGTCTCTAGCGCCGGACTGGAAGAAAAGGGCACTAGAAGGCTCCCTAATCACTCTCTGCCACTGAGACTGCGGCTGCCCGCGGCCCTCGCAGGGGGCCACCCTAAGTGGGCGGCCCCTTTAGTGCCATTTGGGCACCAATCCACCCCTTTCATGTCGGGACTCAGGGAGGAGTCCCCCTTTGCCTGTGGCGCGCTAGGCGCATCACTTCCTGCGCGACAGGGATCTGGGAGAGGGCATATATGCCTCCCCCGGCCATCCTGGCATCCTCTGTTGCGCCAGGCACGCCGTCGATGTGCCCCTCTGGACACGCTGTCCAGTCCCGCCGGTATCGTCATCGTCGGGTCCAACTCAGTTTGGTTTGCGGTGAGTGCGGGCCAGGTAGGGCCATTGCCGGTTTTAAACTGCACCCCCCCCCCTCCTAATTTCCCCTTTTGGGACGCGGTGGCTCCGACCTCCCTGGGTTGTGGGCAATAGTGACGCACGGGATAGGGAGAACCGCACGGGAGCTGGCAGAATTGGGAGCTTACATGCGAGCGCGTGGCCCGCGAGTGGGCTGCACGGTGGCTCGGGACGAGTGCATGGGTATTAATCGCCCCCCGCACCCAAAGTCTTTCACCCTGTTCAGTGGTTGCGACCGCTGAGTTGTTATTTGGTTGCTCCCGGTGTTTTAAGCATGGGCCCTGTAGGTTATACACGGGCGCAGGGGGGTTAAGGATCACCAGCTGTGGTGGTGGACAGGGGATGCAGGGGCTGGTCACGTTCCCTACTGCGGACTTCCGGGCGTGGTGCCCCTGTTCTGTCTGGCACGGCCCTCGTTGCCCAGTGGGTGTGGGATCTCGCATCGTTCTCACTCCATGGAGGAGGGGGTCGGGCTGTCCTGCTGCGCCGCAATGAGGTGATAGTGTTACGATAGTCAGATGCTGCTGCCTTTCTGGCACAGCGACACTTTCCGTGTCAGTGTGTCCACGCTTTTCCGGTATTCCTATACAGTCTCATTATCAGAGGTACGGATGCGTCAGGGACGGTGCGCATGTAATTATCTGCCCGTGCAGTAGGTAATGGTAGATGTGTTTCGCCACAGATATTAGCATCTCTCTCTATCTAACCTCTCCATGTGGTCCCATTACTTTACATATCTGCTATGTGCGTTCAATTCGGGCAGGTTAAAACAGTTGGTCATAATGCCATTGATAATGCCAGCTAAGGTGGCGCGATAGGCGATCCATTGGGTCGGTAGGTATTCTACGTGTGCCGTATGATAAATCGTTTGGTCTCCAGCGCGATAGAGCCCAGGAGCATGGCACCCTGGTTCACGTGGTCGCGGCTCCGATCACTGAGGGGCCTGGGGAGTGCGACGGTATCGGCGTTGTATCGCACAAAGCTAGGCAAAAGTTTAGGTGGTGTTCAGGACAGCTTTTCGCTAGGCCGCCGCAGCGCTTGGCATTTTGTGGTACTTAACGAGATGTACCAAGGGAGCCACGAATTGAGTAGCGTGTGCGCAAGGCCTATTGCTGATCGGGATTAAGGTTTTACACTGTCGAACGCCGCTCGATTGCTTCGCAGCATATGGTTGGGGGTACGAGGTACGCATATAACTGCTGGGTGCTCATTTTAGCGGGACGGAGGTACGTGCCTTAGTTATTTGAAAGGAAGCGCAGAGCACGCAGCGTTACGCTAGGGGCAAGTAACGCTGTACCGCTGGCCAACCGTACACCCCGAGTGGGATGGCTGGCTGCAGCTGGTGGTAATCACATTAACGTCAAGGGATATAATATTACCTGTAAGCTTCATAGGCACTGCGAAAGGGTACGCTTGAAGTGCTATGGGGGAAACGTATCGAGGGAAGAGAGGATGTGGCGTAACGGCCAGAGGTGGCGTCTTTGGAGCGGGGTATCCCGGTTCGAGCCTCGGCGACGGCTCAACATCCAGTGAGTGTGGGAGAATCACCCAGTCTTCCCGTGCCTAGTAACAGCACCAGCGATCGCATGAGAGATTAATTAGTCGATCTACAGTAATCCGAGTATTATCATGAGTGTTACGTTGTACATGTAGGGCAAAATGAACACCCGGCCCCTGGTCATGGCTGATACGGGTGACAATGGTGGGGCAGCACGGAAGAAGCGATTAGGTGCGTTGCGTTGCACTCAAACTGCAGGTCAGGCGTGAGGGGGCTGTGGGAGGGTCCAGGCCCTCTCGCTTTGCTTTGGTAACGTTAAGCACCCCAGCAGCCCGATAAGGCGGCAGCAGTGCAAATTATCAAGGGGCTCGTGGAAGTACGTGCAGGCACCACGCATATTCTTAGGAATTGTATTCAGGATCTGCGCAACTGTGCCAGGGTGGCTTGGTTGCGATGGCGGAAGGTGTGATGGGAATGGTAGAGCAGTGCTTGGCCTCGACCCCTTCATCACAGTTCTGCCATTGTGGACATTTCATGCAGTGTGGCTGGTCTGTACATCTCGGGAACAGTTTTCTGTCACCGGCATCAAGGTTGTTGATAGGTCTAGTAGAGCAGTGCTTGTCCTCAACCTGTTTAGTAAGTTAAGGAATTACGATCGTAATTTGATCATATTTGCTATTTTATTCGCATTTTGCAAATTGTTTGCTTTTACACGATTGTTGATGGAGGGGCCAACATACATGGAAATCCACCAGTATAATACGAGCACGTAGGATTGGTTAGCAGTCCGGGCGTCTCCTGTTTTGTTCGCTAAAATGGTTCTGCACATGGTTCAGGAAGTACTTCCGGCGGAGGTGCGGTGACTCCGGAAGCAACGTTTGATCGGCTTGTGGCTGGCAGTGTGATGCCGGTAGTATAGTTTGGTCGTATTTGCTCCCTATGAAGCGCCCGAGACCATGCTGAGTTGTTTCATGGCGTGATCAGAAATACAATTTGCGTCGGATGCGACAATCTGGCAAGCTTTCTCTCCATCTTGCTATCTTGAATAGACATTATGTTCGAATAAAGTTTTCAATAGTGTTGATGAACGCCACAACACATTGCATCACTGAATACCCCTTCAAAGTGTTCTTTCGACTACCTTGTTCTGAAATGGGCAGGAAGCTGGCATGGGTAGGTTGGATGCGCCGTATCCTTGTTTGATTTTGCTCGCAAGAAAGTGCCATTCATAATCTTTTGAATGTCACTCACAGTTGCACTGAAATGATGAAAATGTCAAACATAGCAATCTGAAACCTTGGCAGCTATGGATGGGGGCGTCTAGCTCTCGGTTGGTTATGCAACTGAGCAATAATTGTGGCTTATTTGTCTTATGCAAATAGAAGCATTCACTAAGCCAATAGATGGGCTTGTTGTAGGTGTAGAGCTCCTTTTGTAGTAAATATAGGGATGCAATGACATAGCGGCAAAATACCAGGCAAGGGCAAGGCACGGCCTTCTTCAGCACGCGAGGGGGACTCTGACGCGTTTCAAACACGGCATCCTGAAGGTTTGAGGTCAGGAGTGCATTTACTTGTAATCAACAGCACATGCTGTAGTACTACCAGCCGCCCTGGGCCAAAATTATTGGGGGCACCTGTTTGGAACGGCTTTTAATTGATACAGTTCAGTTCTTTCATGCCCACTTTGAGGAAGGTTACTGACAGTGCACAGACACACTCGCCCAAATTCCGAATGTTTACATCCAATATGCGGGGACGGTGACGTGCTTTCAATACTGTAACACAGCAGCAGCTAGTTCTGCTGCCAATTGCCCCTACAGGAGCACAGGGTATGCCCACACCTCGACGCTGGGGGCTGTGCGGAGCATGTGGCGTGTGTGCATCAGGAAGGCGCGATGGGCACGGTTTGTGATGGATATTTAGAGCCAGGTTCTCCCAGGGACGCCGTGTGTGCTCCTGCCGCGACTAGGGATGCACGCCCACCCGGGGCATCAGTTGGTCATTGTTTCTCTGCCCCCACCCCCCCCCAAGCACTCGTGCATGTCTGGGGGCTAAGGTGGGGCACTCCAGAGAGGTCCACCTTCTCTTTAGTGTTGTTGGTTTCGAAGTACGCGGGAACTGTACTTCTCCCCTCAGTGGGCTTTAAACTGTAGATGGTTCTTCTTGGATGTGGCATGGCTGTATTCGGCTGTCCTTTTGTTTGCCTATATCGATGTGTGGTTCTAACTTACTATTACGCCTGGGTTGCAGGGATGGAATTCGCACGTTCTTTCACCTTTACCAGAGTCGCCTGTTTGCCCCCCGGGTGTATGTCTGGGTTGCAGTATTATGGGGAGTACTGGATTGTGGCCGGTTTTCGGGGAAGTGGCCTCATTGGCTAGTTCCTGCAGGATGTCGACGTGTCCTGGTGGTTTCTTAATTGGCACTAATGCTTTAGACCTCTATTCCGTCCCACGAGTCCTCGTAGTGCCCTCACAAAGTCGGACGATATTGATAAGTGGAAACATGGCGACTAGCATTGGGATGATCGCCGAACCTCACGTGCGCCTTACGAATCCAAGTTCAGCATCATAGGTACTAGTGGAGAAATCCCGGCATATGGAATTTTGTTGACCACGAAGGCGAGAACTGGTTGATAGGTCGCCTATGTCATTGAATTGGGTGACATCTGTATAGCAACAGGTGATAGGGCATTGGTGCATGTGGCACATTTGATAATGGTGCGGGATAATTATTGTTTTACTCTAGGAAACCGGGATCTTATGCCCAGGTTCTGTCTTTCTTTGCCGTCGGTTACCAGCCCAATGGTGGGAAAGCATAATTTTACACTTACTCTGGGCAATTACAACGCAAAGAGAGGTGCTGCGAAATGTTGTTGAGACTACATTGTGCAATTGGTTACAAGGGCCTTTATGAGGAACATCTGCTGGCACCATATAGAAACAGGTACCATGTACACTTGGTGGGCATTTCTAGCTTTGAAAGAAAGTTGAGACAACCCAGTAAAGTTTCAGTGCAAGGCCTCATTTGGTTGGGCAATTTCATTTGTAAAGCATTAAACCAGTCGGTCCTGGGAATTAGGCAGGCATACGATTAGCTAAGATGTTTGTTCAAACCTGGTACAGCATATCGACCATAATTAATAGTGGAACCAGGAACAGCTTTGCAAAGCAATGCTGTAGATCTCCTGTAGAATTCTGGATGGACAAGCTTCAGGGATAAGGCCCTGACCTTTCACCCCTCGAGGGACCATCACTAATTCCGAGCAAGTAGGCGAGGAGCATACTAATCCACCAGCGAGTGTAGAACAAGAGGAACGGGTACACGTGAATGTGTGACCTCATGACGCCCTGTCTTAGCAGTCCAGGTCACACCACAGAGGGCAAAGGCAAGGCCTCGGCCCCTGATGGACTATGTTTAATTTTAGTTGTGTGGGAGTGGGGCTCGCAATCTCGTCGCATCTTGCTATGTCTGGTCGATGCAGCTAAAACGTGCCCTCTGCAAACAAGGGCAGGTTATAGGTCGCCTCAGTTAAGACATATTCACCCGCGCTTTAGCCAGGGCAGCAGGCGGGTTGTGGTAGTTGTCATCTA
The DNA here is from genome assembly GCA_963921515.1 of Calotriton arnoldi. Taxonomy (NCBI): domain Eukaryota; kingdom Metazoa; phylum Chordata; class Amphibia; order Caudata; family Salamandridae; genus Calotriton; species Calotriton arnoldi. The sequence continues at coordinate 1,361,707 of CAWUFW010002811.1, read as the reverse complement.
ACAAGTGCAATGCGGTGCAAAAAAAGAAAAAAAAGTTTGGTAAACACGGCGTTAGAGCACAAATGACGACAAGGTATTATAGACCATTTGGCATTCCCAATATTCAGACAAGGGCAGGTACTTGCACATATTGTTCCCCTCCGGTTCCCACAGACTTGTCTGCCCCCTGGGTTATCCTTCCATTGACTAGAACCAGAGACTGGAAGGGGCATCTTCTGCGACCTGAGTCCCAAATATGTTGATAGCCAACGCTGGGGTAGAGGTACCATGAAGGGCATGGTTACTACTTAGGTTGTCCCAAAGTTTTGGGGTCAAACTGGGTTGGAGCAATAAGTCTACAGCCCTTAGGAAGCATTCAGCATTCCGTCAATCCAAGTAGGGCAGTTAGCAATACATAGTATCAGCAAGTGGGTAACATACACCGGTTATTCAGCGACATCATGCCCCGGGGGCACGCGCGCTTCACAAAAACACAGAGCTTCAACCAGAAGGGTGCCAAGTGGCAAAAACCAGTAAATAGGTTTAATATATGTGTGTCTCTGGCCTTACAGCTGTGTGGAGCCAGTCTCATTTAGAGGTACGCCCAGGTGAAAATTGGGTGCTTCTTAAGGTTCGCATGACCAATGCGGTTTGTGGTATCTCCCAGCGGATCCACTGAAGGTGTACTGCAGCTAACATGAAACTGGGAATCTGGGATTCCGACACTTTTGCGGGTTCAAGCATCCAGTGTCAGAGATGGGTATGCGGTCATTTGGCAGCAATAAGCCTTGATGCCAAACTAAAGGGAGGTCAGGACCCTACCAAGTCCTTTCTCATCAGGGCGGCCCTCAAAGGTTGGGCCAGGGAGGTGGTCAGGGTTCCAGACAGCAGGGCGCCCATCGACTTCCCCACACTTCAGGGCATGCTGCATGTAATGGAGCAGGTCACCTACTCACAGTTTGAGGCCAGACTCTTCTCAACAGCATTCTGTCTGGCGTTCTTTGGGGCTTTCCGAATCAGTGAGCTGGTGGCCAGGTCCAAGACAGATAGGTCTGGCGACGCCTTAAGCAGACAGGACGTCCTCTTGGATGGTACTTTGTCTATTTATATCAGAAAGTCCAAAACGGATCAGGCAGGGTGGGGGGCAAATGTGGTATTGAGGCCGTTAGGGGATCGGAGATACTGCCCAGTCGCCCAAGTAAAGGAGTATATGGTGCTGCGCCCCAACGTTCCTGGCTACTTCTTGATTCACACTGACCTGGGGCCCCTGACCAAATTTCAGATCGAACGCATAATGAAGGATTGTCTGGCACGAGCGGGTCTTGCTCATCCTGACAAAAAATACTCCAGCCACTCCTTTAGGATCGGGGCGGCCACAGCTGCGTTTAAGGCAGGCATGGAACCAGAGGGTATAAAAAAGGTGTGACGTTGGGAGTCTCGCTGCTACAAGCGTTACATCCGCCCTTGAAGGCAATTTTGTAAATAGTAAATATGGTGTGCAGTGACTTGAGTGCATTAATGACAAATCATGCATGAACACAATGAACATTAAAAAGCAGAGTGTAAGAATGGTGTCCTTTATTTTACCAGGATTCCAGGTATGGGTGATCGGGCACTCATTCGTCGCCAGGGTGGCACAGTGGGCTGCGCGCCGGAATTGGATGCGGGGATTTTCACAAACGCAGTTTGTTTGGATGGGTTTCCCCGGAATGAGATGGAGCAGCCTCATGAACAGTTTGGAACAGAGATTGGCCCATGGGGGAGTTCTCCCCAATTTCTTAGTGATACACCCAGGGGGTAACGACCTCATGGCATTGGGGAGGAGGTCTCTTTTACAAGCCATGAAAGCTGACTTAGGGGAGATCAGCAAATACATGGGTCAATGTGAGGTCTGGTGGTCTGAGATTACTCCCCGCAGAGTGTGGCACGGGGCTAAGTCAGAAGAGGCCGTTGAACATTCCCGGAAAAGAGTTAATAGTTCAATGCGTAAGTTCACAGACCAGAGGGGTCTTGGTTTCATCAGACATGAGATGATTCAAGCTAATGTGAAAGGGTACTTTGATAAAGATGGGGTTCATTTGTCACCAGTAGGGATGGATCTCTTCCTTTTACATTTACAGGAGGCCCTGGAGATGAGAGGTTGCAGGTAGAGTATAGCTGTTTTGGTGGGGGGCTCTGGTGGCGACAGGGGCCGCCTCCAGAGCTGTGGCGGAGTTACAGGGTGATCTGGAAGCAGATGGGTACAGAAGGGTACCTCTGCGCGGCACAATAGGGGTGCCAGAGCCAAATGACAGGAGCCTCATGGCAGGTTCCTGGGAAACCGCGTCGGCGCCCCGTTAGTCCTTCGGGCGGTTGTGGGCCTGAGCAACCGGGGGCTTGCCTTGCTACGCTCCGCCCTGAAAGGGGCGTGAGTATAAGGGACCAATGTGTCACGTGATCCGGAAAGAGGATCACCCCATAAGGTGTAGCACTGATTGGGTCCTCCACAGTGCTTGGCTCATCAGGCGGGCAGGACAGCATAGGTTGGTTACAGCTGCCTGCCCTTGGATCACCCGTAAGATAACCCACCATATTGCATACTTTTGTATGGAATAAACCTGCAGCTATATTTTTCCAAACAAAAGTTGTGTTTTTATTTATTCAGCATGCATGCTCTGTTGTTGTGTGGGTGGGGTGTGTTGCCAATACTAGCACTATGCGGCTGCCCGCGGCCCTCGCAGGGGGCCACCCTAAGTGGGCGGCCTCTTTAGTGCCATTTGGGCACCAACCCACCCCCTTTCATGTCGGGACTCAGGGAGGAGTCCCCCTTTGCCTGTGGCGCGCTAGGCGCATCACTTCCTGCGCGAAAGGGATCTGGGGGAGGGCATATATGCCTCCGCCGGCCATCCTGGCATCCTCTGTTGCGCCAGGCACGCCGTCTCCCACCCTACCGCTTACCCGGCGTGGGGGTGGCAGGCAAGTTTCATGGGATGTTGTAATGTTTTCCTTTTGTGTTGCAGGCGGAGTTACAGGGTGATCTGGAAGCAGATGGGTACCTCTGCGCGGCACAATAGGGGTGCCAGAGCCAAATGCCAGGAGCCTCATGGCAGGTTCCTGGGAAACCGCGTCGGCGCCCCGTTAGTCCTTCGGGCGGTTGTGGGCCTGAGCAACCAGGGGCTTGCCTTGCTACGCTCCGCCCTGAAAGGAGCGTGAGTATATGGGACCAATGTGTCACGTGATCCGGAAAGAGGATCACCCCATAAGGTGTAGCACTGATTGGGTCCTCCACAGTGCTTGGCTCATCAGGCGGGCAGGGCAGCATAGGTTGGTTACAGCTGCCTGCCCTTGGATCACCCGTAAGATAACCCACCATATTGCATACTTTTGTATGGAATAAACCTGCAGCAATATTTTTCCAAACAAAAGTTGTGTTGTGTTTTTATTTATTCAGCATGCATGCTCTGTTGTTGTGTGGGTGGGGTGTGTTGCCAATACTGGCACTATGAGGCGCGAACTGAAGGGGACTCAGTGGTAAGGTTCCTGTTGTGACCGATGCATGCATTCCTGAAACAGAGGGCAGGGTTGAAGGGTTGCAGTCTGCAAAGAACAAAGCAGTGGGTGCTTTTAAACTGAGTGAAATATTATGAGGCGCCTGTCAACCCACAGGGGAGAGCTCCATTTTTCAGGATCACATGGTGCGGACAGCATTTCATCTTGGAAACAGAATTAAGAGGAGCCCCCTGGAGGATAGCAAGTCCGTGCCTTCCCTCGTCAGCAGCTGCTCTACAGTGCATTCCCCTCATCGAATTTGGCCTGTCCACATATAGGCGAGTTATGCATTGTACTGAGTGGCCTCCAGGCACTTTAATGAAAATGCCAAAAGCAGGTTAGCATTGCAAAGTATTCATGCCCTGTGCGTTATGTCGTTAGCCTCTGAGCTCTTAGGAGAGGGGCGTCATAGGTGGAAGGGCTGGCGCGGCCTTGTTCCGGATGAAGGCCTGTCTATAACTACTTATGTCACAAGAAGGTCTCTGGCTCTGAAGAAGATGGGTCTTTCTCGGGAATTTCCTAAATCCCCCTCGCATCCCTCTCCGTTAGTGTTACTTCGAATTGGATCTTCTATTATGCATAGCATCGTGGCAGGATTGCGTTAGGAATCCACTATGTAGCGCTACCCTTTCCGTAAGTGGCATGGGGGTTTGCTAACCAGATGCATTTTTTTAGCATCTCAATAAAATTATTGGACTAGAGAACTCCCCTCGCCTCTGTTTTATGATTGCTCGGTTTGTTATCTCCGTCTACTCAAATGTACTGTAGTGGTACAGTTATTCCCTGTTTCACTAGGTGGCGGTAAAAGATAAGTGATGGCCACGTCGCCTAAAGCTCTGAATTCATTCTTGTTACGCTTTGTTTCGAGAGGAGAGGATAGTGGCAGGATAACCAAGCTGTCCTTTATAAACACAGCTGCCAGAGTTTCAGATTGCTTATGTGTGACATTTTCATAATTTCCGTGTAATTATGAGTGACATTCTACGACTATGAGTGACACTTTCTTGCGTGCAAAATCAAGCAATCAAGACGAGGGAAATATATATAAATAATAAAAATGACACCCATTTGAGTAACGAGAAACTCCAAGAAGATCTTAAAACTGCTGAAAAGCACCAGAAATGGAAGGGCACTAATCTAGCTTATATAGGGAAGCTGCCTGGAGGCTGTGCATCACTGCAGCCAGGTTCCAGGTTCAGGGGTTTTGAGGTCAGGGGAAGGTGTGAGAAGGCTACATACATGGGGGTGCTCCCTGGAGGCTGTGCATCGCCGCAGCCAGGTTCTAGGTTCAGGGGTTTTGAGGGAAGGGGAGGTGTGAGAAGGCTACATGCTGTCTGGAGGCTGTGTCGCTGCAGCCAAGCCCCATATTCAGGGGTTTTGAGGGAAGCAGAGGGGTGTGAGAAAGCTTCATACACATAGGTGCCAAGTTTTCAGACTGTGTGACATTTCCATGGTTTCAGTGCACTTATGAGTAACAATCAACTGCCAAATGTGTGACATTTTCTCGCAAGTAAAACCAAGCAATGAAGTGCATGGAAAGAGATAAATATTAAAAATTACACCCTTTTGATCAACAAGAAGCACTAAAATATTTTGAAACTGCTTCAAAACCCTTGAAATGGAAGGTTAAGAAACTGATTGAAAACGATTTTGTGCCCAGAAGATATAAAGGTAAATAAATCATCATAAAACGTCTCACACGGGGGCGTGGCCACGGAGCAGATGAGGGAAGACGCTTGAGCCCGGATCTCCGCGCCGACCCTGCCAAAATCCTGTATTATGGGCACGTACATGAGCCCCTGAGCGACCCACAGATTGGCGAGGGACAGACGCCATAAGAGGGAGTGACGGCGGGCGGTGCCCGTACCGGAATCGCCGCGAAAACGGGAGAAAGGTGCGGCGGCCCCGGCGGGCCCAAGATGGCGGCGAGGGTGTAACCCTGGAGCTGGGAGACGAGCTGCCTGAGATCGCGCAGCCTACCTGGGACCGGACTGGGGCAGCGAGTTACCGGCTCCTAGTGGTTGAGCTGGTGCGGAGGCAGGAGCTTGATAGCAGTGAGCGGAGGAATCGTCGCTGGGGCCGGAGACTGCGGCGGTGATGACCGGAGCGGCCCACTAGCGCCCCTGCGCCGGAGTCACACGGGTCGGCCAGCAGAGTGGAGAGGCGCTGGCGGCATCGACACAGAGGCCCTGAGAGGTAGGCGGGATTCAGGAGATCGAGCGATGGGGCGAACACCACCGCGATGAGCATGAAGAACTGCAGAGCGCCTGGGTGCAGACTGGAGGAGCACCGGTGAAGACAGGCTGTGGAGCGCGCTGGTCCCGGCGCGGGCCCCACAGTGCAAGTTGGCCCTTGGAGTGTGAGAACGCGGACCTCAACAGCCAACCGCGCCGAACACATTGGGGATTGGCGGCGGGGGGCGGCCACCCCCGGGGAGAAGTGCAGAGACCAGGCAGGGAGAACAGCGATACAGAGCCTGGGTGGAACGGCCCCTACAGCGGATGCTGCGGAGGGGCAGACCGGGTGATAGCGGGGGCCGGGGAGCCGCCCCAAGAGGAGCATGACGGAGGAGTGGCCGAACTGTGATGGGCCTGATCTGGTGATCAGAGGGATCGGCCCCGGCAACTGAGAGGCTACGGAGGTTTGCATGGGGCAGTTTACTGGGCTCCAGTTATTGGGCCAGGGGCATTGTCACCACCCACGCGAGTCAGTCTGGCGACTGGACCTATAACAGGGCTGTAGCGGTGAGGCAATGGGCTATCGGACAAAGGACACCAGAGGCACACACGACACTGTGAGTGGGGGTGTGGTAGAGTGACATTCGAGAGAGCGGGGACGCGCACACCGCGCCTGGAACACGTGCTGGGGCCCAGATCGTTGCTGATTACTGCGAAGGCCGCAAGCATGGCAAGACTATGACCGTAGCCATACAGTGGGACGCGACCTGGGTGGAGCGAAGCCTGCCGAGAGAGCCTGGCCGAGAGTTTGCATTGGGAGGCTGTCGCATAGCGTCTGGAGGGTCCACTGATAGGGCGCTCAGGCCGTGGGACTGTTTGAAGGATAGACAGGAAAGGAGAGGGCAACAAGCGAGCAGCCCCTTGCAGGCAGTGTGCACTGTTCATTCCCACAGCGGAAGTGATACCTAGGACGGTGGACTGGTGTTTCGCTGCAGCCGCACGCATACTATTTGCACTATGGGGAAGCCTAAGGGGAAGACGGGGGGAGCAACCCCTGAGTGCGACGACGATGAAGGCATACCGACTACCCAGGGGGAGCCCACACGAGTGGTTGAAGGGATGCAGCAGAGGCAAGTGGACCAGATCCTTAAAGCTATAGCGGATACCAGGGAGGCACTGCAGCAGGACATAGCGCATGTAGCGCAGGGGCTGGGTCTGCTACGAGCTGACCATGCTAAACTCGCAGACAGAGTGAAACAATCGGAAGCCACTATAGAGACCCTGGTACCCGCCCAAAAATAGATGGCAGCTAAAATGGAGGATGTGCACCAGCGGCTGCGGACCCTAGAACGGCGGGCAGAGGACGCCGAAGGCCGGAACCGCAAGAATAATGTTCGGGTGGTGGGCTTGCCTGAAGGAGTGGAGGGTGGCAACATGATGGACTACCTGGAGGGCTGGCTACGGCGGGAGGTCGCACCCGAAGGGCTGACGTCCTTTTACACGCTGGAACGTGCGCACAGAGTGCCTTCGCGGCCGTTGGCACCTGGACACCCTCCTCGGCCAGTGGTGGCTAGGTTGCTCCACTATAGAGATAGGGATATACTGTTGCATAAAGCACGAACTTCAGGCCCCTACACAGTGGGCAACAGCAAAGTGACGCTTTTCCCTGACTACACGCTTGATGTTCAGCGCCGCCGCACCTCTTTTCTGGAAGTCAAGAAGGCGCTCCGCTCCGAGGGAATACAATACTCACTGATGTTTCCGGCGCGCCTCAAAATAGCGCTAGACGGCAAAACGACCTTCCACGACAATCCGGACGATGCCTGGACTTGGCTGGAGATGTACAAGGCGGGAATGGGGGAAGCGGGCCGCACAACGAGGGAGCAACAGGAGGAGCCACGACTGCGCCGTTCGCGGAGGATCCGACAACATGGGTCAGCAGCACGGAAGCCTTCGGAGTCACAGACAGACAAGGAACGTATGGCTGCACTGCAGGCGGTCGCATCTATCTCATTAGAACCGAGATCAGCATTATCGGCGGTAACGGGATCCGAGATGGGATCACTACGGTCGGACACTGAGGAGTCCGAAGCGGGCAGTGTGTTGCTGCTGCACGTGACCGCTGGGACAGCTGATGAGATCGTGGATGCGTGATGAGGTGGCAGACCCGGGACAAGTGGAAGGTTTGAAAGGGCGTTGGGGCATTGGGGCGCTGGCTGCCGGTGCCTCCCCTGCTGGCAATGGCGAGGGTTTGTGGGAGGGGGAGAGAAATGTTTGATCGGTTCACTGAATGTCGGAGGGGGCTGACTAACATTATTAGGGTCAGGTGCTTGGGGGGAAGGAGGGCATCGAGTTTCTCTCTCTGAAGGTTCAGGTCATCCCCCCTGCGTTTGTGTGGGTGTAGCTCCCAGAGTTTGCTGCTGGAGCGGTTTGATTATTAGTTTGGATGGGTACTAAAGTTGTAGCGCCTGTTCTGGGGATGGGGAGTTGGGGGGGAATTTGGGGTTTGGGTAGAGTAATTAGAGCCACCGGTGTGTCAGGAAGTGGGGGGACGGAGAGGGAGGACTTGGAATTGACTCATGGGGGGGCTAACTAATCTGAAATGTATTACCTGGAATGTGCGGGGACTTCACACAATGCAGCGGCGACACAAGGTGCATGCTTATCTAGTTCGGCGGGGGGCCCATATCGCTCTACTCCAAGAAACGCATATCAACAGGGAGGAGGGGTTGGCGCTGAAACGGAGATGGAGGGGGCAGCTATATTACACGACCTACTCGGCATTTGCCAGGGAAGCGTTGATCTGGGTTAGGGCGGGGATCCCCTTTCAGATGACGCAGCACTTCTCAGACCCGGAGGGAAGGTTTGTAGTGGTGAGGGGCCGCCTCAACGGGATAGACGTGACGCTGTGTAGCGTGTATGCCCCCAATGCAGACCAGGCCTCCTTTTTAGACCGGCTGTCGCGGAGTATAGCACCGTATATGACGAGTTCGGTATTGATGGGAGGGGACTTTAACACAATAGTAGACATAGAGAAGGATAGGTCCTACCCGCCGCTTACTGGTGCACCTGCCCACAGACTTTCCAAAGCGCGACGAGCATGGCAAACTAATTGGGGGCTGGTGGATACTTGGCGCGTCCAGCACCGGGAGGAAAGGGATTACTCCTACTACTCAGGTCTTCATGACCTGCATGTAAGGCTTGATGCAATACTATGCACTCCAGAGGTGCACGCCAAGGTAACCCATAGCGAGTATCTGGCTCGAACGATATTGGACCATAACCCGCTCCTAGTGCAGATACGATGGGCTTGGGAAAGGACATCCATACCGACCTGGCGTTTGAGACCGGAATCGCTGGACGATCCGGTATTTAGGGCGGAACTAGGGGAGTGCATAACGCACTACTTCCAGGAAAATGAAGGCACGGCGGCAACGACGGCAGTGGAGTGGGATGCTTTTAAAGTTGTGATTCGTGGAGCGTGTATTGCCAAACTGGTAGGGGTGCGGAAAACATTGCTACAAGACATAGAAGAGGCAGACAACCGCTTGCGGCAGGCTGAGAGAGCTCGCCATGATGCTGCTGGACTGCAGGGGGAGGTCCTGGAGGCTAGAGAGGCAGTGGCGGTGCAGGTGGAGCGACCCCGGCCTTCGACTACAGGCAATACCAAACACGGGTGCATGCAGAGGGCGATAAGACGGGAGCATTGCTGGCGTGGCTGGCCAGTCCCAATCCCAGGGGTTCGCCTATACTGGGGCTAATGGCACCAGCGGGCGACGTGGTGCATACACAGCAGGGAATAAATGAAGTGTTTCGGGACCACTATGCCGACCTATACCGTAGCCAACTACAAGGAGGGGGAAGACATGATAGGGGACTACTTGGTGACACTAACCCTCCCCAGGCTGGAGCGGGATCAGGCGGACGAATTGGGGCGGGATATCACATTAGGAGAAATCCGAAGTGCAATCAAGCACATGGCGCGTGGTAAAACGCCTGGAGAGGACTGCCTGCCAATAGAATTTTATACAGTGTACGTGGACTTATTAGCCCCTCGGCTGCTGGAAGTATACCGAGAAGCGCGGACGCTAGGTAGATTGCCGGTGACAACTAGAGAGGCCATTATAATCCCGCTATTGAAACCTGGCAGAGACTCACTAGATAAGACAGCGTACCGTCCTCTGTCAATGTTGACTACGGACTATAAAATATTAAGCAGGATCCTAGCGACTCGACTCCTGCCCCATATGACGCACTTGGTGCACTCGGACCAGGCGGGGTTCATCCCCAAACAGAACACGACGGCTAATGTGCGGCGACTGCTTCGAGTTCTGGAGCAGGGGGATCGCCTGCCAAACACTGCGACGATCCTCTCGATTGATATCGAGAAGGCCTTCGACAGCCTGGAGTGGCCGTTCCTGTTCCAGGTGATGCAAACGATGGGTTTGGGGGATGCCTACATAGGGTGGACCCGGATCCTTTACAACCTGGCGACGGCACGAGTACGAACGGGAATGACGATCTCCTCCACCTGCTGCGTGGAGCGGGGGACACGGCAGGGGTGCTCTTTGTCTCCCCTATTGTTCGCCCTTGCGATGGAACCCCTGGCGGCACATGCGAGGTCGGGAGGGCATTATGCAGGGCTGGAGCTTCGTGGCGACATGCAGTACATATCCCTCTATGCGGATGACCTCCTTATGTTCCTGACTGATACTGGGGATGGTTTGCAGGGGGTGACGGCATTGCTGCAGACTTTTGGGGAAATGTCGGGGCTCCGGGTGAATTGGGCAAAGACCTGCCTGTTCCCGGTGCGGCAGACAACGGAGTGCCCTGACCTGATGGGAGGTATACGATGGGAGCCCTGGTGTTTGCCTTACCTTGGGACTAGAATCTACCACACACAGGAAGATTTGTTGGAGGGCAATGTACGCAGGGCACTGACTGGGATCAGGGAAAGCATGACCTTTTGGAGTACACTGCCATTGTCGGTGGCGGGGCGCATAGCACTACTGAAGATGGTGGTTCTAACCCGGCTCTTATATTATTTCCGGACGTTGCCGATCTGGATCCCGGGCTCGGTGTTTAAAACACTCCGCACCTTAATGGTGGGATTTATATGGGTTAATGGTCGACGGCGGGTAGCGCTGGCCACGTTGATGCGCCTTCGCGCTGAGGGAGGATGGGCAGTCCCGGACCTAGAACTGTATTACCTGGCCGCTCAAATGCAGTGGCTCACGCAGGCTGTTGCAAGGGAATTCCGGAGACCAGACGGCCCGGAGGGTAGATGGCTCCCACGCCACGTGTTGTCGTTTATAATACTCAACCAGCGGCTGCGGGTGGGACTGTTGACACATGAGGAGCGAGCGCTGCGGCAATGCTGGCTTCGCTGCCAGAGACGGGGAGGAATTGAACGGCCCTATGCCCCGGAAATTCCACTGGGCATGTGCACTGCCCTGCCACACGGAGGGGATTGGACTGACCTGGCCAAGTGGGAGGAACTGGGGGTGCAGATGATTGGGGATTTATATGAGGATGGTGTCCTCTTGCCCTACCAGGTGTTGCAGGATAGGCATGGCCTCCCAAGGGGCCACTTCCTGCTGCACTCGGCCCTTGTGTCGGCCATACAGCGTTACTGGGGAAGAGGGCTGTCGGGGCCGCAGACCACGGCTACATGCCAGTACGTTGTAATGGCAGCGGGGACTTTCAAGGCTATTACATGCCTATACCGGCACCTGCTGGGCGAGGGAACACAACCGCTGCATCGACTGCAGAGGAAATGGGAGGTAGATCTGGGCAGGGAAATCCCGGAGGTAGAGTGGGCAAAGATAGTGGAAAGAGCATGGAAGAGTAAGCGTAATGCTAGATTTCAGTTAATCCACCACTACATACTGCATAGAGCGTATCTTACGCCGGCCCAGATCAATAAATATTATCAGACGGATACAGCTACTTGCCCTCGATGCAACTCCGGAGGGGTGGAGCTTCTGCACATGTTATGGAGCTGCCCACAGCTGGGGACATATTGGGAGGACGTGACAGAGGTGCTGAGCGAGGTAACAGATAGACAGCTTGAGCCGGAGATGGGGGTCTGTATTCTACACTGGTTCCTGCATACAACTAAGACGAAAGTAACGAGCAAGTTTATTGACCTAGGCCTATTATTAGCTAAGAGGGAATTGACTAGGCGCTGGAAATCCAGACAAGGGCCTACTAGAGAGAACTGGAAACAGGAGTTCATTAAGTGGGCAACTAGCGAGAGCGCTGTCAGGCTACAGCTAGCGAAAAGAGCAAATAGCGAAAAAGCACTGGATACGGCCCGGGCATGGGAAGCACTGGTTGCACTGCTGCGTGGGCCAGCCGTGGACTCGGACGAGGAATCGTCTGAGGAGTCAGCGGGTCTAATACCAGCCACGGGGTAAGAGGGCGGGAATGGCGCCAATTCCGAGAAAGGCAAAAGGGGAGCCCAGCAGCATATGGATCTCAAGGCTGATATCAGGGGAGAGAAGAATCTGGCCCTAACTTCGGACCCTACATAGAGAGTGGGTAACCTGCATGTGCGGGCACACCTAAGACAATTGAACACACCGGTGGCAAGGGCTGGGGAGGGGGGGATGATAGAGGGGAAAAAGCCGCGTCAGTCAGCTTGATCGGCTTGATCATTGTACCCGATCAAGCTGACTGACGCGGCTTTTTCTGAATCTACACACGGAGCGCTGTCCCGCTTTTCCATTCTTCTACCGAGAAATACTCTCAGTGCATTGTCACTGTTAATCCGCAAAGGGATTCTACAATGCTACGGCTGTGGCGTATAACTAATTGAGCCCCTCTGGCCCACCTACATACCCCATTGGATTGACAGCCTGTCCTCACATTGAGTACCCGGACGGGTCCTCAGGTGAGTAAACCTTTTCCTCTTTTTTCACGTGTGGCACATCATTTTCACAAGGCTGCGCAACCATATATTCAGATGTCCCTTCATCAATAGTCCTGAAGAGACCCCACATTGTTTTGAGGGTCGAAACGCCGTCTACAAACAGAAGAAGCGAACCATTTCCCCAGCACATATCATTGTATATAGCTGCTGTTCACATGGAATCATTTTGATAATGGTCGACTTGTACAAACTGTGGAAACCTTGTATTTAATATTCACGTTGTCACTTAGGTTTAGGTTCCCTTTGTCACTTGGGACACTATGCACAAATGTTGTTTCGATGTATAATGTTTACTCCTAACTTTATTGTTTAAAAAATCCATAAAATATACTACACTGGAATCGGTGTGTTAGTGGTTCCTTCGCGCTCTGCCATTATATAACCCTCTATATCGAGATTGTGCTTATGTATCATAACCTCATAGTATATTATTCCACAGGAACCATTGTTTTTCCTATATAACTATTACCCTGGTTCCTTAGTAAGTAGGGTTCCCCTGTTCTTTCTTTCACTCTGGCTGGAGGCATTTTTGATGGTTAGAGGACCCCCTGCATGTTGTTTTCCGGCAGGCTGCCTTGAGCAGCAGCGATGCCTTCCTGGGGGTGGTGGAGCAGGCAGGAGTAAAATCAAAAACATCCTGCCTGGTGCCAGTCATGCACGCTGACGACCCTGTCAAGGTTTGTTTATCACACAGAGTGCACTGCCAATTAGGTGCCATGTGGACCAGATGACGCCAGCTTCATACTCTTTTCTCTGCCTGCGGCAGGCGCCAGAACAAAAAAGAAAGTTTAATTTGCCCGCCACATATTGATTGGGTATAATTCTATCCCAACACAAATTGACGGCAGTGCAGGAGTGGTGCCAATTGCCGGAAGACCAACAAGTCAAAGACGTCACCCCTGGATCATTTAGTGCAGGCGCAGTGCTAGGTGATTAGATCACTGCAGGATATAGACCAGGGGTCTCCAACCTTTTGAGTAACAAAAGCTACTTATGTTCAATGGATATCATCCCGAGCTACTATTACTGTCGCGGGCGGCACGACTCCGGGGGGGGGGGGCGCGGGGCAGCGCACGGAGAGGGGGATCGCTCAGGGGGGTTAATTTAATTTAAAAAATATATAGATAATTAAACTTACCTTTCCGACGGCCGGGTCCCGCGTCTTCTCTGCTCTCCAGGAACAGGAAGAAGAAGCAGGCAGCCAGGCTCCCTCCCTCCCCTAAGCCAATCACAACGCTGCTCAAGCAGCATTGTGATTGGTCAGGACGCCGACCAGCCAGGGGCTAATGGGGAGGCCATTTTCTCCATGTAGGCTGCATGCAGCCTACATGGAGAAAAGGCAGAGTGTGCATGAGTGGTTTGGGCGGCCCCAGGGGGCCGACCAAACAGTCTTTGCGCACTCGGGAGTGGGCAGGCACACCACTCCTCCCCTCCCCTGCTCTCAGATAAGCCTCACCAACCCGCCCACCCACAACCAAACATAAAATGGTAATAACAGAAAGTTATCAGGGTTCCGGTCGGCACATAGTACCGAAACAGCAGTGGTAGAGGTGGTTGACAACATCAGGCTGGCCCTGGATAACAGGGAATCTGCCATGCTGGTCCTTTTGGATTTGTCAGCCGCCTTCGACACCATCTCCCATAGCATTTTAGAACAACGGCTCTGGGAGGTGGGAGTCAGGGGAAAGGCCCTGGACTGGTTCAAAAACTATCTAATGAATCGTACAACCACAGTACATATAGGTCCCCTGGCCTCATGTAGCAGGTCTGTAAGTATAGGAGTCCCTCAGGGCTCTATCCTGACCCCATGCTTTTCAACCTTTATGTAACACCTTTGGCCAGGGTAATCAGGTCCTATGGTTTTGAGGCAGTGTCATACGCTGATGACACTCAGCTGTTGATCACGTTTGGTCCTGACCCTACAGACACAATGACCCGGTTTAAAAATTGCATGATCCATATTAACAACTGGATGGGCAATAACAAACTACAGCTCAACGGCAGCAAGACAGAGATCATCCTGTTTGGCAGGGCCGAAGAGTATTGGTCCAACGATTGGTGGCCCCAGGCACTGGGCCCATGCCCATCCCCCAAACAAGCAGTGCGCAATCTCGGAATGACAATTGACAACAAGTTGTCAATGAAAAATCATGTAAATCTTGTAATTGGCATGTCCTATGGGATTCTGCGGAAACTACGCAAAATCTTTAAATGGATCCCTATTGAATCCAGGAAACCATTGGTGCAGGGTCTTATTGTAAGTCGTCTGGACTATGGGAACGCCTTATTAGCCTCCCTAAATGAAGACCTATTTTCTAAACTTCAGATCCTGCAGAACACGTCTGCTGGACTCATTTTAAATCTTCCATCGAGATCTCCATCAGCCCCAAGTCTGAGGTTTCTCCACTGGCTTCCGGTAAAAAAGAGAGGCCGTTTTAAAATTCTATGCCTCACTCACAAGAGCATACACGGAACCGGACCTAGTTATTTAGCGAAAAAACTAAGCTGGTATCAGCCAGGAAGACTGTTAAGATCTAGCACAAAACATCTCCTCACCCCACGACGAATTCGCACCGCAAAAAGCGGGGGACGATCTATTTCCTTTCTCGCCCCTGACCTCTGGAACAAGCTTCCGTCTTATCTTCTGTCCATCTCTGATCACAAGCTTTTTCGAAGGGAACTAAAAACGTGGCTATTTGACCATCAATAATGCTGTTTAGATCTGATCGCTAGCTCTTACGGAGTCTCCGTAAGCGCCATGAGACCGTTCAGGTGATTTGTGCGCTCAATAAGTTCCTTTGACTATGTTTCTGCTTCTCGCACTGCGAGAAGCAGTAGGGCGACGCTCCTCCGCCCTAGTGGAGGAGCCACCCCTGTACTATTATTATTAGTGTTGTTAATAGTGACTCCGTCAGACAAGAATAAATTAGTGTTCAACATATGCAGGATTAGCAGCAGTCATCACCTCAATGCAGGGTTGCCAGCGGTAATGTAAAAAATATTTTGTCAATTGGAAGTGCCTCTACATGGATAATGAATAGCAGACATAGCTGCAATCCCACTGGTGCCATGGTAATATTATTAACAAATAGTCTCCAATGTTGCCTAATACATCAATCAAATGTTAGATTTAAGTATATTTTGAAATTATGAGTTTTTAAAATACACACATTTTTGTCTCAAAAATACACTTTTCTATTTTGATGTACATTTATTAATTCGGCCAAGCAAAAGCTTCTAATTTAGTAGGCTGGGCTGCATACAGGAGAGCTACTCTCAAGTAGCTGGAGAGCTACCAGTAGAGCTACTGGTTGGAGAAGCCTGATATAGACTGTTGTTGAAGTCAGGGCTTTAAGTGGGCGGGGTCCTGCCGGTGCTCAGCACCATCAGCTCTAAAAAGGAGGTGCTGAGACGGGTCCCTATCGGGCTTTCCATTTTTGCCCTCACTCTCGTGGGGAAAACAAATCTTAACTCTGCAGCAGTTCACTGTTTTAGATCGATTTTTTTGCAATTCTATATTGCGCGAACTCGAACAGAATGTATTAGAGTGCTTTACATGGGCACCAATTACATTACACAAAGACATTGTTCATAATATTTTTGGTAGGCATGGGGATTAGTGACTTGCCCCAAATCACAGAATGGTGAGCCAACACCAAAACTCAAACCAGCTTCCCTCCAGCTCCAAAGTCGGCAGTTCTAGTCGTTACGTCAAAACCTCTCACACAAGAACTACACCACTTTCAATATTATATACAACAAAGCCATAGTTGTTGCTTATTTATCTTATGCAACTAACAATCATTGACAAAGCCAATAGTCCTGCCAATGACAGAAGCAGCAAAATACCAGTCGGGCAGCACACTAAGCTAAGCACAGATTTCTAGTTTAAGTATTTTTAAGCCATGCCCTTAATTATGACAGCCACAACCCTTTGAGAGCCCCCCAAACTCCCCTGCAGTTTTTTCATCCCACTTAAAGCTCTGGTTAATCTTGTCCTCTGTGACGGGAAACGTCCATTACAACGCAGGCATTACATCTCAACTTTTACAACGCAAGTGCCTCTAAATCGCATGCTGTTACAACGCATGTCATTACAACGCATGCCATTACCACGCATGCCATTACAACGCATGCCATCACAACGCATTATGAGGTTAGTAATGGAGATTTTTAAGTTTTAGGGTGGGTATAGGTTTTGGGGTAGTTGGGAATAGTAATTTTTACCCCTACGCTATCCAACACTTTCCCTACTGTTGCACTCACTGGAGTGGGAATAGTAATTTTTACCCCTACGCTATCCAACACTTTCCCTACTGTTGCACTCACTGGAGGGGGAATAGTAAATGTTAACCGTGCGCTATCCAACTCTTACCCTACTGTTGCACTAAAAATATTATGTGTTGTAATGGTATGCGTTGTAATGGTAGTTTTAAAAAATGTGTTGTAATGAATGAATGAAATAAACACTTATAAAGCGCATAGCTACCCTAAGGCATCCCAGCGCTATCTACGGACGCGGACCTAGAAGCCAACTCTGCAAGTGATAAATTAAAACAGCCAGGTTTTAAGTTGTTTCCTGAAAGACAGATGATTAGTTTCCTGTCGGATGTCAAGGGGGAGGGTGTTCCATAATTTAGCCACATTATAAGCGAAGGAGCGACCACCGCTTCTGGCCCTCTTTATTTTAGGAACTGTTGCAAGCAGCATGTTCGATGAATGAAGGTTTCTGTTTGGCTGGTAACGGGTGATCAGGGGCTCATTAATTACTGGTCCCGTTCCCTGAAAGGACTTATGGGCAACACAAAGCGCCTTAAATTTGATCCTTTCTGATATTGGCAACCAATGCAAAGTCTTCAGTGCGGGTTTGGCTGATTGCCTATGGGAGAAACCCAGAAGCAAACGAGCTGCACAATTCTGGGTGATCTGAAGTCTGTTTATCATGGCCTTAGGGACTCCCAGATAAAGTGCATTTCCATAATCCATTCGTGAAAGAATGAGGGCCTGAATCATTATCTTTCTTGCCAGGAATGGAAGGACGGGGAGCACTCTACGAAGCATCCTCATGACACCGTAGCATGTGGCTGACAATTTGGCTATTTGATGTCCAAAAGTCAGTGAGCGATCCAGCCATATACCCAGACTTTTAATCTGATTTTTTTCCGGTGGAACGGGGCCAAAACATTTTGGCCACAGTGGCCCTATGTCAGAAATAGAAGAGTTGCATTTGGAGCATGAGCTCGGTCTTATCTCCGTTCAATTTTAATCAGGAGAGCTCCATCCATATGCGTTGTAAAATCATGCGATGTAATGGTAGTTGCGTTGTAAAAACTGCGGTGTAAAAGCATGCGTTGTAATTGTTTGCGATGTAACGTCATATATTCTCTGTGACAGACAGGTCACGTGAGGCTGCGTCACGGCCCAGGCTGAGAGTAAGCATCGGCGGATTGAATGCAGCCAGGCCACGGCGGGATGCCAACTCTAATTTAGCGATAGTTGGTTGAAATGCTTCCCAATCTGTATTCAGCAGGCTGTGGGCAGGCAGCACACAGTGTGTGTACTGCACTCACCAGGCTCGCGCTGCTTTACTTAATGGAGCGCAGCTCCAACTTCTATCTCAGCTTGTGCCATGCAGCGCCAATTGTATCAGCAGGCGCTATAAATGCGTGACTTATGCATTTTAGCTCAACAAACTTTGTAATGTGACTTTTACACCAAAGTATAAGTCAAGGGGGCATTTCGATAAAATCAATAGAGGGTCAATGCTACGCATGGTTCAAGAAACTCCGTCCTTACCTCATATTGAATCATCTGATATTCATTCAGTCACCTTTTTAAATGTTCCAATCTTGGGTGGGGAAGAACCGACTACTAGTACCTGGGCAACAGCTCAGTTAGCCGAACAAGTGTGGGCAGAGAAGCAGGTATTCTCAAACTGGGGAATTGAAAATTACACGAAACAAGGATGACGCATACCTTTAATTTCTTCAGCCTAAAAGGCTTGGGGTCCGCTCTACGGTAGGAGGGGCAGGGGGCGGCCAGGGTTCTCAACGCCAGAGTAAGAGTTTAAAAAGTTCTACGGGATATATCCAGTCTACTCCAGTATCAATCTTAAGAGGGGCCAGAAGCCAGTCGATCACGTTGACCAGTGCCCCCTGACGTTAATTTAAATGAACGAAGCACTGAGGATCGAATAGTATGTTAAGCTCAACCTGAAATCACGGACTGGTCTTGGCTCCCGGGAGCCCTTCTATCTGCTCCACATAAGAACTTGCACAAGTGTTAGAATAATTACCTGGTCTTAGCCAATTGCAGGAGTCGCTATTGTGTTGTGTTTGGAACATAGAGGGCTTCCTAGGAAACATTGACGACAAGGACTTTTTGAATTTTATTAAAACATCTCATATGGTGATTTTGCAAGAAACATGGGCCCAAGACGTGATAGATCTTCCAGCACACTTGTGTTTTCGTAAACCAGCGATTAAAACAAAAACAATGGGGCGTGCCGCCAGAGGTTTGGCCTTATATGTAGCAGTGGATCTTAACGTCAGAATAGATGAGATCAACATTGACCACCCCAATCTGCAAAGTAAAGGTCTGGGACTATAACTCACCAAGTGCGCACCCCTTGTTGATTATTAATGTTTACATCCATCCACAGTTGGGAAGAAAGGAAGAAACCATCAAATCATTACTGGGTTTTACATCTATTCAATTTACAACTAATCCAGTGCCTTACATTCTTATGACCGGTGATTTTAATATGAACCTGCTTCAGGTGGTGTCCAGGGTCCAAATAGTGGAAACAATTGATCAGATTTGACATATTCCAATGCCACAACCATTTAAAAAGAGAAAAGATGCATGTGGGAAGCAATTTACGACCAATATGGAGCATATGGGCCTGAGAGCCGTGAACGGCTGGGTGGCTCCGGATATCCCGGCTCAAGAGACACATCACTCAGTAAATTCCCAATCAGTCATAGATTACACCTTAGTGTCTCTTTCTTTATTTCATATGGTGACTAATTACGAATTGAGAAATAGGCTGGAAAGTGACCACCAACCGCAAATGATTGGACTAAATTTAAAAGTTTCCTCGCACGAACAAGTTCCACTAGACATTGGTTATTTCACAAAAACCAAGTATAAAGAACTGCGGCGGTTGGTAGCGTGCATCGATCAAGTGGAACATAATGCCAGACTCCAATAGGATAAATTATGTGAATCAACTCTTAACCCTTTGGATCAGTGGGCTCAGTTCTCAAAACTATTAGTGGAGAGTCAAGTTGGCTGCCATAGGGCAAGGAACACAACCGCCTCGGTATTTCTCCAGGCCAGGAAAACATCAGACCAACTTATAACAGCAAAAAAGAAGCTGAATCACGCCTTGAGGGTGTTGAGAAATAACTCAAATTTGAGTGGACGGAGTGAGGTCCTACCAAAACTAAGACTGCTATATAAAAAAGCTGTATGGATCACAGCGACAACAGAAGTAGACCAGTGTTGGTGCAAAATCCTACTTGCCTCTACGCGGAAGGATGCTAGAGGATTTTGGAAATTAGTGAACCAACCTAACAGCTGGAAAACTCATCTTTCGTCATCGACTATTTCAGAAGCCTCCTGGACAAATCACTTAGAGGAAATGTACGGGCACGGTTACAACTCAGGATCCCCCAAAAGTTGGCATTGAAAAGTTTGATGGGGTAGTTCCTTTCTAAGTGTTTTCATCAGGTGAGGTGGAAAAAATCATCTGCAACAGTCGTCGAGATGGGGATCCGGGCCCTAATGGTCTTTCACAGGTGCTTTATAAATAGAATCCGCAATTCTGGGCAGATAATTTGGTCACATTATTTAATTACATTCTCCGTAACCAAGAGATACCTGATAGCTGGAGGGGATTAATACTGGCCCCAATACATAAAGCTGGTCAAACCGCTCTACCCTCTAATTATAGGCTGATAGCCTTAATGGATAGATAGGCAAAAGTTTTTGCAAAATGCCTCCTAACCAAATTAACGGCCTAGGTGGAGTCCACTGCCTGGTGCCGAGACACTAGACAGGTTTTATAAAGGGAATTGGTACATCCACCAACATTTAGATGCTGGCTTGAACAATCGAACAAGCAAGGCTCGGCTCAGCAAACCTCCACTTGTGTTATATTGAATTTTGCTCAGCATTCGATGCAGTGCAGAGAAATATACTTTGGGCAAAGTTGACGAACTGGGGAATTTTCCCTTCTCTCCTTAGAGCGATCCAACTATTGTATACAGACACTTGGCCGAGAGTTAGGCTGGGCAACGGTTCAACAGTTACCCAAAAAATCCTTACAAATTATGGTCTGAAACAAGGCTGTGTACTGGCCCCCCTTTTATTTAACTTACATCTTACCGGTATTACTCCTGCTTTGAATAGTATCAATTCAAATTCCACAACTGTGGCCGGTTTTAAAGTCTCCCATCTGTTATATGCTGATGATATTGCCCTGATTAGCTATGCAAAGGTGGGGCTCCAGCGCTTAATTAATAAAACTGCTTAGTATGAAGTGGATCATGGGTTAAAAATCAACTTAAATAAACCCAAAACCATGCTCGTCTCAAGGGAAAGAGCTTCTCCGCCAACATTTTATATAGAAGGGACAGCCCTGGAAGCAGTATTAGGTATTTGGGGTATTCGATTTCAGAGGTTCATTTAAGAATCAGTGTGCTGCAATTTTAAGAAGGAATAATTCATTAGTTGCGTTTGCCTCACTACGTAAATCCTTAAAAGGCTTGACCCTTCAGCCACTCCTGCAAGTAATGGCTGCTAAGCTTGCCCCTTCCTTGGCGTATGGTGTGCAGATACTAAGACGAAAAGCTGATAAGATCATAGATAATGTATTGGTAGGAACTTATTGTTGCCTGTTTAATTTATCTCGGCAGGCTTCGTCAGCCCAAATTAGTTTAGAGTTTGGCCCCAGGAGACAAGATATAAGTAGCCTTGGAGGATATTTGAAATTCTGTTATAAATCAAAATATTATACAAGATCCACGCTTAGTACAATTGTGTGGGGGGCAATAAGTGACTCTAGAAATTCTGCAGCACATGAATACTTTATATTGACTAGAGTCCACTTTTAAGACAGAGGTACTCTGGGCTTTATCCCTTTCTCAAATTACATTCAATAGAGTAATTAATGGAATTGGAAAAAAGGTTTAATCTTTGATGGATAGAGAGGTGTTAGCAAATAGAGGCCATGCATGGATGGTCATCGCTACATATGGCCGTTTAAAACTTCAGAACTACCTGGGGGGGCCTGAATGGACTACATTTCACACTAAAGATTTTGCAATTCCAGCTTGGAAACTTACAATTTCGCTTTAGTTTACCAGCTTGGAAGAGACAAACTAAAGACATGTCATGCCATCGCTGTAATTATTAGAGAGACGACATTTGTCATAATGTCTGATGCTGCCAAGCCCTAATGGAAGAGCATAAAAGTTTGTTGACACATTTTTTTGTGTTCAAATATTTTTATTGGTTGTTTCCATAAAAAGAAGACATTTACAGATGATAAAATCAAACAAAATATTGGCATAAAATCAATAGAAGAGACAAAAAGAACAACAAAAGAAAAATTACAATGATGGGTGATAATAAAGTGGCAACATTAGTTCCGAGCATTGTGTCACAAAATCTGCAGTAACACACGTTAAAAAGATCATTGATGGGACGTACAAGCCACTTAAGACAGACCTCATAACTTATAAGATCTCACCATACGTAAATGCAATTAACAGTATGCAACTATTAATATGGTATACTGACAATGATCTATTCCATCACTTTGGAGGAAATCTTTGAGCTGGACAGTTATTCCAAGGGTGTGGCCGGAGGGGTGATCAACCCCCACTTTAATTCCGTGGATCATGGCGGTTTATGTGAGTTGAAGTACAGATCAAGGCTATCCCACATGTGTCTAAGGGGAGGTTTGCATGGTGAGTTTTGAAGAGCAATATTGTCAGCGCCCCTAAGATGGGAAATCCAATTTAACCAGCATGTGAAGGATGCTTTTGTGTGTCTTTCCAGTTGTTTAGGATCACCTTAACCGCTGCCATCAGCAGGAGGTCCAGTAGTGCTCTATCCCTATCGTTTAAGGTCTCCACCCAAGGAAACCGAATATCAGTGTGGCTAGTTCCTTTTTGAGAGAGCATGAGAATAGTTGAGAGATAAAGTCAAGTACCTTATCCCAAAATGGCTCAACACATTTGCAGTATATCAGCAAGTGGGCCAGGTCACCTATTTCCTCCTTACAATTCCAACAAGTCGGGTCATCCCGTATCTTATGTGAGTGTAGTCTGGCCGGTGTCCAATAAGCCTTGTGGAGGAGCCAAAATTTTGTCTGTGAAAGGACTGGGGTTATTTTGTTCCTGGAGACAGAGCTCCACGTTTGAGACCACTCAGTTTCGGAGATCGGGGAAGAGGAGTGTGAATCCCAAAAAGATATAAGGTTTTTATTGAGGGTAGATTGCTTTGGACGGAGTAGTTTGTAGATCCAAGAGACTTGGTGCCCTAGCTTATTTATCTTCTCTACATATACTGGTAAAGATGGGGATAAGGACTTAAGTTTAGCCTTCGTTAGTGCTGCCTTAACCTTTAAAAGATTGTAAAACTCCAAGTTGTCTAGATTATATTTAGACTGTAGGGCTTCAAAAGTGAACGGGTATGTTGAGTCGTGCAGTTGAAACGGAAAGCAGATACCTCTATCTATCCAAGCCTCGTTGTGTAATGTCTTCTCTTCATATAAATTATTATGGTTATCCCACAGTGATTCAAATTTAGAGCGTTTTATGCTGATATCTAGTTTTTTATCTAATTTCAATAAAGCTGCTTTTGTGTTTTTAAAAATAGATTTTGAGCAGGTGACTTTTGCAAAGTTGGAAGTTAGAAGGGCTACTGGGGCAAGATTGTTAAGTAAAGATCTTTCAATTTCTAACCATACTGGGGAATAATCTGCGGGAGGCGTGATCCAATACGAGCCCTGTTTTGCTAGGAACGCTGTTTGATAAAGTTTAAAATCGGATAGATTGACCCCACCAAGCGATTTATCCAATCTAAGTTTTTTCAATCCAATTCTGGCCTTTTTACCTTGCCATAAAAATTTAGTTATGAGAATATCTAGCTTCCTGTGGAAATCCTCAGACAGCACCAGAGGGAGCATGGTGATTAAATAATTCACTAAGGGTGTGATCATCATCTTGATGGATTAAATTCTGCCCCACCATGTGATGAATCTCGGCGACCACGCCTCTAAGAGGGTTTTAATCTTTCCCAGAGTGATAGATTCGTTCTGCTTAAGAGACTCCAGTATATTGTCACCGAACTCTAACCCTAGATATTTGATAAATCCAGGTTGCCACGCAAGGCCCGAGTCGCCTAGTACCTCCCCGGTGCAATGGATATTAAGGGGCTTAACTTCCGATTTGTCCCTGTTTAACTTGTATCCCGAGTGAGATGAGTATACGTCAATAGATCGCATCAGGGCTTTAATAGAAGCACCTGGATCCTCTGTGATAATGAGGATATCATCCGCGTAGGCGGCCAGCTTAACAGACGAGTCTTTAAAACCTATTCCTTTTATCCCACTATTATTCTTAATGTCCTGAATCAATGGCTCAAGGGCTAAAAGAAAGAGTGAGGGGGAAAGCGGACAGCCTTGTCTAGTACCCTGTTCTAATGTGAAGGCTTCCGATGGTGTGCCGTTGATCGCTATGCGAGCGGTAGGCGCTGAGTACATAGCCATGACCATGTTAATGAACGGACCTCCAAGATTAAAAGACTGCATACAGTGCTTCAGGAATGACCACGAAACTCTATCAAACGCCTTCTCCGCGTCTAGGGTGATGGCTATTGATGGTTCCGGCTTCAGCTTTGCTTGCTCAAGTACGTGGCATAGTAGGCGGGTATTATCATTAGACATTCGGTTTTTGAGGAACCCAACTTGGGAATTACTAATCAACTTCGGAAGAACCCCATTCAGTCTTGTGGCTAGAATCTTTGCGTAAATTTTACAGTCCACATTGATCAGTGAGATCGGCCTATAATTTTTAGGTAATAAAGGATCCTTCCCCTCTTTTGGTATGACTACAATATTGGCCTCTTTCATTGAGTTGGGTGTGTGTCCCTCTCTTGCTATAGCATTAAAGACCCTTACCAGGGTTGGTTGTAATTGCCCTCCGAATGCCTTATAGAAGGAAGCTGAGAAGCCGTCTGGGCCTGGAGCCTTATTGCTTTTCAAGGTTCTGATAGAGTTGGTTATCTCCATGACCGAAATGGGTTTCCCTAGCTCTGAACTTGCTGTTTCCGACCGGCTTGGTAGGTTTAGTAAGTTCAGGTATCTGGCACATTCCTCCGGGTGTAGTGTTTGTTTGCTTTTATATAGGTCTTCGTAGAAGGACATAAAGGCCTTCGGAATCTCTCTTTGTTTAGTCTGGATATTATTACTGGAGAATTTTATCGAGGAGATAGTGAACTGTCTCTGTTTGTGTTTGAGGTAAGAGGCTAGTAGTTTGCCCGCTCTATTGCCATCACAGAGTTTAAGGGCCTTAAATTTGTTGATCCACACACCTGCCCTCTTGCTCACAATTTTATTATATTCATATTTTTCTGTACCAATCGGTTAAGAATATAGTTATTATCTATCGCATTGACATGTGAGGTTTCTAGGAATTACATTTCCTGTTCCAGCTCAGTTAGTTCAGTGTTAAGTTTTTTATTAGTTTTTGCTTTAATCCCAATGAGTACACCTCTAATGGTAGCCTTAAGCGCATCCCACAGGGTAAAAATGTCCGTGCCAGGAAGATCATTGTGTTTAATATAGTCACTGATTGCGTCCTCAATTTTCTTCTTGTCTTCCGGATCGGAGAGGACCTTGTCATTAAACCGCCATCTTTTAGTAGGCGGCGTGGAGTGTGTACCAGCTAGTCTGGTGGTGATACAGGAATGGTCAGACACTAGTTTGGGTGCAATGTCCATTTGGTCAATAAGATGTGCAAAGGAGCCAGATATTAAGATGTAGGGGCCGATTCCGATTCGGGCCGGAAATCTCTCCGACCGAGCCGGACCCGGAGAGATTTCCGACCGAATCGGACCCGTGCAGCCCGACCGAACGAGTACGATGCGCACGTATGCCATCGGACTCGAGTCGGTCGGACTCCCATTGAAGTCAATGGAAGCCTGTCGTACAACGCGTACGCGGGCTCCCATTGACTCAATGGGTGCGAGGCGGACAAGGGCGCCCCCTACAACGTGTACGCGGCGAAGCGACTCGCGCCATACACGCACAGGTAGGGGGGACCCATGGGTCCCCCCCCTGTGTGCGACTCGCGCGGCTACGCGTACAGGGGGGTCCGACACGGACCCCCAAAGTACGGCTCCGACTGCTCTTTGGAGCCGGAGTGCGCGGCTCGGTCAGACTGCTCACGGCGCGCATCGTACTTACCCGGCCGGGGAACGTCTCCATTGCGCGGTGCGAGTCGAGTCCGAGCGAGTCGGTCGGTGCGGTTAGGCCCGGGAACGAGTCGGTCGGAGCGGTCGGGACGCCCGGACGAGTCGGTCGGCGATTTCGCATCGTACTCGCTCGCCCGGACGCGCGTACGAATCGGTCGGGTAATAGGGCTCCGAATCGGATCCGGTTAAGCCGAATCCGATTCGGAGCCCTACCGGCCGAGATCGGAATCGGCCCCGTAGTCTATCCTAGTGTAAGAGTTGCGTGGGGCCGAATAAAATGTATAGTCGCGAGAGTCCGGGTGTTGAAGGCGCCACGAGTCCTTAAGGTGGAACCTAGAGCAAATTTTTTGAACGACTTCATGGGATCTAGAAGTTTGATATCTACATTTAGACTGGCGGTCAATTAGGGGGTCTAGAGGTAAATTAAAGTCACCACCCATTACAATAAGATCATCCTGTGGAAAGTTTCCTATAGTATCTGAGATTTTTTCCCAGAAGTTGGGCTCATCGGCGTTAGGGCCGTATATGTTGAGGACATGAATTGTGTCTTCCCCTCTTTTCAGATGCGTGACTAACATCCTACCCTCATCATCATGTGTGTGCGAAACAATCGAGATGTTGGATTTCCTGGTTACAAGGGTGATAACCCTTTTTTTCTTGTGATCTGCTGGGGAACAGGAGACATGCGAAATCCAGTTGTATTTTATATAGGCAGCATCCTCCTCCGAAAGTTTCGTTTCTTGAAGCAGTATGACATCGCCTTTAGTTTTAGCTAAGTAGTCGAAGATTTTCCTACGTTTAACTGGGTGATTGAGCCCCTTCACATTTAGAGAAACAATATTAAGGTCCTCCGCAATATTATTAATTTGAGACATCAACTGTGTAAATTATGGCTATAATATCAACTGGGTAGATTAAGTGGATCTGAATCGCCGCCCTCGAACCCCGCAATGAATTTGTTAGTTTCATAAGATTGGCCGTCTGGTAACAATGTCTCCCCTTGTGGCTAAAGAGGGCCAAGACCCGATCATTATGCAAATAGCAGTGCATAACTGTCCGTCTAGTGGAACCATAAGATAGGATAACATAAACATACAAAAAAACGAAAACAACCATACTTCCTTTTACCCACAAGCCCTCCCTCCCCCCTCTACCTAAGGAATTCGGATGTAGGAGCTGCAACGGCAGGTCCGTCGAACTGTCCGCAGGGAGGGTATTAATATGAGACTTACTCAGTCTGGAGTATTTCGTACTAGATTAGCACATAATCATTATTTATATAACAGTAACACTTATGACATGAAAAGCATAGGTTGCAGCTAAAGCTAGCAAAGTATGTACTAACTTACATCTAGAATCCTTGAGGATCAATATGCCTTATTTAACCAGTGGAAATAAAATACACATTTCCAATCTATTAACACGCTAAGTGTATGGGAACTGGATGTACCAACGTGACAGTCAAAACGAAGGTCTTGTGATCCACGTATATTAGAACAGCATGAATCGAGCTGAACCAGAATACCTGAATTTTCCTGGAAGGCATGGTCAAATAAAGGAACCAGTTAAGCCTGAGTATTGCATCAATAACATGTAAAAAGAAGAAACAAGTTAAGCCTGAACGTAGCCTCAATTACATATAAAACCAATGCACCTAATAACTTTGCGTTCGATAGGAATTTAGGGAGTTAGTGTGTCCCATGGTCCGCCTGTATCCAATAGAATTAAAGAACGTGTGATACATCACAAATGTGAAACCACTACATAACAATTACAAGACTCTGCCTTACATAGCAATTACCAGCGATTACCAACAATTACAAGACTCAAAGGATATCATGGTTCCTCTTATTCGTTGCTCCTGTTGAGAGTTCCATTTCCTGTATCAATGCTGCTTCCAAATGGTCTGCCAGGTCTTTGGGATTAGTGAAGAAATGTGGCTTGCCGTTTTCAAAGATCCTGAACTTTGCTGGGCCCGCAAAAGAAAATTGGATGTTCTTCTCTCTTAATTTGTTCCTTAACAAAAGGAAACCCTTCCTCGTATCCACCGTCGTCTTTGAATAGTCCTGCGTGAATGTTATTCGTTGTCCCTCCCAGGAGACCTGGTGGTTCTTTCTGGCGAAATCAAGGATGGCCTCCGTGTGTTGGTATCGCAATGGTTTGCAAATGATGGGGCGAGCCATTTTCCTGCTTGAGTGGTTGAACGTTGGTATCCTATGTGCCCTGTCCATTTCCAAGGCTTGATGAAATTTTATACCAGTGATCATGGGTATCCAGGATTCCAGGAATGCCACGCAGGACACAGCAGAGTCCTCTGACCCTTCCGGAATCCCGAAAATGCGTATGTTTCCCCTTCTATTGCGGTCTTCCAACTCGGCCGCCTGCCTTCTTAGCTCGCTGGTGGTGTCCCGGAGGTACTTGATTTCTTTGTGGGCCTGAGAGGTTACATCTTCAATGTCGCTAATCCTTTGTTCTGCAACAATAATCTTTGAGTTAATGGTGCTCATGTCTGCACGAATGGTGGTGAGTTCCAGTTGCATTGAGTCAGTGTTTTGTTTAGTGGACTTTGCCAAGTCATGAACATCTGCTAATTTCTTTAAGATCATGTCCATTGTACTGTTAATGTCCGGCTTGGCTTTGATTGGAGAGTCAGAGATCGTTGGTTCGGCCTTAGACTTTTTAAATTGAGACCTGGATTCTTTTTCTGCCATCTTGCCCCGGTAACAGAAAACTTATGCCATAAGGAGAAGACGTCAGTGGGCAAGCAAGAAGTGATCTATCTGTCTGTCAGGGAGTGGTCGGTAAAGGGCTCTGTTGCCCACTATAAGCCGGCACTATGAAGCAATTGAGGTGGCAGACAGCAGATGGCAATTGGAATGAAGCTACTAAGAAATGGCACCAATGAGCGATTGAGACGGCCGATGGCACTTCAGACAACAATTGAAATGACAATTGAGATGGCAGATCCGACACACAATGCTCAACAAAGAAAGATATGCTGTTCCCCTAATCGAACAACGTGATCAAGGGATAAAAGGAGGGAAGTCCTCCTTGTCGGAACTGGAGTCCTCACACACCCAGCAAGCTAAGTGTCATGCTTCATCATATGGACTTGCTCCTCGTCGGGTCGGCACTGCAATACCCGACGGGCTCCCTTAAAGGGGCACTTTAACGGAGATCTTTAGTTCCTGCCATTTGGTGCGTGGGTGTGAGGGCCCTAAAAAACAGTGTAGATGTGGTGCAGGCGAGTGACGTTAAAAGAGGTTGGATAGTCCACATAAAATCTTTATTCGGCTGGTAATCCACCTTCTTAAAAACAGAGTGGCTGCTCTCTGGCTCTATGGTCCAGTGGAGCCTAGCTCATCTCATATCGTGTGGTCGACATGTTTCATGCATCGTGGTCAATATTGATCCATTGCATTTCATCAGGACCTTGTGTTACTATACTATCTACACGTGGTGGTGGTGGGCAATGAGGCTCCTACCTACCACACTTCTTGGAAGCGAGCGCGAAGTCCCGCCAATCCTAGTGGTAACCTACACAAGGAGGATGACATAAGGAGACAACAAGCAATCACTAGATATTTCAATCTAGCAGATGGGTATATATGCCCCCATACCCTCAACTCCAATGTCCAATACGCGATCAAACTTAGGACTTAGTCTGACCCTTGATCACACATGCGTACTAAAAGTTAAAAATAGTCATTAGCAATAAGAATTAAAATAAAGTATTAAAAATGAGACTGGACTACAAACAAGGTTAAAAAAGTGGAAATGGTGGTAGATCACATCCCTATGCACTGCTAAAGTATTACCCAAAGGAGGAGTCAAAGCGTGCAGGAAGCGACTCACCTAGTTATGGGATAAAACTCACTCCATTCGGTTTTTGGGCTTTAGACACCAGATTCGTGGTGTCCTGCAGAAAAGGAAGCAAGTTTGAGAAATTCAAATTAAGACTAAAACTGCCATGTGTGGCGCAAAGCTGGTAGCTCTGGTCACCTGCTCCAATGTTGCCTAGGAGCACGGCTGGGAGAGGCACCCCTACAAGGGGAGGTGGAAGCACATACCCTCAACTCCCATGTCATTAGAGGCCGTGTGTTGCGCCCGCACCCAGTGAAGTCCCCGCGAGCCCGTGGCAGCGAGGACCCACCACCGTCACCCATGGGGGCGTATGACGGAAAGTGGTGGTCCCCCTCCGCCACCAGCCGCGCAAACGACCCAGGAGCCTGGCAGCCCAGCGGTCACCCATGTATTGGGCCAACATCCAAGTTAATGGGGTGGGTGGGTGGTGCATCCCTCCACCTCCCCCATGCTTAGACCTGATCGGTCCTTAACACACTCCTGGCAATTGCTCCCCCGCCAACTAAGGTCGACGCCCTCACTCACCTGTCCTCATTGAGACGTGCGCCGGTACACCTCCCGCGCGTGCAGCCGCAAAACACCGGATATCCTTGTTGCCATCTAGGCGGTGTTTATGAAGGCAATCCGGGATTCCCACAGCCCGTCACATGGGTGAACAGCGTCATACCTCAATGCATCACATGGTATAGGGGGTGTGGCCAGGACGTGTGAAGTGCAACCGCCTTGATTGTGCCGCGGCCATCTTGTAGTGTTGTTTAAAGCGGAAATCAGTAATAGTAACACCAATGATGCCTGGTGTCACAGGGTGTATCTCCAGCCTATTACACAGAAGCGGTTATTCAACCCCATAGACACCTGAACTATAGAAAACCGCTGCCCTACTCGTGTGTCCAGTATGCGGCCATGTAGGTATAAGGGGCTAAAATCGTGTGCACTAGGTTTCTACTGGGGACCATGTTCCCCCGACACATGCTGTGGGCTGGACCCACCCAGGTCAGAGCTTCTGTTTACTATCGTGGAACCCCTACCTCCTTGTCAGGCGGCCCAAGGAATATCATCATTAAGACCAAGCACGCTGGTAGAGAGGCGATGTACCCATCTCTGTTCTATCTTGAAGAGGGCCCGTTGTGTAATCCTAGTATGTGCTTCAAGGACCACCCACTTAAGGGATTCAGCAGAATGTTGGTGGTCTTTACAGTGTGTGTAAAGTCTGGTAGTCGTTTTCATGCATCTAACATTGCTTTTATGTTCTGTGATGCGCACCTTTACAGCCCTCATTGTCATCCCTATATATTTCTTGTCGCACGGACACGTCAGCATGTAAATACACTTAGGTGTGTTACAGTTGGTATGTCGCTTCAACTTCCATGTGAACGTGTCAGTCAGTGGGATTTCTTTGACTATTCTAGTTTGCTCACACACTGCGCAAGAACCACAGGGGTAGTGCCCTGTTACAGGTGGCATGTCCCATAGGGTCCTCTGGGTCAATGGTTCCTTAGCCCTGGGCCTGGTGTGTATCAGGATGTCTTTGAGGTTTTTCGTGCGTCTAAAAGCAAACCTGGGTCTTGGGAGGTGTAGTTCTCCTGTGTTTACTATGCCCCAGTGCTTGTTGATGATTCTCTTGATTTGTGTGGAGTGTGGTGTGAATGAAGTGACACACGTTAAGACATCAGTCTGTTCTCTGGTAGAGGCTTGGAGTAGGGATTCTCGTGGGTTATTCAGGGCCCTCTTGTAGGAGTTCCTGACTTGACGTGCTGGATAGCCCCTTTCCTTAAGGTTCTGTTCTAAGTGTTCGGCCTCCGTTTTGTAGTCAGTTAATGTACTGCAATTCCTCCTGGATCCGGAGGAACTGACCAAACGGTATATTGTTCCTGAGTGTCATAGGGTGGTGGCTGTCGTATAGGAGTAGACTATTTCTGTCAGTGTCTTTCCTGTATAGGGTTGTGCTCAGTCCCTCACTGTTTAGTCTTATCCTGAGATCAAGAAAGGGGATACTTGTGTCTGATATGGTGTGGGAATATTTGAGGAAAGCATTCTGTGTATTGATCCATTGACAGAATGCCTCACACGTTACCATATCTCCCCTCCAGAGGATGAGGATATCATCTATGAACCTTTTCCACAGTATCAAGTTGTTCCTATACGGATTGGTGGGGTTCATGATAACTTCCTCTTCAAACGTTGCCATGTACAGGCAAGCCACACTAGGGGCGAAGGTACTCCCCATGGAAATACCCTGGGACTGGTGAAATAGTTGTTTCTCATATTCAAAGAAGTTTTCAGTGAGTGCTAACGTGGCACATCCCATTATGAAGGAGACTGGAGTAGGAGAGTCCCATTCTTCCCTCAGCAGACTGGCCTCAACGGCTGCTAGGGTCGCTCGTTGCGGAATGTTGGTGTATAAGGCCTCCACGTCAAGTGTCACCAGTAGATTGACCTCATTAATGCTCTCAATCTTATCAATAATCCGAAGGACATCTGTTGTGTCCTGCATAAATGATGGTATCTTCCTTACCAGGGGCTGAAGGAAGTGATCGCAGAACCTAGACAGTGGTTCCAGTAGTGACCCTATCCCTGACATTATAGGCCTCCCTGGGACCTGTGTCGTGTTTTTGTGGATCTTTGGGAGGTTATAGAAGTACGGTACTTTCGGATCTTTTGTCATGAGGAAGTCTGCTTCCTTCTTTGTGATCCAGCCATTGTTTTCAGCCTCGAGGACCATTATCGCTATCTCCGATGTGAGTCTAGGTGTAGGGTCTACCGACAAGGGTGTGTAGTGCCGGGTATTCCCTAACTGACGTCTGCATTCTCTATCGTAGTCTGCAGTAAGCCCCGCCCTTATCGGTGTGCTTAATAGTAACACTGGTGTCATTGGCCAATGCCACGGCAGCATTCCTCTCTTCATTAGAGAGGTTGTGGAATTGGTTGGTCCTGTGGGGGCTGGACAGTTCTTTAAGTACGGCCCTCTCAAAAGTTAGAATTTCTGGAGGGATCATGCTGTTATTGGGTGTAAAGGTTGAGGGGTTGCATAGGCCAGAGTCCCCGAGGTCGGGTGAGACCCTATCTTGAAAGAAGGCCTTGAGGCGCACTTTCCTAAAGAATTCTTGCACTTCACACATCTCACTGAATTTGTCAAGCTTGGGAGTAGGGACAAATCCCAGGCCTTTTTCCAGGACTCTCTTTTCTGTGCTAGTTAAGTCTCTGTTGGAAAGGTTGACAACTAAGCCCTTTTCCCCCTGCTCATACTCGGGGTCTCCACAGTGTGTGGAGCCTGATCTTGCCATTGGACTCCCTTCTGTGTTCCTCTTCTTCGCCCTCTTCCTCTGCCCCAACCTCTGCCTAAAAAAGGGGGGTTGTTAATGGGGAAGTACTGTGGTGGGCCCTGAGGATATAGCGGGTACTGCCAAGGTGGTGGAATCGGTCCCTGAAAAGCCGGACCATTATTGTAGTTGGGGTAGGACTGGTAGTTAGGTCTACGTTGGTTGCGATTGCCCCAGCTACCAGTACTTGAGTCGCTGTTTGATGACCCCCTCCTGCTGTTGTCAGAACTATCTTCAGAGGAGTAACTATTTCTCAGTGCTGCATAGTCATCCTTTAAATAGGGGTACACTTTCTCCTGGTCAAACTTGGCCACATCCTTCTGTAGTATAGTAACCTTCTGTTTGAGCAAGTACTCCCTATTTTCAGCAATCTTGTTGTTAATTTCAGTCAATTTTGAGGTAAAAGCCGTTTTAGGTATGGAGGATTTCAATGTAGCTTCAGCTACCTGAATCCTGGCGAGAAGGGCATCAGCCAACCTCTTAGCGGTATTAATAATCAGCACTAGTAGGTCTTTGGTGCACTTCCTGGATACTTGGCACCAATCTTTTTTGAAGGGCCCATCTTCCAGAAAAATTCTGGGCAAGATGTTGACAATGAGGCCCCGGGGTGCAATGTTAGCTCTTAAATACTCTGTCATTAGAGCTCCATGCAGAGTGACTTTCAACCATTCTCTCTTTAGCGCTGCAATAGCTGTCCAGTCTTCTAACTGTGACCCAGAGGCCACAGACGCCCCTGCCCCTAGAAGGGAGGGGGCTGTTCTTAAAATGTCGGCTATGGATTCCTCATCGAAGCTCAATCCCGGGGTATCCTCCATCTTAGGTAGGAAAAACCGGCTATCCACAAAGTGGTATAGCGTACAATGGAATGGGCCAATATGTGTGTAACACACTGTAAGGTAACCTAATGTCCCACGGGGGTCACCCGTGCAAGTATCTTCAAAAAAAAGGGGGACTCAAGGGCTTGATAACGGGGTCCAGCATACGTGCCCAAACAATGCTCAACAAGAAAGATATGCTGTTCCCCTAATCGGAAAATGTGATCAAGGGATAAAAGGAGGGAAGTCCTCCTTGTCGGAACTGGAGTCCTCACACACCCAGCAAGCTAGGTGTCATGCTTCATCATATGGACTTGCTCCTCGTCGGGTCGGCACTGCAAAACCCGACGGGCTCCCTTAAAGGGGCACTTTAACGGAGATCTTTAGTTCCTGCCGTTTGGTGCGTGGGTGTGAGGGCCCTAAAAAACAGTGTAGATGTGGTGCAGGTGAGTGACGTTAAAAAAGATTGGATAGTCCACATAAAATCTTTATTCGGCTGGTAATCCACCTTCTTAAAAACAGAGTGGCTGCTCTCTGGCTCTATGGTCCAGTGGAGCCTAGCTCATCTAATATCGTGTGGTCGACATGTTTCATGCATCGTGGTCAATATTGATCCATTGCATTTCATCAGGACCTTGTGTTACTATACTATCTACACATGGTGGTGGTGGGCAATGAGGCTCCTACCTACCACACTTCTTGGAAGCGAGCGCGAAGTCCCGCCAATCCTAGTGGTAACCTACACAAGGAGGATGACATAAGGAGACAACAAGCAATCACTAGATATTTCAATCTAGCAGATGGGTATATATGCCCCCCATACCCTCAACTCCAATGTCCAATACGCGATCAAACTTAGGACTTAGTCTGACCCTTGATCACACATGCGTACTAAAAGTTAAAAATGGTCATTAGCAATAAGAATTAAAATTAAGTATTAAAAATGAGACTGGACTACAAACAAGGTTAAAAAAGGGGAAATGGTGGAAGATCACATCCCTATGCACTGCTAAAGTATTACCCAAAGGAGGAGTCAAAGCGTGCAGGAAGCGACTCACCTAGTTATGGGATAAAGCTCACTCCATTCGGTTTTTGGGCTTTAGACACCAGATTCGTGGTGTCCTGCAGAAAAGGAAGCAAGTTTGAGAAATTCAAATTAAGACTAAAACAGCCATGTGTGGCGCAAAGCTGGTAGCTCTGGTCACCTGCTCCAATGTTGCCTAGGAGCACGGCTGGGAGAGGCACCCCTACAAGGGGGAGGTGAAAGCACATACCCTCAACTCCCATGTCATTAGAGGCCTTGTGTTGCGCCCGCACCCAGTGAAGTCCCCGCGAGCCCGTGGCAGCGAGGACCCACCACCGTCACCCAGGGGGGCTTGTGACGGAAAGTGGTGGTCCCCCTCCGCCACCAGCCGCGCAAACGACCCAGGAGCCCGGCAGCCCAGCGGTCACCCATGTATTGGGCCAACATCCAAGTTAATGGGGTGGGTGGGTGGTGCATCCCTCCAACTCCCCCATGCTTAGACCTGATCGGTCCTTAACACACTCCTGGCAATTGCTCCCCCGCCAACTAAGGTCGACGCCCTCACTCAACTGTCCTCATTGAGACGTGCGCCGGTACACCTCCCGCGCGTGCAGCCGCAAAACACCGGATATCCTTGTAGCCATCTAGGCGGTGTTTATGAAGGCAATCCGGGATTCCCACAGCCCGTCACATGGGTGAACAGCGTCATACCTCAATGCATCACATGGTATAGAGGGTGTGGCCAGGACGTGTGAAGTGCAACCGCCTTGATTGTGCCGTGGCCATCTTGTAGTGTTGTTTAAAGCGGAAATCAGTAATAGTAACACCAATGATGCCCGGTGTCACAGCGTGTATCTCCAGCCTATTACACAGAAGCGGTTATTCAACCCCATAGACACCTGAACTATAGAAAAACGCTGCCCTACTCGTGTGTCCAGTATGCGGCCATGTAGGTATAAGGGGCTAAAATCGTGTGCACTAGGTTTCTAGTGGGGGCCATGTTCCCCCGACACATGCTGTGGGCTGGACCCACCCAGGTCAGAGCTTCTGTTTACTATCGTGGAACGCCAACCTCCTTGTCAGGCGGCCCAAGGAATATCATCATTAAGACCAAGCACGCTGGTAGAGAGGCGATGTACCCATCTCTGTTCTATCTTGAAGAGGGCCCGTTGTGTAATCCTGGTATGTGCTTCAAGGACCACCCATTTAAGGGATTCAGCAGAATGTTGGTGGTCTTTACAGTGTGTGTAAAGTCTGGTAGTCGTTTTCATGCATCTAACATTGCTTTTATGTTCTGTGATGCGCACCTTTACAGCCCTCATTGTCATCCCTATATATTTCTTGTCGCACGGACACGTCAGCATGTAAATACACTTAGGTGTGTTACAGTTGGTATGTCGCTTCAACTTCCATGTGAACGTGTCAGTCAGTGGGATTTCTTTGACTATTATAGTTTGCTCACACACTGCGCAAGAACCACAGGGGTAGGGCCCTGTTACAGGTGGCATGTCCCATAGGGTCCTCTGGGTCAATGGTTCCTTAGCCCTGGGCCTGGTGTGTATCAGGATGTCTTTGAGGTTTTTCGTGCGTCTAAAAGCAAACCTGGGTCTTGGGAGGTGTAGTTCTCCTGTGTTTACTATGCCCCAGTGCTTGTTGATGATTCTCTTGATTTGTGTGGAGTGTGGTGTGAATGAAGTGACACACGTTAAGACATCAGTCTGTTCTCTGGTAGAGGCTTGGAGTAGGAATTCCCGTGGGTTATTCAGGGCCCTCTTGTAGGAGTTCCTGACTTGACGTGCTGGATAGCCCCTTTCCTTAAGGTTCTGTTCTAAGTGTACGGCCTCCGTTTTGTAGTCAGTTAATGTACTGCAATTCCTCCTGATCCGGAGGAACTGACCAAACGGTAGATTGTTCCTGAGTGTCATAGGGTGGTGGCTGTCGTATAGGAGCAGACTATTTCTGTCAGTGTCTTTCCTGTATAGGGTTGTGCTCAGTCCCTCACTGTTTAGTCTTATCCTGAGATCAAGAAAGGGGATACTTGTGTCTGATATGGTGTGGGAAAATTTGAGGAAAGCATTCTGTGTATTGATCCATTGACAGAATGCCTCACACGTTACCATATCTCCCCTCCAGAGGATGATGATATCATCTATGAACCTTTTCCACAGTATCAAGTTGTTCCTATACGGATTGGTGGGGTTCATGATAACTTCCTCTTCAAACGTTGCCATGTACAGGCAAGCCACACTAGGGAGAAGGTACTCCCCATGGAAGTACCCTGGGACTGGTGAAATAGTTGTTTCTCATATTCAAAGAAGTTTTCAGTGAGTGCTAACGTGGCACATCCCATTATGAAGGAGACTGGAGTAGGTGAGTCCCATTCTTCCCTCAGCAGACTGGCCTCAACGGCTGCTAGGGTCGCTCGTTGCGGAATGTTGGTGTATAAGGCCTCCACGTCAAGTGTCACCAGTAGATTGACCTCGTTAATGCTCTCAATGTTATCAATAATCCGAAGGACATCTGTTGTGTCCTGCACAAATGATGGTATCTTCCTTACCAGGGGCTGAAGGAAGTGATCGCAGAACCTAGACAGTGGTTCCAGTAGTGACCCTATCCCTGACACTATAGGCCTCCCTGGGACCGGTGTCGTGTTTTTGTGGATCTTTGGGAGGGTATAGAAGTACGGTACTTTCGGATCTTTTGTCATGAGGAAGTCCGCTTCCTTCTTTGTGATCTAGCCATTGTTTTCAGCCTCGAGGACCATTATCGCTATCTCCGATGTGAGTCTATGGGCCCGATTCTGATGCGGGTTGGAAAAGCTTCCCGACCGAATCGGTTGGGAAATGGTTTCCGACCCACTCGGATCGGGAAAGTCCAACCGGCGGAGTAGGATGCATCCGGATGCTTCCAGATACGATTTGGTTGAACTCCCATTGACTTCAATGGGAACATTTGTTCCTAACCGCATCAGAATTGGGCCCTCGGTCGGGAAGACACGTTCCCGATCCGATTTGGAAGGAGCAAATGCCGTTAGGAGGCCTTCCTAACCGCATCAGAATCAGGCCCTCGGTCGGGAAGCTTTTCCAACCTGCATCAGAATCGGGCCCTAGGTGTAGGGTCTACCGACAAGGGTGTGTAGTGCCGGGTATTCCCTGACGTCTGCATTCTCTATTGTAGTCTGCAGTAAGCTGAATTACAGTTGCCCCGCCCTTATCGGCCTGCTTAATAGTAACGCTGGTGTCATTGGCCAATGCCACGGCAGCATTCCTCTCTTCATTAGAGAGGTTGTGGAATTGGTTGGTCCTGTGGGGGCTGGACAGTTCTTTAAGTACGGCCCTCTCAAAAGTTAGAATTTCTGGAGGGATCATGCTGTTATTGGGTGTAAAGGTTGAGGGGTTGCATAGGCCAGAGTCCCCGAGGTCGGGTGAGACCCTATCTTGAAAGAAGGCCTTGAGGCGCACTTTCCTAAAGAATTCTTGCACTTCACACATCTCACTGAATTTGTCAAGCTTGGGAGTAAGGACAAATCCCAGGCCTTTTTCCAGGACTCTCTTTTCTGTGCTAGTTAAGTCTCTGTTCGAAAGGTTGACAACTAAGCCCTTTTCCCCCTGCTCATACTCAGGGTCTCCACAGTGTGTGGAGCCTGATCTTGCCATTGGACTCCCTTCTGTGTTCCTCTTCTTCGCCCTCTTCCTCTGCCCCAACCTCTGCCTAAAAAAGGGGGGTTGTTAATGGGGAAGTACTGTGGTGGGCCCTGAGGATATAGCGGGAACTGCCAAGGTGGTGGAATCGGTCCCTGAAAAGCAGGACCATTATTGTAGTTGGGGTAGGGCTGGTAGTTAGGTCTACGTTGGTTGTGATTGCCCCAGCTACCAGTACTCGAGTCGCTGTTTGATGACCCCCTCCTGCTGTTGTCAGAACTATCTTCAGAGGAGTAACTATTTCTCGGTGCAGCATAGTCATCCTTTAAATAGGGGTACACTTTCTCCTTGTCAAACTTGGCCACATCCTTCTGTAGTTTAGTAACCTTCTGTTTGAGCAAGTACTCCCTATTTTCAGCAATCTCGTTGTTAATTTCAGTCAATTTTGAGGTAAAAGCTGTTTTAGGTATGGAGGATTTCAATGCAGCTTCAGCTACCTGAATCCTGGCGAGAAGGGCATCAGCCAACCTCTTAGCGGTATTAATAATCAGCACTAGTAGGTCTTTGGTGCACTTCCAGGATACTTGGCACCAATCTTTTTTGAAGGGCCCATCTTCCAGAAAAATTCTGGGCAAGATGTTGACAATGAGGCCCCGGGGTGCAATGTTAGCTCTTAAATACTCTGTCATTAGCGCTCCATGCAGAGTGACTTTCAACCATTCTCTCTTTAGCGCTGCAATAGCTGTCCAGTCTTCTAACTGTGACCCAGAGGCCACAGACGCCCCTGCCCCTAGAAGGGAGGGGGCTGTTCTTAAAATGTCGGCTATGGCTTCCTCATCGAAGCTCAATCCCGGGGTATCCTCCATCTTAGGTAGGAAAAACCGGCTATCCACAAAGTGGTATAGCGTACAATGCAATGGGCCAATACGTGTGTGACACACTGTATGGTAACCTAATGTCCCACGGGGGTCACCCGTGCAAGTATCTTCAACAAAAAAGGGGGACTCAAGGGCTTGATAACGGGGTCCAGCATACGTGCCCAAACAATGCTCAACAAGAAAGATATGCTGTTCCCCTAATCGAACAACGTGATCAAGGGATAAAAGGAGGGAAGTCCTCCTTGTCGGAACTGGAGTCCTCACACACCCAGCAAGTTAGGTGTCATGCTTCATCATATGGACTTGCTCCTCGTCGGGTCGGCGCTGCAATACCCGACGGGCTCCCTTAAAGGGGCACTTTAACGGAGATCTTTAGTTCCTGCCGTTTGGTGCGTGGGTGTGAGGGCCCTAAAAAACAGTGTAGATGTGGTGCAGGTGAGTGACGTTAAAAAAGGTTGGATAGTCCACATAAAATCTTTATTCGGCTGGTAATCCACCTTCTTAAAAACAGAGTGGCTGCTCTCTGGCTCTATGGTCCAGTGGAGCCTAGCTCATCTCATATCGTGTGGTCGACATGTTTCATGCATCGTGGTCAATATTGATCCATTGCATTTCATCAGGACCTTGTGTTACTATACTATCTACACGTGGTGGTGGTGGGCAATGAGGCTCCTACCTACCACACTTCTTGGAAGCGAGCGCGAAGTCCCGCCAATCCTAGTGGTAACCTACACAAGGAGGATGACATAAGGAGACAACAAGCAATCACTAGATATTTCAATCTAGCAGATGGGTATATATGCCCCCCATACCCTCAACTCCAATGTCCAATACGCGATCAAACTTAGAACTTAGTCTGGCGCTTGATCACACATGCGTACTAAAAGTTAAAAATAGTCATTAGCAATAAGAATTAAAATTAAGTATTAAAAATGAGACTGGACTACAAACAAGGTTAAAAAAGGCGAAATGGTGGTAGATCACATCCCTATGCACTGCTAAAGTATTACCCAAAGGAGGAGTCAAAGCGTGCAGGAAGCGACTCACCTAGTTATGGGATAAAACTCACTCCATTCGGTTTTTGGGCTTTAGACACCAGATTCGTGCTGTCCTGCAGAAGATAGTTCTGACAACAGCAGGAGGGGGTCATCAAACAGCGAATCGAGTACTGGTAGCTGGGGCAATCACAACCAACGTAGACCTAACTACCAGTCCTACCCCAACTACAATAATGGTCCGGCTTTTCAGGGACCGATTCCACCACCTTGGCAGTACCCGCTATATCCTCAGGGCCCACCACAGTACTTCCCCATTAACAACCCCCCTTTTTTAGGCAGAGGTTGGGGCAGAGGAAGAGGGCGAAGAAGAGGAACACAGAAGGGAGTCCAATGGCAAGATCAGGCTCCACACACTGTGGAGACCTGGAGTATGAGCAGGGGGAAAAGGGCTTAGTTGTCAACCTTTCGAACAGAGACTTAACTAGCACAGAAAAGAGAGTCCTGGAAAAAGGCCTGGGATTTGTCCTTACTCCCAAGCTTGACAAATTCAGTGAGATGTGTGAAGTGCAAGAATTCTTTAGGAAAGTGCGCCTCAAGGCCTTCTTTCAAGATAGGGTCTCACCCGACCTCGGGGACTCTGGCCTATGCAACCCCTCAACCTTTACACCCAATAACAGCATGATCCCTCCAGAAATTCTAACTTTTGAGAGGGCCGTACTTAAAGAACTGTCCAGCCCCCACAGGACCAACCAATTCCATAACCTCTCTAATGAAGAGAGGAATGCTGCCGTGGCATTGGCCAATGACACCAGCGTTACTATTAAGCAGGCCGATAAGGGCGGGGCAACTGTAATTCAGCTTACTGCAGACTACGATAGAGAATGCAGACGTCAGTTATGGAATACCCGGCACTACACACCCTTGTCGGTAGACCCTACACCTAGACTCACATCGGAGATAGCGATAATGGTCCTCGAGGCTGAAAACAATGGCTGTATCACAAAGAAGGAAGCAGACTTCCTCATGACAAAAGATCCAAAAGTACCGTACTTCTAAACCCTCCCAAAGATCCACAAAAACACGACACCGGTCCCAGGGAGGCCTATAGTGTCAGGGATAGGGTCACTACTGGAACCACTGTCTAGGTTCTGCGATCACTTCCTTCAGCCCCTGGTAAGGAAGATACCATCATTTGTGCAGGACACAACAGATGTCCTTCGGATTATTGATAACATTGAGAGCATTAACGAGGTCAATCTACTGGTGACACTTGACGTGGAGGCCTTATACACCAACATTCCGCAACGAGCGACCCTAGCAGCCGTTGAGGCCAGTCTGCTGAGGGAAGAATGGGACTCACCTACTCCAGTCTCCTTCATAATGGGATGTGCCACGTTAGCACTCACTGAAAACTTCTTTGAATATGAGAAACAACTATTTCACCAGTCCCAGGGTATTTCCATGGGGAGTACCTTCGCCCCTAGTGTGGCTTGCCTGTACATGGCAACGTTTGAAGAGGAAGTTATCATGAACCCCACCAATCCGTATAGGAACAACTTGATACTGTGGAAAAGGTTCATAGATGATATCCTCATCCTCTGGAGGAGATATGGTAACGTGTGAGGCATTCTGTCAATGGATCAATACACCGAATGCTTTCCTCAAATTTTCCCACACCATATCAGACACAAGTATCCCCTTTCTTGATCTCAGGATAAGACTAAACAGTGAGGTACTGAGCACAACCCTATACAGGAAAGACACTGACAGAAATAGTCTGCTCCTATACGACAGCCACCACCCTATGACACTCAGGAACAATCTACCGTTTGGTCAGTTCCTCCGGATCAGGAGGAATTGCAGTACATTAACTGACTACAAAACGGAGGCCGTACACTTAGAACAGAACCTTAAGGAAAGGGGCTATCCAGCACGTCAAGTCAGGAACTCCTACAAGAGGGCCCTGAATAACCCACGGGAATCCCTACTCCAAGCCTCTACCAGAGAACAGACTGATGTCTTAACGTGTGTCACTTCATTCACACCACACTCCACACAAATCAAGAGAATCATCAACAAGCACTGGGGCATAGTAAACACAGGAGAACTACCCCTCCCAAGACCCAGGTTTGCTTTTAGACGCACGAAAAACCTCAAAGACATCCTGATACACACCAGGCCCAGGGCTAAGGAACCATTGACCCAGAGGACCCTATGGGACATGCCACCTGTAACAGGGCCCTACCCCTTTGGTTCTTGCGCAGTGTGTGAGCAAACTAGAATAGTCAAAGAAATCCCACTGACTGACACGTTCACATGGAAGTTGAAGCGACATACCAACTGTAACACACCTAAGTGTATTTACATGCTGACGTGTCCGTGCGACAAGAAATATATAGGGATGACAATGAGGGCTGTAAAGGTGCGCATCACAGAACATAAAAGCAATGTTAGATGCATGAAAACGACTACCAGACTTTACACACACTGTAAAGACCACCAACATTCTGCTGAATCCCTTAAATGGGTGGTCCTTGAAGCACATACCAGGATTACACAACGGGCCCTCTTCAAGATAGAACAGAGATGGGTACATCGCCTCTCTACCAGCGTGCTTGGTCTTAATGATGATATTCCTTGGGCCGCCCTGACAAGGAGGTAGGCGTTCCACGGTAGTAAACAGAAGCTCTGACCTGGGTGGGTCCAGCCCACAGCATGTGTCGGGGGAACATGGTCCCCACTAGAAACCTAGTGCACACGATTTTAGCCCCTTATACCTACATGGCCGCATACTGGACACACGAGTAGGGCAGCGGTTTTCTATAGTTCAGGTGTCTATGGGGTTGAACAACCGCTTCTGTGTAATAGGCTGGAGATACACGCTGTGACACCGGGCATCATTGGTGTTACTATTACTGATTTCTGCTTTAAACAACACTACAAAATGGCAGCGACACAATCAAGGCGGTTGCACTGCACACGTCCTGGCCACACCCCCTATACCATGTGATGCATTGAGGTATGACGCTGTTCACCCATGTGACGGGCTGTGGGAATCCCGGATTGCCTTCATAAACACCGCCTAGTTGGCAACAAGGATATCCGGTGTTTTGCGGCTGCACGCGCGGGAGGTGTACCAGCGCACGTCTCAATGAGGACGAATGAGGGCGTCGACCTTAGTTGGCGGGGTAGCAATTGCCAGGAGTGTGTTAAGGACCAATCAGGTCTAAGCATGGGGGAGGTGGAGGGATGCACCACCCACCCACCACATTAACTTGGATGTTGGCCCAATACATGGGTGACCGCTGGGCTGCCAGGCTCCTGGGTCGTTTGCGCGGCTGGTGGCGGAGGGGGACCACCACTTTCCGTCACACGCCCCCCTGGGTGACGGTGGTGGGTCCTCGCTGCCACGGGCTCGCGGGGACTTCACTGGGTGCGGGCGCAACACACGGCCTCT
Organism: Calotriton arnoldi; assembly: GCA_963921515.1. NCBI lineage: Eukaryota > Metazoa > Chordata > Amphibia > Caudata > Salamandridae > Calotriton > Calotriton arnoldi. Next base: position 1,317,604 of record CAWUFW010002811.1, on the reverse strand, counting down.
AATGACATGGGAGTTGAGGGTATGTGCTTTCACCTCCCCCTTGTAGGGGTGCCTCTCCCAGCCGTGCTCCTAGGCAACATTGGAGCAGGTGACCAGAGCTACCAGCTTTGCGCCACACATGGCAGTTTTAGTCTTAATTTGAATTTCTCAAACTTGCTTCCTTTTCTGCAGGACACCACAAATCTGGTGTCTAAAGCCCAAAAACCGAATGGAGTGAGTTTTATCCCATAACTAGGTGAGTCGCTTCCTGCACGCTTTGACTCCTCCTTTGGGTAATACTTTAGCAGTGCATAGGGATGTGATCTACCACCATTTCCCCTTTTTTAACCTTGTTTGTAGTCCAGTCTCATTTTTAATACTTAATTTTAATTCTTATTGCTAATGACCATTTTTAACTTTTAGTACGCATGTGTGATCAAGGGTCAGACTAAGTCCTAAGTTTGATCGCGTATTGGACATTGGAGTTGAGGGTATGGGGGCATATATACCCATCTGCTAGATTGAAATATCTAGTGATTGCTTGTTGTCTCCTTATGTCATCCTCCTTGTGTAGGTTACCACTAGGATTGGCGGGACTTCGCGCTCGCTTCCAAGAAGTGTGGTAGGTAGGAGCCTCATTGCCCACCACCACCACGTGTAGATAGTATAGTAACACAAGGTCCTGATGAAATGCAATGGATCAATATTGACCACGATGCATGAAACATGTCGACCACACGATATGAGATGAGCTAGGCTCCACTGGACCATAGAGCCAGAGAGCAGCCACTCTGTTTTTAAGAAGGTGGATTACCAGCCGAATAAAGATTTTATGTGGACTATCCAATCTTTTTTAATGTCACTCACCTGCACCACATCTACACTGTATTTTAGGGCCCTCACACCCACGCACCAAACGGCAGGAACTAAAGATCTCCGTTAAAGTGCCCCTTTAAGGGAGCCCGTCGGGTATTGCAGCGCCGACCCGACGAGGAGCAAGTCCATATGATGAAGCATGACACCTAGCTTGCTGGGTGTGTGAGGACTCCAGTTCCGACAAGGAGGACTTCCCTCCTTTTATCCCTTAATCACGTTGTTCGATTAGGGGAACAGCATATCTTTCTTGTTGAGCATTGTTTGGGCACGTATGCTGGACCCCGTTATCAAGCCCTTGAGTCCCCCCCCCCTTTTTTGTTGAAGATCCGACACACAGCCATGCAGTCAGTATCAATGGTAACAATGGTCTTGGAATGATTGATAGGAGACGTTGACTGGAAGAAAGAACTTGCGAGCCATAAGCACCCGTCCGGAGATATAGATGGGTAAGGAGATGCCAGCAAATCTGGTGCTCAGGCAGAGACGCGGGGCATACGTCTCGCGATCAGCACAGCTGCAGTGTCAGCGAAATTATAACGGTCTTCAAGCGGTCTTCAAACTGCACACCGTCTCCCAACCAGTCACTCAGTTCAATCGGCAGGCGTCATCAAAAGCACCAGACTCAGGTTACTGGGTATTCCTACCTCCCCTCGTGTCTCTCCGAACCTGGGAAGAAGCCAGCGCAATGTGGTGGTATCAGAGTACAAAGCAAACACAAGGAGATAATGGACGGAGTGCTGAAACTTTTCAAACACTCACCCCCAGTCACAGATCTGGGTTGAATCCATCATCATTCTTTAGCTCACTTTGCCACCCCAGTTCAGACATAGCTATATGCAAATCAGTCTTGACCCTGTGCCTCATGGGAACAGTCCAGACCGAACTGCCAAGCCATGTCTTCCCTGGACCGGAATCAAGCATCCTGGGACCGGTTTCGGGCTAACAGCCCTCATCAGCCAGGCTAGCTTGAATCCAGTGGCAAAGTGAGCAAGGGACCCACGTCTGGGCATACCCTGCCAAATTAGGGCAAACAAAGCAAACACAAGGAGATAATGGACAGAGTGCTGAAACTTTTCAAACACTCACCCCCAGTCACAGATCTGGGTTGAATCCATCATCATTCTTTAGCTCACTTTGCCACCCCAGTTCAGACATAGCTATATGCAAATCAGTCTTGACCCTGTGCCTCATGGGAACAGTCCAGACCGAACTGCCAAGCCATGTCTTCCCTGGACCGGAATCAAGCATCCTGGGACCGGTTTCGGGCTAACAGCCCTCATCAGCCAGGCTAGCTTGAATCCAGTGGCAAAGTGAGCAAGGGACCCACGTCTGGGCATACCCTGCCAAATTAGGGCAAACAAAGCAAACACAAGGAGATAATGGACAGAGTGCTGAAACTTTTCAAACACTCACCCCCAGTCACAGATCTGGGTTGAATCCATCATCATTCTTTAGCTCACTTTGCCACCCCAGTTCAGACATAGCTATATGCAAATCAGTCTTGACCCTGTGCCTCATGGGAACAGTCCAGACCGAACTGCCAAGCCATGTCTTCCCTGGACCGGAATCAAGCATCCTGGGACCGGTTTCGGGCTAACAGCCCTCATCAGCCAGGCTAGCTTGAATCCAGTGGCAAAGTGAGCAAGGGACCCACGTCTGGGCATACCCTGCCAAATTAGAGCAAACAAAGCAAACACAAGGAGATAATGGACGGAGTGCTGAAACTTTTCAAACACTCACCCCCAGTCACAGATCTGGGTTGAATCCATCATCATTCTTTAGCTCACTTTGCCACCCCAGTTCAGACATAGCTATATGCAAATCAGTCTTGACCCTGTGCCTCATGGGAACAGTCCAGATCGAACTGCCAAGCCATGTCTTCCCTGGACCAGAATCAAGCATCCTGGGACCGGTTTCGGGCGAACAGCCCTCATCAGCCAGGCTAGCTTGAATCCAGTGGCAAAGTGAGCAAGGGACCCACGTCTGGGCATACCCTGCCAAATTAGGGCGAACAAAGCAAACACAAGGAGATAATGGACGGAGTGCTGAAACTTTTCAAACACTCACCCCCAGTCACAGATCTGGGTTGAATCCATCATCATTCTTTAGCTCACTTTGCCACCCCAGTTCAGACATAGCTATATGCAAATCAGTCTTGACCCTGTGCCTCATGGGAACAGTGCAGACCGAACTGCCAAGCCATGTCTTCCCTGGACCGGAATCAAGCATCCTGGGACCGGTTTCGGGCTAACAGCCCTCATCAGCCAGGCTAGCTTGAATCCAGTGGCAAAGTGAGCAAGGGACCCACGTCTGGGCATACCCTGCCAAATTAGGGCGAAGAAAGCAAACACAAGGAGATAATGGACGGAGTGCTGAAATATTTCAAACACTCATCCCCAGTCACAGATCTGGGTTGAATCCATCATCATTCTTTAGCTCACTTTGCCACCCCAGTTCAGACATAGCTATATGCAAATCAGTCTTGACCCTGTGCCTCATGGGAACAGTCCAGACCTAACTGCCAAGCCATGTCTTCCCTGGACCGGAATCAAGCATCCTGGCACCGGTTTCGGGCTAACAGCCCTCATCAGCCAGGCTAGCTTGAATCCAGTGGCAAAGTGAGCAAGGGACCCACGTCTGGGCATACCCTGCCAAATTAGGGCGAACAAAGCAAACACAAGGAGATAATGGACGGAGTGCTGAAACTTTTCAAACACTCACCCCCAGTCATGGCTGATGACGGCTGTAAGCCAGAAACCGGTCCCAGGATGCTTGTTTCCGGTCCAGGGAAGACATGGCTTGGCAGTTCAGGCTGGACTGTTGCCATGAGGCACAGGGTCAGGCTGATTTGCATATGGCCATATCTGAACTGGGGTGGCGGAGTGAGCTAAAGAATGATGATAGATTAAACCCAGATCAGTTGACTGGGGGTGAGTGCTTGCAATGTTCAACATTCCGTCCATCATCCCCTTTGGTTTTGCTATGTTCGCCCTAAGTTGGCAGGGTATGCCCAGACGTGGGTCCCTTGCTCACTTTGCCACTGGATTCAAGATAGCCTGGCTGATGACGGCTGTAAGCCAGAAACCGGTCCCAGGATGCTGGTTTCCGGTCCAGGGAAGACATGGCTTGGCAGTTCGGGCTGGACTGTTCCCATGAGGCACAGGGTCAGGCTGATTTGCATATGGCCATGTCTGAACTGGGGTGGCGGAGTGAGGTAAAGAATGATGATGTATTAAACCCAGATCAGTTGACTGGGGGTGAGTGCTTGCAATGTTCAACACTCCGTCCATGATCCCCTTTGGTTTTGCTATGTTCGTCCTAAGTTGGCAGGGTATGCCCAGACGTGGGTCCCTTGCTCACTTTGCCACTGGATTCAAGATAGCCTGGCTGATGACGGCTGTAAGCCAGAAACCGGTCCCAGGATGCTTGTTTCCGGTCCAGGAAGACATGGCTTGGCAGTTCAGGCTGGACTGTTCCCATGAGGCACAGGGTCAGGCTGATTTGCATATGGCCATGTCTGAACTGGGGTGGCGGAGTGAGCTAAAGAATGATGATGGATTAAACCCAGATCAGTTGACTGGGGTGAGTGGCTTGCAATGTTCAACACTCCGTCCATCATCCCCTTTGGTTTTGCTATGTTCGCCCTAAGTTGGCAGGGTATGCCCAGACGTGGGACCCTTGCTCACTTTGCCACTGGATTCAAGCTAGCCTGGCTGATGACGGGTGTAAGCCAGAAACTGTTCCCAGGATGCTTGTTTCCGGTCCAGGGAAGACATGGCTTGGCAGTTCGGGCTGGACTGTTCCCATGAGGCACAGGGTCAGGCTGATTTGCATATGGCCATGTCTGAACTGGAGTGGCGGAGTGAGCTAAAGAATGATGATGGATTAAACCCAGATCAGTTGACTGGGGGTGAGTGCTTGCAATGTTCAACACTCCGTCCATCATCCCCTTTGGTTTTGGTATCAGAGTACAAGCGTGAAGGCATAGGCACACTCTCTTCCATCCAGGCTCAAAGAAACAGCTCCGCCATTTTAGCATCTGGCTCACTTTAAGGGGGAGATCTCAGCTGTCTCAGTTATACTTCAGAGATCACCTCTCTGACTCTGTAGCAGAGGCATGAACAATATCAGTCAGGATCACAGGCACTGGCACTGCAGTGCAATTAGGGACCGCTACTTCCCTATGGTTCAGTAGGAGGTGTACTTGTAGTGTGGCTCAGGAGGTTTCACGAGCGCCATTTTAGGGTCAGGCATCACGTACTTGGCTGATTGTGCTAAAGCTGCATTGTCGTCGGTATACGCATCGCTGAAGTCACCCACCTTCAGGCATATACTTTATTGGGCGGTGGAGCCTCCTCGGTCAGGGCAAGATCGTGTCAGCACGGCATCATTGTCCTCGGAGTCAACTCCGGTTTCCGATCCTACCGGTCGCCGCCATTTTGTCTTCCCGGACCGGCAAACGCCGCCAAACTTTAGGAGTGTTTTCCTGGCGACTCGGGCGCAGATCACCAGTTCCTTTCAGCCCGCCTGGTGCGACATCACTTTACGGAGAGAGATCGCTTGTTTCTTTCCCTATCCAGTCGCTATAACTCCAGCGCAAAGGGGATATCGCTCCTCCCTGCAACGAGCGACGCGATCAGGCGGCCATTTCCCCTGCCGTTCAAGCCACGCCCCCCGTTGACACAGTTTTTTAACTAGAATATTACACGCACATGTCAGCAAGAAATTATAGTTTTTCTTCAAGGCAAAGACCTGATATTTTCTGGATTTAAAAAAATATATATAACCATTGCTGAGGGGCAACTTGCAAAGTGCGATCTCTAATGGCTTTGACAGGGACACAAGTAGACTTTATTAGGCATAGCAACAATGAGTTCGTTTTTACTTTGCACAACGGGCTCTTCTGATGTATGATTAAATAGTATCGTTTTAACTATGACCAATATATAGTATTAAGATGAGAAAGGATTCTATCAAAGGCACGTTGCACTTTAATAATTATCTTGCATAAACTAAATTCTTGTCTAATCAACAATAGTGTAAGTAGCATACTCTAGGCGCAATGGTATTAAACAAGGGCAACAAGGCTTATGATATGCAAAAAACTGTAGATTGCTACCCTTACAATTAGTTTTGGCATACGATTGAATGCACTAATTATGTTGGTTTTATTTATGATTATTATTTAGTATCAAAATGACAGAGAATTCCATCACGGCACGCTGCACTTTATTGACTATTTTGCACAAATCAAATTGTGGTTTAACCAACAACAGAGTAAATAGCAAATCTTAGGCATAAAGGGTCTAAATAAGTGCAATAAGATCTGTGGAATGTAATAACTGTAGATCTGTGCCCTTATAACTAGTTCTTATCTTAAAACTTTGAATATATCATGAAGGTTTTAACTTTTTTAAGATGGTTTTTAAAATGCTATTTATTCACGATGCGTTATATGGTGATTTAATTGTGTCATATTGTAAGTGTTAATTAACTGAATAATAAAGTATTAATTCATTCAAGTAAAATAAAAATGTATTTCTTGGTGGACTGTCTGTATTTTTAAAAACTGTCAAACTGTTTTTTCAGACAAAATTATTGCATTTCTGAATTTACATTTAAATCTTATGCGTGAATGGTAATTCACTCATAATTTAGGAGGTTTAGCATGGTTTCCGGCTCCTCGTTGGTACAAAAGGGCACTTACAGCTAATATTTCATGACCTGTTTGGGGGCATTTCATTATTTATTCTTGTAACATTTTGCATTGCATTATTAGTAATGCTGCCTGAAGCCGTAGCACGCATGATTTGTGTAATCTGCCAGGAGTGAGTTGTAAACTCTACATAATTTAGCAGCAGCATTCATGTAAAAGACTGTAGGATTTGTCTTTCTCTATTGTTGCTTGTGAGTGTGAGGTCTGAATAAAACGATCTGTTTCACCCTGCTTCTTCCTAAAATTTTCTCTGTCTTAAAATAGCTGAGAACCTGTGTAATATGGCCTGTGACATTGCAGAACCAGATTTTTAAATTGCCACTAATATGTTTAATCCTTTAGCAATCATAAGGGTGAAAAACACTTTAATTTGAAAGTGTGAACCTCAGTGCGCCCAAGAGAGGTTAAGGTTTGCCTATCACACTACATAATATTTTATTAGCGCCTCTACAGAACCTCTAGATTTTTAGCCATGTCAAAAGTGTGCTGCAAAGTGCAACATTTGACCGTTTTTTTTGCAAAGTTTCCTTTGGGGGAGAAACCCTCACTAAATCCTCTGAGTAGAAGTGGGGAACACTTCACTTACTCGATCTGCTAAATTTGAGTCCGGCCCACCACTTTCAAAGTTCACCAGCCACCACTGCGGCTTACCCATGTTCCTCAAATCATGACGAACATAAAGAACTCCTAGAACAGGGCCGGGACCCTAACACAGGGCTTTGCCAAACCACCTCACAACAAGGCACAAGGCACTATGTATCCGAGGCCTGGCTCTGCCATACAACTCACCTTGACTCAGAGCACTCAAGACCCTGCGTCTGGAGCCAATTTTCAGCTCAGTCGATGCACCACACAGCCCTTCCCACAGTATTAAGTACCCAAAAAACCCTCTGCCAAAGGCGATACTTATTAATACTAATTAACTGGTACCAAAACACGGCTCTGATAGTGCACCTCTTAGTACGTATGATCCACAGCACACAGAACACAATGGCTGGACTGAACGCATAGCTGCCAAGGTTTCAGATTGCTTATCTGTGACATTTTCAAAATGCCAGTGTAATTGTGAGGGACATTCAACGACTATGAGTGACACTTTCTCACGAACAGTATAATGTCACCTACACTTAGTAGTAGCATGGCACAGCCCACAGCCTAGGTCAGACACCTGTAGCCAGGCGGGCAGCAGAGAAACAATAAATTAAACAGAGATGCCTTAGCCAGCCTGCGCCTCCCTGGCTGGCAATTAATCAAACTAATGGCATGATCAGATCATGATCAATTGACAGAGTCTGTCCAGGCTCTCTGCCATGTGGGACCCGAGGCCGACTACAGAATGTGAGAGGGGCACCAGAGTGGATCTTCTTACAGTTCTCCACTTAGGCTCCTCTTTTACTGCAGTTTAGACTGACCCAGTTTTTGGCATGTATTAAGAAGCTTTGTTTTGTGGCTGGACATCCACATCTGTTTGATACTGATGGAGCAAGGACTCACAAATGAGACTTGCTCGAAGGCAATCTCCTCACAGTATTAATTTATTAAATTTGTATTGTCTCTACTAATTCTTGCATACACTACACGAATAGTAAGGATGCTTGCCTATGTGTTTTACTAATGAATAACGCTTGTCTGTAATCCAAAATGGCCGCTAAAGCGCAGGAACCCTACTGCGCATGTCCCAACCACATCACGTGTTGTGACGTCTTTCTTTGCTTGGTGGGAAATTTCTGCTTCTGCGCAGTACGCATTAAAATGGCTGCTTGATGTTTTCACATGCTTCAGCTTGCTCTCATGTCATTATTAAACTGTCGTTTCTCGAATGCTACTAATGCGGGATAGAATTTATAATTAAATGGGAATAGAGTAGAAAGAGTGGGCATACAGTGAAACCTTTTATTTGTGATTTTAATGTTTTCTTCTTTGACTTTTATTAGTTCGTAAACTTGGGCCTGGGTTTTGGTGAACTGAAAGCTCGTGTGACAAAGATTCCGCACATGCGCCCTGAGAGGCAGACAAGAAAGAAAAAGATGAAGTCAACTTGGACATCACCCAAGGCCATGACCTGCTGGCCGACACCACTACATACCAAGATGTTCTCGTCGAAAAGCAACATTTTATATGAATAAATTGTAAATTTTGTCGTGAGACGGGTGGGAAATAAAGCAAATGTATTAAATTGAAGGGGCGGTAGTTTAAAAACAATAGGCTTCAGAAATACAACACAAATCAATATGGTGTGAGAATCCACCCCCTGTCCCTGTCCAATCAGAAGTAGTGGTCCCATATTTTAGCAACATTAAGGGGAGGTACATGGGTGTAGAAGGGTATAATAGATATAGAATTAGTTTAGTTAGCTTAGCACAGAACGCGAAGAAGAGCTCCAGACCGTCAAGCTGATCGATTTGCAGACTGACTCCCTATCCAGAGAGGTCCTGAGGAGGGGGCGGCGGAGTCCATTAGAAGGAAGGCACGGGAGATTCGAGGAGAAGTCGAGTATCAGAGAGGGGAACGACGCAGGCGTCGTTGTAGAGAGGTCACCGGTCCTGTCCTGATCCTGGAAGAAGTCTTTGCTCTTCATCCTTCCTGGGTCCTATTCTTTCCAACTCCTTGGCCAAGGGGTTTGGTTCTCGCACTTAGGTAAATATAATGCAACCTTTAGTTGCGGTGCTGTCTCTATCCTCTCCTTTTCTGAGGGACCTTCATTGATTAGCAATAGTTATTCTATGCTTCATCTTGGGTATTGCGATTAAGTACCGTGTGGTTCTGTATTTTACTCTGCTCAAATCTTTAGATAAACATTTTAAGACTTCCTGACTCAGTGGTTATTTCAGGATTATGTACTATAATGAATGTCACTCATTTTAAACTTCCCAATTAGCAAAGGATTCATTGGTAAGTCATTACTCTTCATTCGGAAGGTAATTGGTAGCAGGGATTTTGATAAAGAGTAACAACTGGTAAAACCCAGCGTAAGTATTAGCGTAGCATGAATGTATGGGCCCAAGTGAGTATCTGGTGTATGAATGCTGTTTGCTAATATCACGCTGGATCAATACTATGGTTTGAGCACGGGGTGCTTTTTTACATTAATTAGGCGGGTTCCTGGTTTTGTGTTTCAGTCTTCAAATCTCTGAAATTTGTTTGGCTTTCTGTGATAGCAGGATATTTACACGTCATAATATTGTACACTAGTGCCATCTTGTGGCTTTTGAAAAACAGTTCTCGGAGGTCAGCTTTTTTACGTCTATCCCACCAAAGCGAGAAACTGGAACTACACTGTTTTATCGCACTTCAGGACACGATTCTTTTGCGTGGCAATCTCAGGCATTGCGGTAATGCGAGAAAATTCCTGGAAATGTGTTACTCTAACGCGAGATGCGTTGCACTTGGCTGGGCTGCCTTAGCACAGTTCTACTAATGCACCTCAGCCATGGGCCTAACTAAGTAGCATGAATTATTGGACCACACTTATTTTTTACTAACCTGATATTATAAGGCACTGAAAATAATGTGGCCCATAATAGCATGTTGTTTGGAGCAATTGTACTAACAATTGCACTTCCACACATCTATTACTACAGAGCAAAGGTCAAATTCCAGTTAATTACCACAGTGGAGTGAAATTGATGTAAGAAAATCATTATTGAGTGCCTTACAGATAGTATGTTACAATTACTTTACATGTGGGAAAAACTCTGCTTACAGTTCGGAGGATTCTTCAGTGTGGTTTTACCTTACTACACACATTTAACCCCTTGCATTTTGGTAAGCCATGGCATAAACCATATATGCAGATGCGAAAGGGGAGGGTCATCATGTCCAACTTGAGGCTTTGTTTCTCATGGGTCATGGCCTCTACCCACACTCAACAGCGGTAATAAACAGCATATTAAACACTGTACATCTAGAAATACTCCATGTGGTGAGCATTATTCTGCCATCTAGACAGTGAGTACAGATATTTCCATAAACTTTTTTTTTCTATTTGACATCGACCAATAGGTGGGTAGTGCCATCCCTCTATCACGTTAGACGTACACATACAATGTCCTTACGTGTAGTCGCCATCTTTAGATTTTCTTTTCCCCTTTTGCTGATCTGAACTTTCCTAGGGCTTTAACTTTGATAGAATTTCTCTCTCTCACACCTGTTGCTCAAATCCACAACTCTGCAAAGGGGAGCTGGGAGAATTGCAGGTGAATTCAGGAAAGTCTTCAAGTTGCAAAACTATCCTTATAGGTAAGTAACCCTTTCCTCATGCAGAGTGAATTTTTTCTGAATTCACATGTTGTGCCTAGATTATGTTTTTCCTAATAGCCCTTGGTTTGCTATTCAGCGTTTTCCCCACTAGTTTATAGCATGTTTGTATGGTCTGTACTATCCATCTTGCAATGGTTCTTTTCATGACCGACACCTCTTGTTATCTGGTGCAAATGAGAAAGAGGATTGGTTCCCCTTTCTACACTGCTTCGTTTCTTGTATATAACATATCATTGCTCGTCTGGCATCTACTTTGTGAAGGGCTCTCTTTGCCAATATTTTTGGCTGTTTGAAAAAAGCTAGTAACGTTATAGATTTATGTACATGAAAGTGAGATACTACCTTTGGTGTGAATTGTGGACTGGTTATCATGACCAGCCTTTTTTTTGTGTTTCTGTATGTATGGTTCTAGAGCTGTGAGTGCCCGAAGCTCACTTACTCCGCATAATGAGGTAATGGCTATCAGGATTGCTGTCGTAATGGCAGTGCTTCATTTGTAAAAGAAAGGTGCCAGGGCCCGAAACGCTGCTCGGAAGATCGTGGCCAGTTCAATTAAACACCCGTGAGCTGAATATCAAGGCTGGTAGTCTTAAATCCAGCTCATGCCTCTTTTAGCCACTACCAGATTCTCCATGTCCATTTATGTCATTTTTTGTAGACTCCTGCTTTCTCCCTTTCTGATGGTTTTGCTGTCTCTCTCTTCCTCCATCTTTCCGATCTGTATGTTTTTCTCTCTCTACTACTCAGAAAATATCTGTTGAGAAAGTAAATGCTGGTGCACAAAAATAAGTGCTGGTGCCCCCCACCGGCTAAAATTAAGCACTACTTAATTGTCATAAATTTTAGTTTTGTCTCGTGCAAAGTCTTGAAAGGAGCCTTCTTTAGTTATAAAAGTGCCAGGTTCCACATAGGCGAGTGTGCCGGCCTTGGTGGTGCAATCCTTTTTGCCCCTTCCAGAAGCCGTTTTACCAGAGATATATATAAGCTCCTACCTGATGTACCTCTTATGCATGCTGCTATTGCTGATAGGTGCACTTTAACAGATGCAAATGATAGTTTCCTCTCTAGTAGGTGCATGAGGTAACTGACAATAGTGATGTCACCATTTATATTGTGCATCGAGTTTTGTGCTTTTCACCAGTGTGTGAACCTTTTTCACTTTGCCGTGCAACATTTGCATGTTGTGGGCCTTCATGCTTCTCTTGACACCTCTATACATCTGCGTGGTAACCCCAAGTGACCAAATTTTAGGTCTCCAGGAACCACGCTGCTAGACTGAGAGCGTCTGGTTTTGAGTGGAATATTGTCCTGCTTTCATTGTAAGCAGATTTTGCAAGTCAAGTATTATAATTACCTTTCCCTGTGCCACTTACATAGGTCTGAATATCATTTTTTTCTCACCCACTTTAGCGCTAGAAGTATCACTGTTATGACTGTCTGTCTGTACCATTTATCACTGGATATATTAGTGGTGTTGGAGGAAAGTTGCATGCAAATTCCCAGGACCATTCTCTCGGCAAGGCCTTCTTTTGAGAAGGGTGGTGTGGGTATCTGGACGTGAAGTGTTGGCATGTCCCGTTTGTTGTAAACAGGTCTACTTCGGTGTCCCCCATTCTTCAACTATTCTTGTTACTACTTGATCCAATTCCCATTTTTGCTGTGTAACATCTTATCTGCTTCTACATTTTCTATTCCTGGCAGGTGAATGGCTATCAGGATTTCTCTCTGAATTTCCCATGTCATTTCTCCTGTGCAAGTTTGGATAGCACCTGAGATCTTATCCCTGTCTGTTCAGGTAGAACAGTGTTGTCATATTGCCTGTTTGTATCTGTACGACTATCACTGCGATGTGTTCAAGAAAGGCTTCAATGCTATAAAGAATGTCTTGAGTTCCAGCATATTTATGTGTTTTACTGTGTTTGCTGGCTCCTATGTCCCGATTGTCAGACTGCCCATGTCTGCACTCCATCCTATTTGAAAGGCATCTGTAGAAATGGCTACAGAGGGGGGTGGTTGTTTGAATGCTCTCCCTACCATGTTTTTTAGTTTCCCACCATAGCATCTCCTTTTAACCTCTGCTGTAACAGCCATCAAATCCTCCTAATCTCTCGCTTTTTTGTGACCATGGGTTTTCTGAAGCCATTCTTCAATTGGTCTCATGAGACTTCTCTCGAAAAGGATTAGTGGAATACATGATGCCATTATTCCCAACAATTTTGTTAATTGCTCTCACTGTTACAGACTATCCCTTCTGGTAGAAGCAAGCTTGCTCTGTCAATGTCACTATTTTGCACAGGGGAAGGCGTTCCCTGTTTTGAAATTTGAAGGTCACTTCCAGGAAGATCTTTTCTTTCGTGGGTAAAAGGGGCAACTTCTCCATGTTGCTACATGTTTAAGGAGAACCCCAGTTTGTGTATTGTCTGGAATACTGTTAGTATGCTGTCTGTTCATTGTCTCAGTGAGCTCATCTTCACCAGTCAGTCGTCTAGGTAGGTGTGCCTATGTAATCCTTGCCTTCTTTAGAGAGCTGCTACCACAGCAAGCCATTTTTTGAAAACTCTTTGTGCTTACTATCCCAAATAGAAGCTCTTTGAACTGGTAATGTGAGTTGTTTACCACTACCCTGAGATATTTCTTGTGCTTGATGTTCTTCGGTATATGAAAGGAAAATGCTACTTACCAGTATGCATCTGTTCTTGGCATGTAGAGCTGCAGAGTTGTACACTGTGCATAGATCGCCATCTGGTGTTGGGCTCGGATGCTTGCACTTTGTTGTTGTCTTGGAAAAGTCTTTTGTAGTCACGAGATAGGTGACTCCTCCTTTGGACGATAGTGCGCATGGGCATCGACTCCATCCTCAGATTGTTTTTCGCCATGATGGGAAAAGATGGAGTCAGTAAGAAGAAAGAGATGTCCATGTGAATGTATCTAATTAAGATAATACTGGAACAGATACAGGTTCCGGGGAGGTCGGGTGGGCGTGTACAACTCTGCAGCTCTACATGCCAAGAACAGATGCATACTGGTAAGTAGCATTTTCCGTTCGAGGCATATGAGCTGCAGATTGTACACTGTGCATAGACTGTATAGCATGTGTCTCCCTTAGCGGTGGTCACCTGTATCGGTTGCAGTAGTTGGAAAAAGTGTCTTAAGAACAGCTTGGCCCACAGCAGCTTGTTGCTTTGCCTGTACATCAACACAATAGTGTTTGGTAAAGGTATGTGGTGTAGACCATGTTGCTACCTTACATATGTCATTTAAGGGAATGTTCCCTAGAAATGCCATGGAAGCCCCTAGCTTACGTGTGGAATGTGCTCTAGGGGGAATTATTAATGTGCGTTTAGCCTTTTGGTAGCATATTTGAATGCATTTGACTATCCATCTAGCAATCCCAGCTTTTGAGATGGGGTTACCTTTATGTGGTGGGGAGAAAGCTACAAACAATTGTTTTGTCTTTCTGAAAGGTTTGGTCCTGTCAATGTAATAAAGTAGAGCTCTTCTGACATCTAGTGTGTGTAGAGGTCTCTCTGCTACAGAGTCTGGGTCTTGGAAAAAGACAGGTAACTCTATTGATTGGTTGAGATGAAAAGCAGAGACTACTTTGGGTAGGAATTTGGGGTTTGGTCTGAGAACCACCTTGTTACAATGTATTTGTAAAAATGGTTCTTGTATGGTTAAAGCCTGAATCTCACTGACTCTCCTGAGAGAGGTGATTGCAATTAGGAAGGCTACTTTCCATGTAAGAAATTGTAACTCACATTTGTGTAGAGGTTCAAATGGGGGACCCATGAGCCTGGTGAGGACAATATTTAGATTCCATACTGGAGAGGGTGGCAATCTAGGGGGAATGATTCTTTTAAGGCCTTCCATAAAGGCTTTGATTGCAGGTACTCTAAACAGTGACAAGTGTTGTCTGTTTTGTAAGTATGCGGCTAGAGCAGCAAGATGTAATCTTATGGATGAGTATGCTAGGTTACATCTTTGTAAATGCAGCAAGTAACAGATGATGTTTTGTATTGAAGCATCTAGTGGGTTGATATTGTTGTTATTACAGTAAATAACAAACCTCTTCCATTTTGCTGCATAACAAGCCCTGGTAGTAGGACGTCTGGCTTCTTTAATAACATGCATACAGTCTGGTGGAAGGTTAAGGTAACCGAACTCTAGGACTTCAGGAGCCATATCGCCAGATTTAGTTGACCTGGATCGGGGTGTCTGATCTCTCCATGGTTCTGGGTTAAGAGGGTTGGAGAGAGGCACAGTTTGTGGTGGGGAACCACTGAGAGTTCGAGAAGTGTTGTGAACCATGGTTGTCTTGCCCATGTGGGAGCAACTAGGATCATTGTTAGAGACTGCTGCCTGAGTTTGCGTACTACTAGGGGAATGAGTGGGAGAGGCGGAAAAGCGTACGCAAATCTGCCTGACCAATTCATCCATACTGCATTGCCCTTGGACGACGGGTGTGGAAACCTGGCGGCGAAGGTTGGGCATTTTGTGTTTTCTTGTGTGGCGAACAGGTCTATCTCTGGATGACCCCACATTTGGAAAAAAGGGTTGAAGAACTTGCGGATGCAGTTCCCATTCGTGAATCTGTTGTGTCTGCCGACTCAACAGATCCGCAATTTGAGTGTGAACACCTGGAAGATGTTCTGCAAGGAGGTATATGCTTTGAGGAATGGCCCATCTCCATATGTCTTGCGCTAGTTGAGATAGCTGCAGAGAGTGTGTCCCCCCCCTGTCTGTTTTTGTATATAATACATTGCTGTCATGTTGTCTGTTTGGACTAGGACAGTCTTGTGAATGAGATGCGGTTGGAATGACTTTAGCGCTAGAAATATTGCTAGTAATTCTAGGTGGTTGATGTGGAGCAGTTTTTGTGGAGTGGTCCACTTGCCCTGCATTGTATGGCTGAGGAGGTGAGCTCCCCACCCAGTGAGAGATGCGTCTGTTGTTAGTACTATCTGTGGAATTGGCTCTAGGAACGGCCGCCCTTTGGAAAGGTTTTGTGTATTCCACCACTGCAGAGAGCGATGTGTGCGGCTGTCCACCAACACCAGATCTGTAAGCTGGCCTTGAGCTTGGTTCCACTGACGTGCTAAGCATTCCTGCAAGGGACGCATTTGAAGTCGTGCGTGAGGGACAATGAAGATGCACGAGGCCATCATTCCTACTAGCTGCATAAACACCCGAGCTGGAAGGAAGTGTTGAGGCAGGAATTTTTTGATGAGGGCTTGCATACTGGTTATCCTGGAAGGATTGGGGTATGCTAGGGCTCTGGAGGTGTCTATTGTGGCCCCTAGATACTTATGTATGTAGGAGGGATGGAGGTGAGATTTGGTGTGGTTTATTGTGAACCCCAAATTGTGTAGTAGCTGAATTGTTTGGAAGGTGTGCTGTACACACTTGCTTGTGTGACTTGGCTTTTATTAGCCAGTCGTCTAGATATGGAAACACATGAATGTGTTGCCTTCGTAAGTGTGCAGCTACTACTGCTAGGCACTTTGTGAAGACCCTTGGTGCTGTTGCTACTCCAAATGGCAGGACTTTGAACTGATAATGTTGTCCGTCCACTGTGAACCTTAGGTATTTCCTGTGCGCAGGGTGTATAGGAATATGGAAGTAGGCATCCTTGAGATCTAATGTGGCAAGGAAGTCGCCTTGTTGGAGGAGTGGAAGTATTTGCTGAAGAGTGATCATGTGAAAATGATCTGAGTGAATGTAATAGTTGAGGGGTCTGAGGTCCAATA
Organism: Calotriton arnoldi; assembly: GCA_963921515.1. Classification (NCBI taxonomy): domain Eukaryota; kingdom Metazoa; phylum Chordata; class Amphibia; order Caudata; family Salamandridae; genus Calotriton; species Calotriton arnoldi. Next base: position 1,301,026 of record CAWUFW010002811.1, on the reverse strand, counting down.
TTGGTCTGAGGGAACCGTCCTTCTTGGGGATTAGAAAATACAGTGAGTAAACCCCTGTGCCCTGATGTTCTAGAGGGACTGGTTCTATTGCTTGCTTTTGGAGCATGGACAGAACCTCTTGTTTGAGGAGCGTGAGATGTTGTGTGGACATGGGACGCTGTCTGGGTGGTATGTTGGGGGGAGTAGAAGTGAGTTCCAGGCAGTAACCATACTGGATAATTTGTATTACCCACCTGTCCGTGGTGATGGAATTCCATGCAGGTAGGAACTGTGATAGTCTTCCCCCGACTGGAGTGGAATGATCGGGGGGAAACGGAGGGAAGTCACTGTTTTGTGGTAGGGGAGCTGCGTGTGTTAAACCCACGTCCTCTACCCCTGTTGTTGTTACCTCTGTAATTACCTCTTGAGTAACCTCTATTAGAGGAGGTTTGGGTGGGATTTTTATAAGTGGCAGAGGTAGTGTCTGTCGCAGTGGTCTTGGAGCCGCCTCTATAGGAGGAGCGACGAAAGGAACCTCTACTAGTTGTTGCTTGTAGAGCCCCCATAGATTTGGCTGTGTCTGTGTCTTTCTTCATCTTCTCTAGAGAAGTGTCCACAGTGGGCCCAAACAAGTGTTCCTGGTCTAAGGGTTGATTGAGGATGGTAGACTGCACCTCCTGCTTAAAACCAGATATGCGTAACCACGCGTGTCTGCGTAGCAAAACGCTTGAATTTATTGTGCGTGATGCTGTATCTGCTGCATCAAGGGCGCATTTTATTGAGGTGTTTGTAATTAACTTGCCCTCTTGTATTAGATCATTTGCTTTGGTCTTATGCTGATCTGGAAGGTACTGAATGAGCTTTTCTAGCTCATCGTAATGAGCCCTGTCATACCTTGCTAGTAAGGCTTGTGAATTGGCGATGCGCCACATGTTTGCTGCTTGAGACGCAACCCTCTTGCCTGATGCGTCGAGCAACTTAGACTCTTTGTCTGGTGGTGGTGCCTCACCAGTAGTTTGTGAGTTTGCTCGTTTACGTGCATTAGCTACTACTAATGAATCAAGAGGGAGCTGACCTTTAATATAAGCTGGGTCACTAGGGGCAGGCTTATATTTCTTTTCAATTCTTGGATTAATAACCCTAGCTCTAACTGGGTCTTTGAAGACCTCAGGGGCATGTTTAATAATCCCTTTAAGCATAGGGAGAGTGTGTGTAGTTTTTTGAGGCTGAGCAAAAGTCTCTAATAAAAAGTCCTCCTCCAGGGGGTCTGAGTGTAGTTTGACTCCATGGAATTGTGCTGCTCTGTTTATAACCTGTGCAAACCCTATAGCGTCATCGGGGGAGGATGGTTTGGATGGGTATGGCTCAGGGACGGGTATATCTGGGAGATCATAATTGTCCCAGGGGTCCTGAGGTGGGATACTGTGAAGGTCGTCATCAGTATCTGTGTTATGAGGTGACTGTATGTCATCATCATCATCATCATCATCATCCCCTGTATCCCTTTGTGGTGAAAAGAAAGGCACAGGAGAGTGAGGTGGAGACTGTATAGGGGTGGAAGGTTGTGGAGGTGGAGAGAAAGACCTTATGGGTGATGTAGAAGAGTCTTTCTTTTTGGGAGGTGGCTCAGGTGTGGTTGGTGCGTCCAACTTCCTCTTGTCAGGCCGTATGGATTGGACCTGTCCAGTAATGGGGTCAATATGCAGAGTTTTCTGCTTTGGATCCATCGGAATAGAAAGTTCTTTAGAGCTAGTGTCTTTTTTCGGCACCGAAGATTTCGGTTCCGAGTGGTGCTCCTTATGTTTACGAGGTTGCTTGGTCTCCTTTCGGGGTGGTGAAGTTTTCGACCCCGACGGTTTAGCTTGTTTTGTCGGCTCCGAAGGTTTGGTAGGCTTCGGTGTCGAAGTGTCGTAGACCTTGGTCTTCGGTGCCGAAGATTCTGATGTCGACGGGACCTTAGTTTTGGGCTTGGGTGCCGACGAGTGTTTTTCGGCACCGGGATGTGGCTGGCTCGATCCGGAGCTGCCAGAAGGCTTTGGATGCTTCGGAGCCGAGCTGGAAGGCGGGGCTTCTGAAGTCTTGTCTTGGTGCCGACCTAGACCCGAAGGTGAAGGTGTGACCGTAGCCTTTTGTTTTTTCGGGGCAGGGGCGTCGACGTCAGTACTCACAGTACGTTGACCTGGCGTGATGGTCTGGTCGTCCGACCCCGAGTCTTCGGCTCCGGAGGTGTCGGGTTGTTGATCTCCGGTGTCTGGGTTGTCGGAGCCTGTGTCGAAGATGTTGTCCGGTGCGGGAACGGTTGATCTGGACATTTCGTGTCGTCGGGCCCGGCGATCACGTATAGTCTTTTTCGACCTGAAGGATTCACAGGCCCGGCAGTGTCGACTCTCGTGGTCTGGCGAGAGACAAAGGTTACAGACCTCGTGGAGATCTGCGTGTGGGAATTTAGCCCCACACTTGCATTTTTTAAATGGAGTCCTTTCCATATACTGGTTGATGGCGCCGATCGGCCCAACGGCCCACGTCGACGACCGGACTCGAAAATGTCTTGGAGAGTAGATACGCGATGAGAGGGGATCACGATCGAAACAATACCGTCGAACGGTGGGAGTTTTTTGCGCATCGAAGGGGAACCGATCGATGTCGACCCGGAGCGCAGCAAATTACATCCGAACCCGATGGCGGAAAAAACCAATCTGAGGATGGAGTCGATGCCCATGCGCACTATCGTCCAAAGGAGGAGTCACCTATCTCGTGACTACAAAAGACTCTTCCAAGACAACAACAAAGTGCAAGCATCCGAGCCCAACACCAGATGGCGATCTATGCACAGTGTACAATCTGCAGCTCATATGCCTCGAACGTAGGTGTTTTTGAGATCTATGGTCGCCATGTAGTCTCCATCCTTCAGCAATGGGATCACTTCTGTCAGTGTGGTCATTTTGAATTTCTGTGTTCCAATGAGCTTGTTTAGGAATCTGAAATCTATCACAGGCCTCAGTAGCAAGTCTTGTTTCGGTATATGGAAGTCTACTGATTATTTTGCTGTGCATGCTCCTCTACTGTTTCCTTTCATAATAGGTCTTTTTATCTTCCATTCTAACAGTCTCAGTTCCTGTTCTTTGCAAATTATTTCCTTTGGTGTGACATTTAGAGGTATACCTTCTAATTCTATACATTATCTATACTGTATTATATTTAGTATATTTAGTACCCACTTGTCAGAGGTTATTTCCCAACACTCATGGAGGAATTTTCCCAGGTTGTCCCCTACTGGCATCTGGTGTTGGGGCAATCTCTCACAAAGTTATTTACTGGCTGTGACTGATCATCTGGGGATCCTGCCTTTCCTCCTGGCTCTGCCTCGTTAGGGATGTCTTTGCTGGTGTGAAAACTGTCATGCAGTGCATGTTCCTTGGGCGGTGGTAGTTTGTGGGATTTGTGCATTTTGTGAAGCGGGTTGGGAACCTCCTCACCCTACTGGCCTCCTAGTTGATATCATTTGCTGTAGGAAGTCAATCTGCTGACCCCAAAAAACGTTCCCTAGGGAATGGTATATTAATGATGGAGGCCTGAACCTCTTGTTTGAATTCTGAGACTCAACCATGCATGTCTCCTTAGTATAGTGCCAGTGCACATTTGTCAAGTGACTGTGTCTACTGGATCCACAACTGACGTTAAGTGTCAATCTACTATGGTTCTGCCTTCATGAATTGTATTTTTGACCCTTTTTACTTCTATTGGTTAGACTGATGTTGCATCAGTCCCTCTATTTCTTCCCACGGCTGGCCATACCTGGATAGGATTACACTGGAGTTAGCAATCGTCCCACTGAGGGGACGCTGATCTTACCATCTTCCTCCCCACCATCTCTAAGAATTTGCTTTCCTTATCTGGTGGTGTCCCAGTGGAAGCAGGAGTGCTAGCGCTCCTTTTTGCATTCAACACTATGATGGAATTGCCTGGTGTATTGTTTTTAATGTAAACTGCGTCCGGTGTACAGCGTTTATATTTTTTCTTGGCTCTTGGAGTGACTGATTTTGAAGATGCCAGTTTTTTAACGGCCTCTTTTCCCTAGTCGACGACACTGTGTAGCATGGGAAGGAATTGTGTTTTCATCTCAGAATGGAGTAACGTTTGCAGTAGGGAACATGTCTCTACTTGTTCCTGTTCCAATTGGTGTCTAGATCCTTCTTAATTATAGCACTGTGGAGAGAGGTTGTTTGGCAGTGATGGACTAGATAGAATCAAACTCTTCCTCTGGTCAGTCAGTATCTGAATCCTGCCATATGTCATGGTACTAATGTGTTTCAATGAGGGTCTGTTCGTACTGTTCTTCTCCCTCATAGAATAGCTACTGCTCCTCTTCTTGTGGTTCTGACTTTAGTGGTGGCTCTTAACTCCATCTGACTCTGTTTCACACCTGGCGTCAATTGGTTTTTTACTGCAATCTGTTGGTATTTATAAGTATCTTCTTCTACAGTTAAGCAGCCATTTTGCCTGCAAGCCTGCGCTTCTTACTCTCAATGTTGATCACCCTTTGTTTGGCCTCAAACGTCTGTACAACTTTTCTTTTCAGACTAGAAATTACTTCTATTTTTACTACAATGTTTTTGGAGTCGTTGAACTGGATGCTACTTTCTTTTAAAGTACTGTAGTTGTGTTGGTATTGAATCCTTTTTTGATTGAAGGCACTTGTAGTAGAAGCACCATCACTGTGTTCATTGGAGAAGGCCGCATTGGTTGCAAAACAATCAGTACGTGTTAGAAGACACATACTGTACTGGACAATAAAAAACTGCTAGCTGCATTACTGTTTTATTAACTAAAAGAAAATGTTGGTTCTTTGAAAGAAATACAAAAATAGTGACACTAAGTGAAAAACAATTTGAAGAGTTCAAGTAGCCTGCGCCTACTACCTGGTTCTCCAAAAAAGGATGCATCAAGATAAGTGAAGAAAACGAAGTTAAGTAATAAAGTTGCAATGTACCTGCAACATTTTAATGGGAAACTGCTTCAGTGTTCTTTAAAATTCAAAATAGTTTTAACCACTTGCTAAATTTTAATTGCCAGGCTAATAAGAACAGTTTTATGTAAGAATTGCATTTCTACCATCTATCACTCAGTGCCTTTAGAAGGATTAGGTGTAAAAAAGAGTTGGCGATGGCTATTTTATTCCTTTTGACCTTATATTATCCTAAATTAATGGTAACTGACAGGTAAACTACAGAAAGGCATTTGGTAGATTTGACTTGGTCCTACGCAGAGACAGAAGCAAGTTATTCAGATTTTTATGTTTCGCCTAGAGACAGCTTTACCTGTATGTTGTTGAAGCCTTAATATCCATAATACAGTACATTGAGTGCTGCATTGCTGCTTTACATTACTTCTGATTGGATGAGTTGCATCTTTCCACTGCTGCCGCAAGGGAAATATGTTTTTGTATTTCCTTTAATAATTTATCGGAGGGCAGACTGTGTTTCCTTGATCTCTACCTTGTTCTCTATACCATCCCCACCGCGTGAGCATTAACACCCCCATTTATCAGTTGCTCCCCATCACATTTGCTAAATTTGTTCAATTATTTTTTTCTAAGAGGACTTCACCACATGCTCTATTTGTTAACTTCCCCTCCCGTGCTTGATCATTGCTCTCATGCACCTCCCTGTTTGCTCACATCTCTTTTTGCGATCCTGAAATATTATCTTTTATTTTTACCTTACTGTTATAAAATGGCAGTCGGCCCTGTTTGAACAGTAAAGTAAAAAATCTAAGATGGCTATTAGATTACACGTGCAGACACCTGTCCTGCGGCCATATTGGAAAAACCATTCCAAGATGGCCAAGGCATGCTTGCATTACTATGTACTAGCAACCAATTCGACTTTGTTACTTTATTGTACTAATATGGCTGGCTGGCAGACATTTCAGAACAGTCAATTAAAAATAAAAGATAAGTGCACGGAAGTGCCAAGCATTTGTAAAGCTAATAGGTCAACTCTCACCTCTTAAAGGTGAGACTTATTGGCTTTGCCAATGCTCGTTTTGAACTGGTAGGAAACATTTGTATTATTAAGGAGAGTCCAGGACACTGTTTTGGCACTTTGTTTATTTCATTCCCTTTTTTGGACAATGTTTTTGGTTTTGGCACGGTTTTGTACTTCTTATGATACTGCCAACACAACCAGCATAGAAGCGCCTGGTATTTTTGCTCTTTGCCCCAGGAGCACAGGTATGGTTAGTTTCTGGCGACTGGAACTCAAGATAATTCCATAGTTTCAGTGAGTTACACTACACCATCAAAGTGTTAACTATGAGGTATTTTATGCTGATCTCCTACATATGACAGATCATTTTCCCGTGTAAATTACACCCATGTGGTACTATCAGCGATCTTAATGATCCAACAGCTATTACTGATCCGGATCGAGGATGGCCTCAGTGACTGGGATCGACTGGGATATATATATATTCTGCAGTGCCCATACTTTGTGTGATTTCCATTCAGAGTTGCAAACCCGCTGCTGATAAGGAAGAGCTTTTACTTTCAGTTCAAGCTCTGTCTACCAAAAGTGAAACTTCAAGGACCATCAGCACTCCTTTGGTTCGAGTCTCATCCTGACTGAGTGTGGTAGCTGGAGTTTAACACCTTGATGCCAATGGCATCTAGGGAAACAATGACATTCAGCTGGTCACTTGATAACTGCTTAAGATGAACTATAATTTGGAGGCAGGTTTTCCAAGCTCCAAGCAATATGCATGAACAGAAAGGTCAGATATATCTGTTTATATGAGTAATTACATTGCTAACCATTCATACAGCTATTGCTAAAACGTTTTTATTCCTACCCAAAAGAGCCCTGTTAGCAACCTTAAAATATCATAAGATTTAAAAAAAACAGCTAGGTTCTACACTTAAGACTTGCCGATTGCATGCAGCTATTTGATGCTGTCCCATAACCCACTGAGCTATATTACAAAGAACAGTACAATAAGAACAGTCAAAACCAATTTGGGGTTGCGTATGTTCCCATCTGGAGGGCACTTGGACTGGCAGTTCAAGCTGTACTGTTTCTATTGGAGCACGACCAAGACTGATTTGCATAAGGCAGTTGTCTTTCTAGAACAGCACAGAGAGTTAAAAACAATGGCCTGGAATGCGGCCCTGCGCAATCGCCAGTGGATGAGATTCATTCAAGCATTCCTTTCATCACCTTGTTGTTTTTACAGATGATGTCCTAAGTGCAACTGGTTTGCCAAGACGTGGGTACCATGCTCCCTGTGCTATAGGACTCGAGCTATACCTCACTGATGAGACCTAAGTAGGTCGAAACTGGTCTGGGGTGCTTGTGTTCCCATCTGGTGGGGACCTTGACTGGTAGCTCACGCTGGACTATTTGTATTGGAGCAGCACCAAGATTGATTTGAAAGCGTCGGGTTTCGGTCTAGAATGGTACAGTGGGCAAAAAACAATAGTCTGGAATGCAGCCCGATCGATTGCCAGGGGCTGCGATTAATTCAAGCATTCCTTCCATCACCTTTCTGTTTTTGCAAGGCAATATCTGGCACCAGAAAAAGGAAGGGAAGGAGAGCAGAGGCTCTGTTCTGATCACACACCAACTGAAGTCCAGCAGATGGGAGGCATGCAAGTGCTCCCCAACAGAACAAAGGAGCAATGAGACTAATACCTCAGGTATGAGAAACAAACAGAAAGCAGGCTCTGCAGATGGAGGCACAGATACACTGCTAGAAAAAGAATATGAAGTAGGGTGAGAAACCAAAAAAGCAAAATGAAAAAATTCCAATTTTGGGGAAAGAAATAAACCTTTTTTGTTCCATGAAAATGGCAAACTTCTGTGAGGGGTTATTGGGTTCTCTCACTTTGAATTAAAATGTATGTTGGTGAAATGTATATTTTCAGAAACTACCAAGCTGCAAAATGACTGCCTTTCTGGAATATGAAGATGATAGTTGAGCAATTGTTGAGTTTCAGAGACTTCTTACCGACTAAGGTTTATTAGTACCAGAGGGAGCTCACTGCTATGTTTATTTCATGACTTGCATGGATGCATTTCAGCATCTTTATTGATAAAGATTTTTTTTACATCATCACTGCAGCTCTCTGAGCCCTAAGCATTTCAGACTGGTGTAAACTATATGGTGTCAGATCACATAAACTCCGTGTAAATGAGCAGTAACTTTGCTTTATGGGCTTTTATATTCTCTTAAGCTCTACTATTTCTATTTCATGTTTGTGAGGTTTGCATAACTTTTTTTCGCCCTGCTTCTGACACCTTTAGTGCTAATTATAAGATCCATCTTACTGTTAATGAACTTTGAAGGGGTCAGACGGATAAATTAAAGTGAAAAAAATGCCATGAATAACCAGTCTTTCTTAGCAGCCTGTAAGACATAGTACTTTTTAGCCAAAATTTAGAGGACAATAAATTGAAAAAGCTTTGGGTACCATTTGTTTTATGGGGAACGTGAGTCCCAACACCCCAGGAGTAGTCAAGTCTTACTTAGCCCATCATACAAGTGTTGGAATATTTCATTAGTGCCCACTTTATAAGATTTGTAGACCATTTTTGTTAAAGTTGTGTTGTAAAATGCAAAATTTGACACTGTGTTCTTTAAAAAAAAGTTACGGGGGGGGCAGAATCCCCCCAGATGCTATCTGAAGTAATTCACTTGGTTCAATGTAAGGAACAGGTAGGTATACGTCCCACCACTTTCTCAGTTCAGCAGGTGTCACTGGTTGTGTCCATGAAGAGGTGTGATATCCCTGCTGTTGTAGGCCCACAACTACCCCTATTAACAGAACTCCCAGGCATCTCTGTTAGAAATCTACATTTGTAGTAATTTCCCCAGTGTATTAGCATTTCCCTTAAACTTAGCTGTGCAGGATGTCGGCAGAGGTTGTGAATTACATGGGTGTGTGGTTAAGGCAAAACAAATGTCATATTTGTTGGTGTTCACATGAGCTATATTGACCACTCAACTTGACAATCGTGGGGGAAAATCCAGGCCACGGATGTCAAAACTGCACAAAATTATGCATATTGGGTTGAACATCCACATTTGTAAATGTGATCTCACAGAACATTGTGTGGATTCTGCAACTGGGGATTAAGATTATGTGTGTAGAGTTTCTAGTTTTTCTGTGCGCAACTCTTAGTTACATTTGGAAAGAAAAACAGAGTATCGAGCCATCCATTCTCTTCACCCCTTCTGTTTTCTCTCCTCTATTTTCTCTCCTAACCATGGCTAAGAGAACCCTTATGGTGGTTGATGCCTCATAAATGCTGTCACTCACTCAATTTTGTTTCTTCTTTTCAACCTATCACACAGTACAAAACTATCAGGCTCTGATGAGGGTTAATCTAGTGTGGTACAACTACTCATCATCATTGTGTCGCATAGTTATGACTACGTATCAACTCCTTTTGGACTTACTTTTAAGGGTGACAGAAAGGATTATGTTACTTACCCAGTAAGCATCTGTTCTTGGCATGTAGATTCACATGTCTTTCCAGTCACGAGGTAAGGTGACTCCTCCTTTTGATGATAGTGCCCATGGGCTACGACTCCATTGTTAGATTGTTTTCCCGCAGAGGGTGAGAATGAAGTAAGTGAGTGTAGTAAAGAGATGTCCATGCATATGTAATGTAATAATGAAAACTGCAACAACTACAGGTGTCCGGGGAGGTGGAAGGGCGCATGTGAATCTACAGCTCTACAGGCCAAGAACAGATACTTAATGGGTAAGTAACATAATCTGTTCATGGCATGTGTGCTTTGCATAGACTATATAGCAGTATTCTCCCAAACCGGTGGCTAACCAGTAGATGTTGCAGTTGTCTGAAAAAGTGTCTTTAGCACCGCTTGCCCTACATTGGCTTGTTGGCGTGCTAATACATCCAAACAATAGTGTTTGGTAAATGTGTGTGGTGTAGACCATGTTGCTGCCTTACAGATGTCAGCTATAGAAATGTTACCTAAAAAGGCCATAGATGCCCCTAATTTGCGAGTGGAATGCGCTCTAGGGGGTATAAATAAAGTTCTTTTAGCTTTTGCATAGCAAGTCTGAATGCATTTAACAATCCATCTTGAAATGCCAGATTTAGAGATAGGATTGCCCTTGTGAGGTGGTGCAAATGCGACAAACAGTTGCTTTGTTTTATGAAACTCTTTTGTCCTTTCGATATAATGCAATAACGCTCTTCTGACATCAAGTGTGTGAATAGCTCGTTCTGCTACAGAATCAGGTTGAGGGAAGAACACAGGCAACTCAACTGATTGGTTAAGATGAAAAGCAGAAACTACTTTAGGGATGAATTTTGGGTTGGTGCGAAGAACTACCCTATCTTTATGAAGCTGAAAGAAGGGTTCTTCTTAGGTTAATGCCTGAAGCTCACCAACTCTCCTTAATGAAGTGACTGCAATGAGGAAGGAAACCTTCTATGAAAGGAACTGTAAAGACAATTGTGTAATGGTTTAAATGGTGGACCCATAAGTCTTGAAAGTACAATGTTGAGATTCCGTACCGGTGCCAGAGGCATTCTGGGTGGTACTACTCTTTTTAAGCCTTCCATAAAGGCTTTAATCACAGAGACTTTGAACAAAATAAATGTTGTCTGTTTTGCAAATATGCAGCCACTGCTGCAAGGTGCAATCAAATAGATGTGTAAGCTAGATTAGTTTGCTGTAGGTGTCGAAGGTAACAAACAATGTTTTGAACAGAAGCATCCAGAGGATTAATTTTGTTATTACAATAAATAACAAATCGTTTCCATTTTGCTGCATAACAAGCTCTGGTAGTGGGCTTTCTTGCTTCTTTTTGAATAGTCATACAGTCTGGTGGCAAATTTAAATTTCCATACTCTATGACTTCAGGAGCCAAATCGCTACGTTGAGCTCCTTGGGGTTTGGGTGTCTGATTTCTCCATGGTTCTGAGTGAGAAGGCTTGATTTGAGGTGCAGCTTTTCATGTAGAACTACTGAGAGTTCCAGAAGTGTGGTGTACCATGGTTGACGGGCCCGTGTGGGAGCAATGTTTGCCTGAGCTTTTGAACCAGAAACGGAAGGAGTGGGAGAGGTGGAAAAGCGTAGGCAAATATCTTTGACCAATTGATCCATAGTGCATTGTCTTTGCAGCGAGGGTGCGGGAACCTGGAGGCGAAGTTTGGGCATTTTGCGTTGTCCACGGTGGCGAACAGATCTATTTGTGGGAATCCCCATTTTTGAAAGTATGGAAGGAGAACTTGGGGATGAAGTTGCCACTCGTGTATTTGCTGCCTCCTTCTGCTGAAGAGGTCGGCAATTTGATTGTTGGCTCCTGGAAGATGTTCTGCCAGAAGATGAATTTTGTGATGAATTGCCAAGCTCCAGATGATCTGAGAGAGGCGTGACAGCTGGAGAGAGTGTGTCCCCCCTTGTTTTTGTACATAGTACATAGCTGTCATGTTGTCCGTGCGGACTAGGACAACTTTGCCTATGAGATGAGACTTAAAAGCTTTTAGTGGTAGAAATACTGCTAGAAGCTCTAGATAGTTGATGTTGAGACTTTTGTGATTGTTGTCCCAGAGACTCTGAATTGTGTAATTGAGGAGATGGGCCCCCCAACCTGTGAGAGATGCGTCTGCTGTTAGCACGATCTGTGGAACAGGGTCGATGAATGGCTGCCCTTTTGATACATTTTTTGGGTTCCACCACTGTAGAGAGCAATGAGTTGGGCTGTCTACCAACACTAGATCTGTTAATTGACCCTGTGACTGATTCCACCGATGTGCTAAGCATTCCTGTGGAGGACGCATGTTAAGTCTTGCGTGAGGCACTATTGCAATGCATGCTGCCATCATTCCTAACAGTTGCATAAAAGTTTTGGCTGAAAGGTTTGATTGGCTTGAAACTGTAATAACATAGTTTGAATATTGCGAATTCTGGCTGCACTGGGAGAGGCTAGAGCCGTGTGAGTGTTGAGGGTGGCTCCCAGATAAGATTTTATCTGTAAAGGCTGTAGATGAGACTTTTGTGTGTTGACCGTGAAGCCCAAAACTGTGGAGTAGGTTTAGTGTGGTTTGAGTGTGTTTTAGACACTTCTGGTGTGTGCTGGCTTTGGTGAGCCAGTCATCTAAGTACGAGAAGACGTGACTTTGTTGTCTTCTGAGATGAGCTGCCACTACTGCTAGACATTTGGTAAACACTCTGGGAGCAGTAGTTACTCCGAATGGGAGTACTTTGAACTGATAGTGTTTGCCTGCTATTCGAAATCTGAGATATTTGCGATGAGCTGGATGGACCGTAATGTGAAAGTATGCGTCTTTTAAGTCTAGTGTGGACATAAAATCGCCTTGTTGCAGAAGTGGAAGCACCTGTTGTAGCATTACCATATGGAAGTGTTCTGACAGTATGTATAGGTTTAACACTCTGAGATCCAAAATTGGTCTTAAAGAGCAGTCCTTTTTGGGGATTAGAAAGAACAGAGAGTTCACCCCTGAACCTTGGTACTGTAATGGAACTGGTTCTATGGCTCCCTTTTCTAAGAGAGATTACACTTCCTGTTTGAGTAATTGTAAGTGGTCTGATGACAGTTTGTGAGTGTGAGGTGAAATATTTGAAGGATTGGTGGTAAGCTCCAGGCAATAACCATGTCAGATAAGATTGATAACCCATTTGTCGGATGTTATGGATTGCCAAATGGGAAGAAACTGTTGAAGTCTTCCCCCAACAGGTGTTAAATAAACGGGGGGGGGGATTGTGGCAAGTTACTGTTTGTTGGGAGAAGGGGAGTTACGTGCAGTGGCACCTCTATCCCTACCTTTGGAATTGTTTCCTCTGTATGCTCCTCTATAAAATCCTCTAGAGGGAGAGGATTGAGTGCTGCCTTTATACGAGGAAGCATTTGGGACTGAAGATGTGGTGTTGGACCCTCTGCTATAAAAGGAGCGGCGAAAGGAGCCTCTATTTGATGGAGACTGGAGCGCTCCCATGGACTTTGCTACCTCTGTGTCCTTTTTCATTTTTTCTAAAGCCTGATCGACTTCAGGACCAAACAGGTGTTGCTTGTCAAAAGGTGTGTTCAAATGGATTGCTGAACCTCAGGTTTAAACCCCGAAATCCTAAGCCATGCATGCCTTCTGAGGAGAATGCTGGTATTTATCTCCAATGCCGCGGTGTCAACGGCATCTAGAGCACATCTGATAGACGAGTTAGAAATGAGTTTGCCCTTCAGAACTAACTCTTGTGCCTTGCTTTTGTGTTCGTCTGGGAGATATTGGAGTACTTACTCCCTTTCATCCCTGTGTGCCCTGTCGTACATGGCTAGTAGGCCTTGTGTGTTTGCAATGCACCAGCGGTTAGCGGCTTGAGCAGCCACTCATTTTCCAGAGGCATCTATAAGCTTAGATTCCTTGTCTGGGGGAGGTGCATCACCAGATGTTTGCGAATTAGCCCTTTTGCAAGCACTGGACACCACTAGGGAATCGAGAGGTAATTATCCTTTGATGAACACTGGATCAGATGGACATGGTTTATATTTTTTATCGACTCTGGGAGTTAAAATATGTGCTCGCACATGGTCTTTGAAGGTGTCTTCTGGATGCCTCATCATGCTCTTTAGCATAGGGAGTGTTTGACTTGACCTGTGTGTGGACCCAAGAGTTTCAAATAAAAAGTCTTCCTCTAAGGACTCTTTATGTAAGGCCACCCCATGGCACTCTGCTGCTCTAGCAATAAGTTCCTGATAAGCCACATTATCGTCCGGTGGTGATGGCTTTGCAGGGTAAAGGTCTGGGTCAGAATCCAATGGAGCGTCATTGGTGTAATCATTCCATGGGTCTACAGGCAAATTAGTGTCTTCCTCATCAATATCATCCCCTTCCGGCTGTGTATGTGGAGATCCCTGAGGCGTTATATGTAAAGGATCTTGAATTGGTAAGTGTGGAGAAGATGGTGGAGGTGGAGGGGATTGCGGGGAGGATAAGCAGGGCTGGTAGCCATGTCTTTTTTCTTCTTCAGAGGGATTTTATATGGAGGGTCCTCTGAAGGAAGTTTGCGTTTGGCTGGTGTTTTAGCAGAAATGTGTCCAATATCAGGATTAATATAAATCTTCTTTTGTTTCAGATCCAATTTAGCTTTCATAAGGTCTAAAATAGGTTTGTGAGGCTCGGAGAGGCTGTCCTTCGATTTTGGTGCCGAAATAGTTTTGCTGTAGGAAGCAGAAGGTTTCGGCTCCGAGGCATGTTTTTGTTTTGGAGCGGAGGGTTTCGGCTCTGAACCAGATTTCTCCTTCGAACCGGAGGGTTTCGGCTCCGAACCAGATTTGTCCTTGGAACCGAAGGGTTTCGGATCCGAAGATGGTTTAGGGCGACTCGGTCTCGAGGCGGAAGGCTTGACGATTTGTTTCGGTGCCGAGCCAGGAGGAGGGGCGACGGAAACATTGTTTGGGTGCCGACCTTGGCAAAAAGGCAGAGGTGGTGCCGGAGCCTTACGTTATTTGGAAAAGGTTTTGGGGGGCAAGGGGTCTTTTGTACTCACGGCACCTTGTCCTGGAGGCACGTCTTCGGACTCCAAATCGATCTCGAGTTCAGAATTTGACTCTGGAACGGAGAGGGCCTCTTCCTCTTCTGCCGCTACCGCTTTGATCTCTTCCTGCTCGGATTCTTCGCCGAAGAAATTCGGATTGTGTTGAATGCTTTGGTGTTGCATTTCTCGTCGTCGAGCCCGACAATCACATAGAGTTTTCTTGGACCGAAACGATTTACAGGCGTCGCAGTGGTCCTCCTTGTGCTCTGGTGAGAGGCACAAGTTACAAACTTGATATAGGTCGGTGCGAGGGTACTTGGCGCGGCACAGAGGACAGAATTGGAACAGAGTTTGTTCCATCAGCGGAAGGGTGGACCGACACGGCTAGGCCAAAGGCCCGCCGTCGATGTTTCCGACCAAAAATAGAGTGTTTCCCGAGCGATTTGATATCCGGAGAAAAGGGAAACGTGTACGAGAACTATATCGTCAAGGGTAGAGTGGACTGCGCACCGAGGGGAACCCGAAGAACGGCTTCGAACCGGAGCGCAGCAATACACGTCCGAACCCGATGGTGGAAAAAAACAATCTAACAATGGAGTCGAAGCCCATGCGCACTATCACCTAAAGGAGGAGTCCCCTTACCTTGTGACTGGAAAGACTTCTTCGAAGAAAAACAACTTGCAAACATCCGGACCCAACACTAGATGGCAGGAGTATACAAAGCATGTGTATCTACAGCACACATGCCTTGAACCAATTGTTATGAAAATGGAATCGACCCCTCCCCCACTAATAACGGCATGCAGCTTCTATTCCTATTCTAATAATTTCTGTCACCCTGAAGTGTAAGTCCAACAGCAGTTGATATGTATTCATCATTAGATGACACAATGATGGTGAATAGGCATATCATACTAGTCTCAGTATAACATCAATCAGAGCCAGGGGGAAGCTGTGCCGCCCGGATCTGCGCCTTTATTATCTTGCTGGCCTCCTCCAATATGCAGCACAGTGGTGCGTGGAGGGCCCAAATATGGATAAGGAACTCTTGGCAGATTGGGGGCACGAGGCTAATCTCCAGAGATGTCTTTTGATGGGTTCCGGGACTCCCCTTGATTACCCATTCGTGGTTCGCCAGGTCGCGTGGTCCTGGGAACGGGTGGTCACACTGGTCTTGCGTAGGGCTCCATACGCACGGACGCTTCCCCTGCAGTGGCGCCATAGCTTTCGCCATATACAGTCAGTGATGGACTTGACAGGATGGTTCAACAGTGGCTGTCTGGTGGTGGGTGATTTATATCTCAATGGGACCTTCCTCTCCTTCGCCCACCGGAGGAAATGCTTTCAGATCCCACAATACGCAAAAATATCATGCACAGCCTACGAATCATGGATCTCTTTTCCTGAAGAACCTGAAGAATCTCGTACCTAGTTGGTAATCCTCAACCCAGGCTCCTTCAGGGTCTGATTTCCCACCTATTCAGGGCTCTTAAGGCAGACTGTAAAGTTGACGTTTCCCGGGTCCGGGACAGGTGGTCAACGGACCTACCATTACCTCTTACTGAGGGGGAATGGAAACAAGCATTTGCACAGGTTCGGGAGGTGGCCAGCAATAATCGTTTTAAACTCACGCAATTCCACTACCTGCACCACACATACCTGACCCCACACAGTTTGGCATAGTTTAACGTGGCATGTTTGCCGGCATGTCCCCGCTGTGTCATCGAGCCCTCGATGTTTGCCCATATGACATGGGATTGTACCCGACATCGAGTCTACTGGTCAGGTGTACTGGGGACGCTGCGTGAAGCCAAGAGAATTCAGGTTGAGGCAACGGTCAAGCATTGTCTTCTCGGAGTTCTACCGGTTCCCAAATCTAGGACCCGAATGCAACACAAATCTACACTACTGGGACTTGTGTTAGCCAAACGCTGCATCGCTATCCATTGGACGCACCCTGCACCCCCTAGGCTGACTAGATGGAGAGCCAAAATGTGCGAACGGGGTGTAGCAGAGGAGCGACGTTTATGCTTAGTTTGCACTGACAAGAATGCTGAATCAGGAGATGTGGGGGGTCATGCTGGGGAAGCTACAGACAGTCGAGCAACTGGGCGGGGACATGGATGCCTCATCCCAGACGGGGAGCTCTGGGGCTCAATCGCAGACGATACCTGATGCCCTGTCCGATTAACTATCGCCAGCTGGTGGGAATGGACAGATGTGTGTATTGAGAACAGCTGGTTGACCCCTGTGGATTAGGGTAGGACGAGCTGGGTGATTGGAAGACTCCCCCACCCAGCCGGGGGGGCGATGGTCTTCATGAAAGCATGACTGTAGTGGTTAAAACCCCAACAAATCTGTGTCATCGGATGGCGATGGATTGGAACAGATGCCTTACGACGTGGCCTCGTCAACATGTTACTCAGTGTACTATGAGTCCATCCGGAGGGAGGAGTGGGATGGACTCTGATATATGTTTAGCCTGTCTATGTCTTGTCATGTCCTTTAGGATATTCCCATCATGTACATACCAATTACATACATTTTGTCCCATCCACACAACATAACGGTCCTACACAGGTGACCTTTTACCTAGTAGCTTACTTCTGTCTCTTCGACACCAGGTTCTCAGTATCCTATCTTAACCCCTGTACCTGACATACATAAACATGCCCCTAGGCACAGCAGATTTATTCTGTATATGGGTCACCACTTTTTTCATCCATGGCCAGTGGTGCATGATCATGTTTGTCTAGAAAAGGATTAGCGAATGTTTTCAAAACATATCGATTCTAGAAGAAACCCTGGAGTGACAACTTTAGTATAAAAGACCCTCACTTCCCCTTACAGAAAGAGAGGAGAATTCCTTCCAGGCTGGACCTAGGCTCTGCAGGCTGATCCTTCGACAGGCAAAGACCTGACATCCCTTAGCGGGGTGCCATCCTCGACGCATGAGACTGGGTCCTTCATTCAGAACCATCAGGTGAGGGGTTAGCACTTCCCTGGGGGATTCTTGGCTCCATTAGGATATACCCTAGCACTTACATACACATGCTTCACCTACATATCTAGGCTAGGTACATATAGGTAGGCTACGCATCGTAGGAGTACGCCAATGCTATTGTTCCATATAATCTGCTTGTATTCATCTTATTTGCACTCTGGTAGAAATGTATCTGCTATTTACAATATTGGTGCTAGCGATCACATTTGTCTGCTCCTGTCTTTTGATTGTCGCAGCAAATATGTTTCATACTAGACTAACGCTTGATCAATAAATAGTTATTGAAACCGTTCCAATTGTGATTATATGTGTATTCTGAGAAAAGTAAGCACGAGTGACTGAGCGAAAGATACCGTATTATTTTCCACGATACCCGAGGAATCAGGGTTGTCATGTTCAGTGGTTGCCAGAAACTACCTACACCGCTGTAGAATACATGAGGGTGGTAGTGGCACTGTAGAGCTAGCTGGTCTAACGGCAGGCTCGTCCTGTGGGGGTGTCCAGAGTCTGTCTGCACACCAAGCCCTCATTTTAGGTCATCCAAAACGTGCAGGTCCTGGGGGGGGGGGTCCTAAGAACTACACAACAGTCTCATAGGGATATATGGAATACATTACCTCTGCCAATTGCTGACTAGGTTTTCTCTTCTTTCTTGGTTGTCTGTTTTGTGTGTCATTGCCAACTGTTTACCTTATCGGGGATGTAGAGCGCTCCCAGCATTTTCAAATGATCTTCAGGATGTCATTTGGGGTCCGAATCCCGGATTGTCCCAGGGGCATCATAGATCCAGGGAGGGTGTTTAAATCCACAAATTGTACTTTGATTTGACATCATTCGTGCACGATGTGTTTACTTGCGATAAAAATGTGTACTGATGGCTGTATACTCCAAAATAAAAACAAGTTGGAAAAAAACATCAATCAGAGCCTTTTAGTTCCACAGAGTGTAATATGTTGTACTTAGAGAGGACAACTCTTCAGGCTCCATAAATCTTTCTCTCATTCCCCTTTTGTGTTATATAGCTTCTTTTCTACCACCAATTCCTTTCGGTATGATCTCTTCCTTCAAGATTAAGATGGCACATTCAGCACTTTACAAAACTTCTACATAGACAAACTCCAATAAGTCCTCTATTTTGTGTTTCATATTAAGCTGTCTTAACATCTGAAATAAATACTGGTAATAAAGTTATTTCTCCAGTGTTTCCACATATATCATGACTTACCAAACTTATTTGTATCAATGGAGCCTATGATCTGAAGTAAAAACAACACATTCACATCTTGACGGCTTATAATCTGCACTAGCCCAGAGCATTTCCACAACTGAACACTGAAACCACATGTAATGCGGCATAACATAGAACTTGCCCCACCCAGGAAACATATTCAGCCGGGTGGTAAAATATACTGCAAAGATTAGGTTTAAGTTTTTGAAATTCTTGTTTTATCTCCCACCTTAACTTTGAGCTAATGTAAATAGTTTCTTTGACAGATGACTAGTTTAGGTCCAAAAAAAGTCATATTTGGTCTGTCCTACAGTATGATCTCGATCTATCTTTCCTCCATCCTCAAACATACATTTTCAATCTCTATTGTAGAATGTCGCTGCTAATGCAGGTCTCTTTTGTCTCCAAAGCACTTACCCTCCAAGAAAACTTCATAGGCAATGAATGTCAAGAACATTTAGGCAGCCAAAGACCTTTTTAAATTACAACCAAAAACAGACTTTTGTCGACAGTAAATTGTCTTTCCCTCCAAGAAATTAGAGGTGCTTTGAACAATGTGGCGGAAAACAGCGCATGACCCAAGTCTATGAATGTTCATCAAAAACATACACACTCTGTATGTGTACATGAAGTATCAGTTAACTGTTAGAGACATGTAAAATCTACAGTGGAATACAGAATTTTACCTTTCTTGAACAATTCAGGGTGAGAGATAGTTCATGGAGCTCAGCTTCAGCTGACTTGCATATAGGGCAGCCATCTCCCTCCAAGGTCACACTGTTCACAAGGACAAAGCTGGGGGAACATTGGATTATTAAGACATATTCAATGGTTGTGGTCAAGCTTCAAAGTAATGTTTATATTCAGGCCACTTCCAGGATTGAGATGAAATCTTGAAGAATTCTGGAAATCTGTACATACTCACAAGGTTTTGAAAATGTATTGAAACAAACCTATTCCAACAGTAATTGTTAGAACAAAATTGAGTTTGAGTTATTTTGTGACAAATACATCCCTAATGGAATATCGCTTAGGTACAACAGAAACACTAGTTTATGAACTAGGAACAAAACCAACTGACTGAAATAAGTACCAAGGCTGTATCCAGATTTTGAAGGTCGATATAGGCAATACCAAACTTAGAGTAGTCGTATTACTCTAGGCGGGTACATTTTTCTTACTCTTCCTTCTAGCTACAATTTAGGAATGTGATCTGTTGGCTACGTTTCTGCTCTTGGAATTTGGGGATCTGGGTTTTAATCCAACCTTTGGCGTTTGGCCACTTTTATGTGAATCTATAATATATATATTTTTCCAATTAAGAGTCCCTTTTTCGAAGTATACATGTTAGCTATTTAGATATGATTGGCAAATATAAAATCCACATTTATTCATGTCATTATTCATTACAATGTGATAATCAAGTCTGCTTTAAAATATTCTTGTTATTTTTTTTATGAGTCAAATTCTCTGTTCCAGTGAATGTTTTAAGCAATGAACAAGGTTTCATAGAAGTTGATAACTTAATTTTTTGCTTATTGTTTTTAAATAATGGTGACCACAGTTTTGCAGAATGTATGTAAGTGAAAGGGTACAAAGGCCCTTTCTGCTAATTTTTTCGTCTGAAAGGTTCACCAATGAAAATCTAAATTGGGTAATCTAAGAACAGAGGGTGAAGAGCTAGAGAGGAACTTCGTGCTAGAGACCCGCGACAAGGGCCATACAGAACTGTAGCACTTTCCTTTTCTAAAGGCTATCGGGAGGCACATTTAGCCTTCGCTTGGTGGGCTTTCGGCCTGCGTGCCAAAGCAGTTAAGAACAGAACATGCTGCTTTTTGTTGAACATTGATCCTACTGTTCAGAAGAGATATGTGGGTATAAACCATCTTTGAAACTCAAAGTAGGCCCCTTTTTTTTGGTGCTAAGTTTAGCTAGTTAGCAAAAGAAGTGAGGCTTGGGTTGGAGATATTAATATAAAGAAAACTTTATGCTATAATCACTATGTTACAATATTATCTGTTATTCACTCTATTGGTAAATTTTCCTGACACAATTTTGCGGATTTTTAGAATAGTTACTCTTCATATTGTATGCACTAGGAAAGGATTTTGATTTTAAAAATAAATCTTTAAAATATATACTTGATTGGTTTCCTATGGTTTTTGAGTGTGCCTTTGACGTAAGCAGGTTTGAGTTCCACTAATTATTGCTATATCTCATAGGATTGAGCATCACTCAAAACGCACCTCACTCAGGTAGTGCTTAGGTGGTAGAGGAGTGGTTTCAGTCCAACGGGCTTTCTATCTCGGGATGGCACACTGACAAAGTCCTAAGTGCTAGGGGGCCAGTAAGTCTATTTCTGGGACGTGTGCTGGAAAGTCCAGAAAATTTATAAAACCTGTGCATATTGCTTTATACCCCTACGACTAATATTGCAACTATGTGTTAGGTAGGAAAGGCCCTATTTAAAAATACTTAAAACTCACAATATTGCTCCATTCCTCACCAATCACATTTACCACTGGTTTATACAACCATTCTGACAACTTTGGTCTAATGTCCGACCTCATTATTAAGTACAGTCTTTCAGATAGAGACGCTTAGTTTATAAACATGTATTAACATAACTTAGGATTTTCAGCTCTCTTCACTGCCAACACTTGGGAATTTACAAAGTAGAGATCACTATGATGATGGTTAAGGTTTAGCCCAAGTCGGACATCACATGAACAGATTTCAGATCATTCTGCTTACACTGAGCATCTGAACGTAGCGTGGTTCTACACTGCAGGTCTCCTAAAATACAGATTTGTTTCTGGAAGGCCCCAAAGTTGAGATGCACTAATTAAATAAGTGCAAATTGCTTTAGTCAGGAACAGTAATGTGTCCTTGAAAGACTGTAATTATAGGGCAACATATTGGAAATAAAGGGCCTGATTTAGACTTTGGCTAATGGAATACTCAGTTGCAAATGTGACGGATATACCGTCCACCGCATTACAAATGGAAGAGCATATAATGTAATTTTAATACAGTAGACGGAATATTCATTATGTTTGTGATGGAGTATCCAATCTGCCAAAGTATATTTCGGGCCCAAATACATTTGTTCTAATTTTTTACGCCCTTCCTCATATCTCTGCGAGGAAGCCATTAGTTTTGTTCTATAAGAGCCAGAAGGAGTGCAGTAGTTTAATCTTCCAATGTTCAGCCATTCAGATCATGGAGCACCATTTTTCATATTTGATTACTCTTGGGATAGTTAACACTACACTTTGGAGACCGAGAGACATAGTAGACGTCATCATATCAATTCAAATAGGAACTGAACTCTGCCTGCTTTTAGCAGGTTTTATTTATTTATACATATATTTCTAAAGTTTAACCTCAGCAGCAGAGCTCTGAACAATCAACCACAGAGAACAACCAAAGAATGGGAGCAAAACTGTGAAAACAAGGTAACGCTGTGGCCAAGTGTTTGGTACAATTTGAATGAGTTTGTCTTAAGAGATTTCCTGAATTTTCAGGAAGTGTGTGTAACAAACTCCTTGCCACAAGTATTAAAACAAGTCCATCTCATCAGCATGTTTGTACCAATAATATTCCAATACTTAAACAGCAAGATATGTTGTATTACTGTAATACCATTATTGTTTTGTGTGCTTTAACACCCATGCCAGTAAGTGGTTTCACTATGTGACTCATTTGTTTGGGCTGATTCTGGTGAATTCATTGTTGTTTCCCTACTGCAGCAGGTGCAAGTTCTAGAACATGCTTGAGGGCACTGCCTTCCTAGATAGCACCTCTATTTAAAGAGGTTTTGTTCTTTCAACTGCACTTGCTATTCATGTTTGGTTTTGAGAGGAGCTGTCACATCGAGGAGCCAAACACCCAAGAGGTTTTCTCGATTTTAGAGAGCTGTTTTGATCTTCCTACAGATCAAGGCTGCAGGTGTTTCCTGACATCGCGCTCTCTAACTGCGTGCTTTCAGTCCCCGCTCACCTTCTTCTGACGGTCTGATGAGGTACCGCCTTCTGGCTCTCGAGCAGAAATTCTTCTGGCAAATTGGGAAAAAACAGCACTTTGGTAAGGTGGCACAGTCGGGGGGGGCACATTTAGGTCTGCACTAGTGGTTGGTGAAGGGAGATCAACCAACAATAGCATGAGAGGCACATTGGGAACTAACTCCTAGTTCCCCCTCAGTACAGTGGCGGCTCCTCCGCTAAGGCGGGGGAGCGTCACCCCACTGCTTTTTAGCAGTGGAATAAAGGAAAAATAAAATGAGAATAACTTGACGTTATTATCATTTTATTTGTTCCTGCTGCGGCAGCTTTGCAGGGTGGGCTGCTCTGGTCTCAGAGCAGGGGGGGAGTGGTAGGCACACTCTGTAAGTGTGCATGAATGTTTGACCGGCCAAACATTTATGCGCACTTTACATTTTCTCCACCCAGGCTGTATTGCAGCCTGGGTGGAGAACATGCCCAGGCTCCCACTGCCTGTCAGACCAATCACAATGCTGCATTGCGGCGTTGTGATTGGCTATGGGGAGCCTGGGTGTGCTTCCTGTTCCGGCTGGAGCGAGGGGCTACGAGGAGAGGCGCGGTGAAGAAGCGGCGAGAAGGTATGGTTTTTTTTTTTTTAAAAACACTTGCTGACCCCCGTCGCCTCCGCCCGGCCTCCCCCGATCCTTGCCGGCCGCCACTGCCTTAGTAGAGATTTGTCTTTGTGTATATCGGATTGTTTCGGGAACTCGCAATGAAACTTGAAAAGAACTGTTACAGGTTTTGGTTCAGGAATATCAAGAACTTTGTGTTTTTTTAACATAAGGAACTATAATTCTTGACTTGCTCTTATTGGAAATAACCAGTGTTTTCTTGTGTGAAATGTAAAAACTATTCTTTGTGAAAGTAGAACTAAGGATTGTTGACCAACCTTTTTCCTTCCAGGTCTCCTTCGCTGCAGTACCCACCCCAACGTCCCTTCGCCCCATTTGGCCATATCGATACTCTAGTGACATATAAAACTATAAATCAGTGCTGTCAAAAGGAGGGCATCTTG
The DNA here is from genome assembly GCA_963921515.1 of Calotriton arnoldi. Taxonomy (NCBI): domain Eukaryota; kingdom Metazoa; phylum Chordata; class Amphibia; order Caudata; family Salamandridae; genus Calotriton; species Calotriton arnoldi. The sequence continues at coordinate 1,277,231 of CAWUFW010002811.1, read as the reverse complement.
AGAGCACTGCTTCCGAGGAACCAGGCCTGACAGTATGAGAGAGTCCAACAGCATCTGACAGTGAATTCCAAATCATAGGGGCATGGCATGCAAAATATTAGTTGGCCCTCAGCATGTTTTAAGCCATTAAGTTGAATTACCAGTTGCAACTCAAAGTACTAGTAGTATGGTCAAAGGTGCAGAGGGGAGGTCTTCTTTGTTGGCTTGTCTAAGATACACTTATAAAACGTTCCTTTCCTTCCAGTGATCCATAGTGATCAGAAAGCTCATCCCTGTCAGGAATGTACACTTATTCACACTGTGCTAGTCTAGCATACCTTAATTGTAATCTGACCTCCTACCCATGGTTGGCATTAAGATCCTTTGCCTTTCTGAAGAAAACTTATCTCCAGTCTTCAGATGGCCGTCTCTTCCCTTCTATTTCTAAGCTGTGATGACTTTGTTTCAGAAAAAAGGTTAGATTTAAACGTAATTAAGACCAACAGGAGGATACCAAAATAAGTGACTTTGATTCTACTACTCTATGTAAGAAAAGAAGATCCCATTCTATCTTTTGTGTTGGCCCTCATGTTGTGTTACTCACTCCAAGAATGTTTAGAACTTGAACTGAAGTTCTATTTGGCAAATGTTAGTGACTACAGTAAAACTAATGATGAAGTAATCTCTGGCTAACAAGAGATTTTGCTGTTTCTTGCCATGTTTAACTAGTCATGGAACTAAGCTACATAATACATTTTCAAACTACAGTCTCATGTGAATTGAATATTTCTGACTTGAGAATCCAGCATGCCTCATTCCCTTCTTCTCAGATAGCCTGAGTCAGTGAGCTACAGGTTAATTCTGCTTATGAAATTAAATTTAACATTAAAGGCAGTTTTTTGATTTCCACATCAAACAGGAGAGGACTCTTTTCTAAAGGCAAGGACTTCTACCCAGTACCCTGAACTGTGCCAATTGTTTGTCCAGCTCCACATCACATGTGGTAGAAATTTCAGAGAGTGTACTCTGACCTTGGTGCTTTGGAATTTGATTTTCCAGTATAGATGGGCTTGCTCTTCTTCGGTGTGATGGAGGTGCCTGGTTCCTACAGTGTTCAAAACTGTTCCTAGGAAATGTACGGTGTGTGATGACTGCAGGGGCAATTTTCCTTTATCAGGTTAAGGACCAGCCTGGTGAATAGATGTATGCAAGATATTATTGACTTTTTTGTGGTTTGCATAGAAAAGCCCTGGCCATTCAGTCACTGAGGTAAGGGTATATCTAATCATTCAAGGGGCAAAAATGTGTCAATACTGGTGACATATATTTTGTGAATATCCTCAGGGCTGTTCTGAGGTCAAAGTGGAGCACTTTGAATTTGAATGGTGACCAGCCATATTGAATCTTAAAAATTTCCGATGTCTCAAGTGAATGGGAATTTGGAAATAGGAATCTTGAAGGTATAAGAAGCCATAAATTCTCTATTATCAAAAGCTGTAATTCCTCCACTAGAGTGACCATGCAGAACAATGGCTTTCATAGGGCAATACTGAACTGATATCTATCTAGAACAGTTCTCCATTCTCCTAAATTATTCTTTTTGATTATGTTGTTATGAGTATCTGTAAAGCGAACTATCCCTTATGAGGGTATCCTCACGCTGATATGGGGTTTTGGACTGGCTGTATAGAATCTTTTCACAGCATAAGGATTTGAGTATTCAGTAGATGAAGATGTTTGTGCCACAATCTGGAAGGCAGAGTTTTTGGAGGATGCTGAACAAATATCAAAGTGTGTCCAAAATGTATTAGGTCTAATACCCAATTGTCCAACGTGATTTGTACTCACTCCTGCCAGAAAGCAGAGCTCCTCACACCTTTGGGGCCATGTTCCAAGCAATGATAATTGTGTTAGCCAGTGCCTTAGAGCGGTCAGTGAAGATGTCCTGTCCCCTGTGACTTCATCTCAGTTCCTCCTCTTCCATGCATAGACTGTGGCATGCTGCTAGCAGTGCTCTGTGTACTTGGTTTACTGTGGACCATAAAAATACCAACAGTATGATTGTTATTGCAGCTGATAAGGATAGCTATAATTTTGCAACCCTCCACAATATGCCTGGCGTCTTGCCCTAGCTCCTTGAAAGGGCTGTAACCACCAAGTTGTAAAGCTCTGAAGAATCAAGCTGTGTCCTTTTCAGTTTTATTGCTTTAGAGGGCAACATCAATGTGCTTTCCAAACAGTCAAAAGGTATATCTAGTATGCGTCTTTGGACTTCTAGTGAACATTATGTTGCTCTAATCCAGCTTAATCTACGTAACATATAGACCCTGCAAGCGGTTGGAATTCCAAGATTTGCCACAGCATTCATGCTCCTAATACTAGGCAGTAAAGATATCTTAAGGAAGCCATTATAAAGGCTTCGAAGCAGCAGAAGGATGTAAATTATTGGAGGAGATTTTAGTGTGGTGGTGGGTAGAGTCCAAGATAGATCCTCCAAGACAGTGGGGCAGACAAGCTTATTTTTTAAAGAAAGGAAGCCACACTCTGCTATCTTCCTTAAGATATCGTTACTGCCCAGTATTAGGAGCATGAATGCTGGCTATAGTTAATCGAAACAAGCCTATCCTAAGCAGCAGAATCACTAACCTATCTATTTTTTCCTGAATTATTTATTTCCTTGCATGGGAAGACATGGACAATGGCTATAGTCACATGCTCTATTTTATCTTGTCCAGAAGAGAAATATTGCCTGGGTGAACCAATCTGGATTTGAGATGGTACCAGACATTTTTAAACAAACACATTTCTTGAATTATACGTCTCTCTTTAAATTATGTGTCTCTCTTTAAATTATGTTACATGTTAAGCATAGTCATTCTTTTAGCCGGTAAGTTCAGGATTTTGGCAGTAAAAGTTACAAGATTTATCACATGGAGCCAGTTCTTGTACAATGTAAAAGCCCTTAAGCGTTTGTAAGAGTACATCATGATGACAATTATCATGCCTACTTCAGTACAGAGCACATCTCCAGCCCCCTAATTGGTTTGAACCCCCTCAAACCTTCAAGAACCAAGACTGCACAACACCAGTCTAACTTAAAACTACCATCTGCAAATCCCTCCAAAAATGTAAATGAACATCCATCTCCATTCTCATGGTTATCAATGTTATTACTCATAAAGACCGATATATCTGACCTTTCTGTGCATGCACACCTCTCATATCCATTCTCATGGAACCTTGGTTGGGAGGTGCCCCCCTTTCTCCCTCTACTGCCCCTGGAACCAATCAGGCACTTCTCACTCTTACCTGCAAGGATAATATAAAGTGCAACTCATGACTTTGAAATATAATATCCCCCTTTGCTCCAACCAGAGCAAACAATTACTCTTCTTTTTAAAATAAGTGTGCCCAGCATGCTGGATGTCCTTGGTGACAACAATGGGCAACGAGATGAGGGGGTGGAGCGGGATGGGAGCGGGATGGGAGCTGTGAAGAGGGTGACATGGATGCAACTGGTGAGAATGAGCGGGGCGGTAGAATGGACTTATACATGTCGTTTGATGGGACACAGGGTTTGGGTCACGTGGAGATTGTCAGTGTCCCCCCCTTACTTAACTGCCGGGGTGGGATTGGGTGTGGATAGTGGCCCCTTTGTTCTGCACATGCACCACTCTACAAGGTACTACGATATGGGAGTGAGGGGGGAGATTTGTGGTCTCGCCTCTCTTATCTCAGACAACGAACATATATATTGGCTCCCCTATTCAGCCTGGGACCGACTTACACCCACCCACCTCTAAACGATATTGTTTTTGTCAATGTGTAATAACGCTATGTTGTCTATTGTATTCTTTATATGAAAAACTGAATAAACACATTTTTTAAAAAGGATGTAGTCTTGTGAGTTTTTTTTTGGGGGGGGGGGCTGATCTCTCTGTGGGACGCCTCTAGCCTCATTCTGTGTGTGCAGTTTACTTCCTCAGATGATCCTCAGGTCTTTCTGTGATGGATGCATCAGCTCTTGCCCATAGCTCTATTTGTCTTGCCCTTCCTCTTCTTGTGGAAATCCTATGAAACCGATGTTGTTCCTGAGTGACCTGTTTTCAAGGTCCTCATGCTTGAGTTGTAGTTCTTCATTTTGTTCATGTAGTGCCTGATTATTTAACCATGTCTGATGATGTTCCCCAGATCTATTGTCCACAGTTCTTTCTAGATCATCAACTCTTGAGCCCAGCAAAGCCAGCTCCAATTTGAGCTCCATGAAACATCAAAGTCTGTCATTAAAGTGCTTATCTCCTGCTTGACCTCCTTGAGGAATTGCTGCAGCAAGGCTCGAGTAGTGTTTATATGATATGATTAAGCGCTGACTTTAACTAATGGTTGGCTTGACAAGAGTGATTTGGAAGGTTTCTTGCCTTTTTTCTCTGGTTTCGATATTAAGAATGCTTTCACTGAAGACTCCTTTCTTCCTGCTGGATGCCATAGTTGCTGTGGGTTCTGCAACCCAGCGTATAGTGCTGTCTACAGCCTAAGTGTAACAGTCTTCTACTGAATGTGCTTTGCAAGCACATAATGGCTGAGTGGTGGGATCAACAAGAGGAGGCATGTATTGAGACTTCCACTCACTCTGAATTATCGGGTGAGATTTTTTGGACAACCTGCTACCTCTGCCATTTAGCTTCCACAATAATCTTCAGTGGGATCAATTTTCTATACAATCATCAAGAAATAATTTAGAACCTATTGTGACTCTTGTATTGGCATCAAAGGCATGGTGGCTGGGGACAGTGGGGGCCGAGAGTCTCGGAGAGAGTTGGTGAATAGGGTCAGCATGGACTATATATTTCCCACTCTTCAGCGGTCTCTTGCTACCCCCTGAACACTTTTAGTTTGCATGTCCGGCTCCAGGCCAGAGGATAGTGCCGAACACTCATGTTGACCATCTCCAGCTCTGATAAGATCTAGAGGCTCTAACTGTCTTAAAGTGGACACTTCAGCACAAGAGCCTTCTAGTTGCCACGGGAACCACACCTGCTACTCAGCAGTCCTAGTTTAACAAGGCCTCTAGGGATCGGGGAAGGGATGTAGGTGCTCACATCGACATTTGCTTCGCAGGCACTAGGCCCTAACTCCGAGCTCAGTAAGGCACTGCTTTACACTCTAAATGCCACTTGTCTAATTGGTTCCTTCATAGTAGGACTTATGGTTGCCAGGCTCTGCAACATACAAAGGCTCCAAGGCCTGCTATCTTGAGCAAAGGCAGAAAGAGACGGGTGCAGAAAGTACTGTTGTTCCTCCAGGCACCTACCAAAGCCTTCTACTAAGAAGTTACTGCAGCCTGGATCCAATGCAATGCAGATTGAAACTTTGAAGTGGGGTTATGACCGAAATTTTCATCAGTGTGTTTACCCCATCCCAACCGGGCCATGAACCTCCTCCCCACATAGCCTTCATTCTAGTTGCCATGCTTTTTTGTGTATGATAAATGTACATGGGTAGAGTCCTGTTCAAAGCGGGATTTCAGAATGTGCAGACAAGTGTTTTAATTAATTCAGTAAGTTTCCAAGACACTAAACTAAAACCAGATCCACAGCTTTAAGGTGGTCAGCAAACTGATCAAAAAATTCCTCATCCCATTCTTGCAGAGTAGGAAATTCAAGAAATGCTTGGAATAAAATGCTGGGCTTGGTGTAGTTCAAAGCACAAGGAATGAACCAGGAGAAGCATGTTACTTTTAAACTGGAAATCCCAAACACTGAAATCCACTGTCACATGAATGGGAACAGTTCCCCTGTTCAGGCCAGGACACTTACCCGCAATCTGGATCCGGGTTTTCCACTTTCTAATGCAACCATTTCCAGAGGCCATAATGTCACCACACAATGGAATATAAGGTAGATAAATTTCCTCGAGAAGCTGCCACCTTCTCAAGAGGAAAACTTCAAAGAGCAAAAATAAACCTCCTTACTGGATGAAGACTTCAAAGAAACAATGAAAACCAGCAATCAGGAACCCAATAATGGAATTATTCTTGCGCAAATTGTTAGGATCTACAATTTGAGGGATTGAGGAACACATCTTTGTTGCAACACACCCTTCAAACAGACTGAACTCCCAATATAATAAAAGAACAGGAAAAAGATATGACCTCAAATTTTGCATGATAGAACTATAGTGGATTGGGAAAATACGGGAGAAACAAAGGAAGAGATAGTCATGATGAAAAAAGAAGTGAATGAAAACCTGAACACGACTAGCTGCGGGGCAGCTTTAAAAGGAAGCTGCAAATTCTCAGATAGATGATTGCCCTTTTGGACCTAGAGGGGCGAGAAGAAGCACCAGGAGAACAGGAAGAGGCAGCCCCGGTGAGCGAGATACAAAGCCTGCAGCTGCCATCTTCTTGCTGAGTTATAAGATGACCAGAAACAATGGAACCCCACAAGGCACAGTGGACCTCAGGCGCCCAGCTGCCGTTGCCGCAATAGTATGCCCCTCACCCAAGGACCCAAGCTTGTTAGGAAAGGCCAGAAAAAAAACTGAACCAATCTAGGGTCATTGACTGAAGACGCAGAAACTGAAAAACGTTCACTGGCAGGATAGCCTTTCTAGTGAACGACAAACTGTAACTGTGCTCTGAAAATCCATTAATCACTGATCTCACTAATCTCGTATTCTGGTTCTCCATCCACCATAACAGGAGGATCAGCATCTCTGTGATGAAAATGGTTAGGCACATAATGCTTGAGCTGGGAAACATGAAAAGCGGGGTGAATCTTGCAAGAATTAGGAAGGCGGTGCCTAAAAGCAACCTGATTGATCGGTTTGGTTATCACAAAGGGACCAAAATATTGAGGACCGAGCCGGAGTAGTAAATTTTGAGTGCGCAAGAACCAGGAAGACAACCAAACCTCATCTCCCACTTTAAGGTTTCAGATCGGTCTTCTGAATTTATCGGTTCTAGTCTTCAAAGCAGTTTTAAAATCTTGTAAATTCCAGGTGATCACTTGTCTAGCAAAATCAAATGTCTCTAGAAAGTCAGTGGTAGCAGACACAAGAGGAGACGACAAACAAGTGGAGTGGACAAAGGAGAAGTTAGAAAGTATTGAGGGCGGATACCTTGAATACAGAAAAAAAGGAATACCTTAGCAGCAGAGTGAATATAGTTTATAAGAGAATTCAAAGTTAAGTATTCCTCCCAGTTTTTTTAACACAGTTACAAAAACTTCTCAGATACTATTCAAGACTCTGGTTGACTTAGTCTGTCCCCTGGATTATGGATGCTAACCTGAGGACAGATCTTGATGTATTACCAGGACAGAAAAAATTGAGCGCCAAAATCTTAACGTATATTGAGAGCCTCTGTCTCAAATTATGGTGTCAGGGTTTCCATGAAAGTGGAATATGTCAGCCAGAAATATTTTTGCCATCGTACTGGCAGATGTAAGTATCCAAAACAAGGAAAAATTAGCCATCTTGGAAAAGACCATTGTAAGACCTGGCAGGCTTGGCGCCGTTTCCCCTGACTTTTTGCCTTCTGACCTCCTGTTTTGCTGACTTCATTTTTGCTGGCTTTAGGATTCTGTATATATAAGTCACCCCTAAGTGAGGTCCGAGGCAGCGCTATGGGCAGGGTGCAATGTATTTAAAAGGTAGGACAAGTACTTTTGATTTTTACATGTCCTGGTAGTGAAAAACTGCTAAATTTGTTTTTTGCCACTGCAAGGCCTATCTCTCCCAGAGGTTAACATTGGGATTGCCTTAAAACATCTTTTAATTTCCAATTGGGAAAAGATCGAAACTGATATTTGGTGTCTCTGGACTCACAATTTAAAATCACAACTTATGGTGAGGTTAGATTTTAAATTGTAAGCCTGAAAATGCCACTTTTAGAAAATTGACATTTTCTTACTTTAACCATTCTGTGCCTCTGCCTTTCTGTGAATACACGTCTGGGTTAAATGACAGCTGGGCTATGTACATTGCCACTAGATTGTCACACAAAGGGAGCTGGGGGTGTACCATTTGCATCCTGATGGCCCCTCTCTAGGCTGAGGGGCCTTCCTGAGGTAGATTGGGAGGGATGAGCGGACACTTGCACCTGAACAGGGCTGGGCCTGTACCCACACAAAAAGTTGCATACCCCTCTGTACTGGGTCTGCAGCCAGGGCAGGAACGGCAAGGACCGTGTAATCTTCAAAGGCCTCTTATAACTCTCCCCCACTTCAAAGGCACATTTGGGTGTAAGTACTGGACCATTGACACCACCAAATCAGATCTTTGCTGGAACCAAGAACATTATGTTTGGAAGAAGAGCTGCTGTGCTATAGGAGGGACTGCCACTTTGCTAACTGCATTGCTGTGTTGGCCTGCTGACTGCTGTGCTGTAGGAGGGACTGCCACTTTGCTACCTGCTCTGCTGTGTTGGCCTGCTGCTTTTTGCCAGGAGTGAGAAGGAATGGACCTGCTCTCTACATCCTCAAACCCAAGTTTCTCCAAGGGCTTGTTGACTTGCCTCCTATTCTCTGCATTCTTCGGGTCACAAAAGACTTCTTGTGACTCTGATGGTGCTGCTGGACTTTGCCATCTGTGAGCCCTACACTTGCCTGAGGTGCCCCCTCCAGTCCTGGGGCTCAGAAGTGGGTTCTGTAGATGTTTTCGGCAAAAATCGACGCAGTGACCACTTAAGCTGATTGGAACAGACGCAGTGCCCTCCGACGCCAAGCCGATTCGCCGACGACGCGGGCCTCGACTGCGAGGTTCTATAACAACGCAGCACCGATCCAAATGACGCCGCTGCGAGGCTCGACTAAGACGCAGCGCCGGCCCTTCGACAACGACTACGAGGCTCGACTCTGACAGATCAACCTGATTGCGTGAATCTGAACCAACGAAGGGAGCCCTCCATGCCAACGCTTGCTCTGTACAAGCTACTTTTTCAGCAAGCCCTGTGTTGGTCCTGTAGCCAGCCTACATTCCATCGCGTTTGGCCTGAACTTTGGCTTTACCCCGTTCTAGCACGACCTCAAGTAACCTTTTAGCGCTATTGATTTCTAAGCACTGTTTTTGAATTTAACCTTTAAAAAGTCATATCTCGACTTCTACTGATTGGACTTTTGCCTTTCTGGTCTTGTTTTAGTCAGATAAATATTCTCTATTTTACTAAACTGGTGTAGAGTTTTTTGTGGTATTTTCACTGTGTTACTGTAATTTAAGTACTTTAAACATTGCCTCTTAAAATAAGCCTGACTGCTCTGTGCCAAGCAGCCAGAGGGTGAGCACAGGTTAATTTAGTCTGTGTATCTGACTTACTCTGACTAGGATTGTGGTCCCTACTTGGACAGGGTGCATACCTCTGCCAGTTACAGATTCAATTTCTAACAACCATGCATTTCAGGACAAATGATCTATGAAGGAGACCTATCAATTACTGAAATGGAGATAACCGATGGCTATCTGGAAAGCATTTATTCACTTTAATGAAGTCCTTAAACACCATGTTCTAGTGAGAACAAATAGGTGGCAATGGCCTGTGTAAACAGACAAGGAGGAACAAGACCCTCATTCTAGAATATGATGGCAATGAAGACTGGAATATGGTCAGAGCAGTTCTTTTTCTCAGTGTCAGCCTGCTAATTCAGGGGAAAGGGCAATATTCTAACGGGTCCAGTGAGTAGGAAGTTTCTAATATCTCAAGATCTGTGCCCATCTCCAATGCCTTCAAGGAGATATGCTGGTTATTAGGGAATCCTGTCATTGACCTCTCTGCCTCCCAAAACAACACTCAGTTGACAAGATGCACAAGTTACTAACTTGTGTAACGATATATCTGTAAGAGACAGTAGTTAGTGACAGATTCCTTACCTTAGAATATCCCCAGGCGTCAGGCTGGATCCGGAAAGTTTTGCGTAGCAGTACCCCTGCGTGTCGGTAGGCGGCGTCGTGCGGCTCCGCGTCCGTCGTCGGCGTTGTGATCGCCGGGATGACGTCGCGGCCAGTACTTAGACGCCGCCCATGCGCGCTGGCGTCAGTTCTGTACACGACTTTCCGCGCCAGAAACGCAGAGCCATGCAAGAAACTGACACTGGTGTCTGAAAACTAGGGCCCTGAAAGGGATGACCTTAACCCTAGAAATCAGTTCGCAGAACGAGGAGGATGGGTGGGGCGGTAAGGAATCGGTCACTAACTACTGTCTCTTACAGATATATCGTTACACAAGTTAGTAACTTGTGCATCTGAAAGAGACACGTTAGTGACAGATTCCTTACCTTAGAATAGATACCCCAGCAATACCAACCCCGGTGGTGGGTCTGCGAACAAAGATCAGACAAGGAAGTCTCGGAGAACAGAACGGCCAAAAAAGCCGTCTCTCCGGACTTGGCTGTCAAGGCAGTAATGCTTGGTAAACGTGTGCAGCGAGGCCCACGTAGCTGCCTGACAGATGTCCTGCAATGGGACACCACGTCCCAAAGCCGTGGTGGCGGCTGTCGCCCTGGTGGAATGGGCACGTAGCCCAACAGGGGGCTCCTTCTTAGCCAAAGAATAGCAGGCATTGATACACAAGACAACCCAGCGGGAGATGGTCCGCTTGTGTACTGCCCGACCTTTTTTGGCGCCCACGTAGCCAACAAAGAGCTGGTCGTCCACCCGGAACTGTTGTGTGCGGTTCAGATAGAAGGAAATCGCACGTTTTGGGTCCAGACGGTGGAGCCTCTCTTCCTCTCTGGAAGGATGCGGAGGCGGAAAGAAGGTGGGCAAAGTGATGGTCTGCCCAATGTGGAAGCAGGAACCACCTTTGGCAAGAAGAACGGACTCGTCCTAAGAACAACCTTGTCTGGATGGACAGACAGAAAGGGGGGCTTGCAAGAAAGAGCCTGGAGCTCACTCACCCGACGAGCGGAGGTGATAGCCACCAGAAAGGCTGTCTTCAGAGTGAGAAGACGAAGAGGACAGTTATGGAGAGGCTCAAAGGGAGCGCACATTAAAAAGGTAAGAACCAAGTTCAAGTCCCACTGAGGCATCACAAACGGAACAGGAGGGAAAAGGTGTGTAATGCCTTTAAGAAACCTGTTAACAACAGGGGACTTGAAAAGGGAGGGCTGATCAGGAAGCCTGAGGAAGGCCGAGATTGCACAAAGGTAGCCCTTGATGGTACCCAGGGCAGAACCCTGTTGGGCCAGAGAAAGAAGGAACAGTAGAACCTCAAAAAGAGGGGCAGAAAGGGGATTCACAGCCTTTGCTGTGCACCATGCCACAAACTTGTTCCACCTGCAGGCGAATACCACCTTAGTGGAGGGACGCCTGGCTGCCAGAATCACATCACAAACTTCGGGAGGCAAGTCGAAAGGAATCAACTGCCGCTGCTCAATCTCCATGCAAGGAGGTGGAGACTGGACAGGTTCGGGTGGAGGACCGTCCCCTGCTGCTGCGACAGAAGATCCTCCCGAAGAGGCAGACGGATCGGGGATCGATGCTCATACTGAGTAGCTCGGGATACCAAACTCTTCGAGCCCAGTCCGGAGCCACAAGGATGACTTGGGCCCGGTCGCGCCGAATCTTCTTCAACACTCTGGGTAGAAGTGGTATAGGCGGAAAGGCGTGCAACAGACCGCAACTCCACTCGCGACGAAAAGCGTCGCCGAGCGAGTGCCGCCTTGGAAATTCCAACGCGCAGAATTGCTGACATTGCGCGTTCTCTTCGGTGGCGAATAGATCTAACCAAGGCTCTCCCCACTGTAGAAAGAGTCCTTGCACCACCTCCGAGTGAAGACGCCATTCGTGATCCATCATGCACCGGCGGCTGAGTTCGTCCGCCCTGGCGGTCAGGGAACCTGCCAGGTGTTGAACCATCAGGAATATGCCCGGATGTTCCAGCCATGTCCAGAAACGCAGAGCCTCCTGACAAAGGGTCCACGACCCCACCCCGCCTTGCTTATTGCAGTACCACATGCTGGTGGTGTTGCCTGTGAACACCTGCACTACCTTCCCCTTGACAGAGGGAAGGAATGCCTTCAGTGCAAGTCGGATTGCCCGGAGCTCCAGAAGGTTGATATGGAGCCGGGACTCCGCCGGAGACCAGAGGCCTCGGATCTCCGCCTCTCCCATGTGACCGCCCCATCCCAGAAGGGACGCATCCGTCACAACTGTGTGCTCTGGCTGGGGAAGGGAGAGGGATCTGCCCGTGACCCATTGCCGGTTCGAGAGCCACCACTGCAACTGTCGTGCAGTTCCCTCCGAGATCTGGACGTAATCGGACAGGTTCCCCTGATGCTGCACCCACTGGAACTTCAGGTCCCACTGCAGAGCCCGCATATGCCATCTGGCATGATCGACCAGCAGGATGCAGGAGGCCATGAGGCCCAGCAGCCTCAGGGTCATCCGTACCGAAACCCAGGATAGAGGCTGAAAGATTGGAATCATAGCCTGAATATCCTGGACTCGCCGTTCGGGAGGATAGGTCCGAAACTGCGTTGTGTCCAGAACCGCTCCGATAAAAAGGAGCTGTGGAGAAGGAACCAAGTGTGACTTCGGCACATTGATGGAGAACCCCAGCGAGTGCAGGAGTCCGGCCGTAGTCTGGAGGTGGGAGACGACTGCCTGGGACGAGCCCGCCTTCAACAACCAGTCGTCGAGGTAGGGGAAGACTGGAACCCCTGACCGGCGCAGATGAGCTGCGACCACTGCCATCACTTTCGTGAACACCCGAGGGGCGCTGCTAAGGCCAAAGGGAAGCACAGTGAACTGAAAGTGCTCGAGGCCTACCGTGAACCGCAGGTAACGCCGGTGGGCCGGCAGGACGGGGATGTGAAAATATGCGTCCTGCAAGTCCAACGCTACCATCCAGTCTCCAGGGTCGAGGGCAGTCAAGACCTGAGCTAGGGTGAGCATCTTGAACTTCTCCTTTCGGAGGAAGCGATTGACGTTCCGGAGATCCAAGATAGGACGCATGTCCTACTTGTCCTTTTTGGGCACCAGAAAGTAGTGGGAATAACAACCACGCCCTACTTCTGGGGTCAGAACGCGCTCGATGGCCCCCTTGGCCAAGAGGGCCGCAACTTCCTGTCGAAGAAGTACCAAATGGTCCCCCGACATGCGGTGGTGCTGAGGTGGCATGGCTGGAGGGGTAGTCTCGAAGGGGAGGGAGTAGCCCCTTCGGACAATGTCCAAAACCCACCTGTCCAATGTGATGGTGCGCCAGTGGGGAAGGTGATGGCGGACCCTGCCCCCCACTGGCGTGCTGTGGACTGGAAAGTACGGACTAGGAGGGTTTGGAGGCCGCGGACGGGGCGGAGGTGGTGGCCTGACCCGCTCGCTGGTTACCCGACCTGCCTCGGCGGGAGCCACGTCCTCGGCCGCGCAAGGCGTTTGCTGCGCGGGCCGGTGGCTGGGCAGTGGACGTGACTGGGCGCCCTTCCGTGGCCACGAAAGGGGTGAAAAGCAGACTGCTGCGGAGGGCGCGAGGCGGAGAGGCCCAAGGACTTGGCCGTAGCCCGCGAGTCCTTAAAGCGCTCCAGCGCGCTGTCTGCCTTATTGCCAAAAAGGCGGATACCATCAAAGGGCATGTCCATAAGGGTGTTTTGGACATCGCCCGAGAAACCAGTGGTCCTCAGCCAGGCGTGACGGCGAAGCGCCACTGTCGTAGCAAGCGATCTGCCTCGCGAGTCAGCGGTGTCTAGGCCACATCTGATAGTGAACTTTGCTGTGTCTCTCCCCTCCGCAATAGCACGGGAGAGAAGTGCCTGGACCTCCTCAGGACACTTGGGCAGCACCTGCGCCACCGAATCCCACAGAGAGTGGGAGTAACGGGCCAAAAGGCAAGCGGTGTTCACGGACCGCAAGCCAGCACTGGAGGAAGAAAAGACCTTCTTCCCAAATTGGTCCAGTTTTTTGGATTCCCTATCCGGCGGAGCCGAAGGGAAGGCGCTTTGGGAGGCAGAGGCTTGGACAACCAAGCTCTCGGGGTGGGGTGTTGGGAGAGAAACAGAGGGTCGCCCGGGGCCGGGCGATGGCGTCGGGCCACGTTCCTGTCCACAGGAGCCCCTATAGTGGGCCTGGACCAGGTGCCCAAAAGAACGTCCGAAAGTGCATCGTTGAACGGCAGCAGTGGCTCCGAAGAGGTAGCCGCCGGCTGAAGCACTTCCGTCAGGAGGTTAGTCCTGACAGCCACCGTAGGGAGCTCGAGGCGGAGGGCCTCAGCCGCCCTACGCAACACCGTTGCATAACTTGCTCCCTCCTCCGTAGCCACGGAAGGAGGAGACAGCATGCCAAGGTCAGGAGAGGTGTCCAGACCACTGGCATCCCCAGTTCCTCAGCCCAGTCCTGATAAGGCTCACATTGAGCTGTGAGAGGGTCTTCCGACCCCTCCCAGTCCTCCTCGTCCTCCAAAACAGGTGAAAAGTATGGAGGAGGGACATGAGGGACAAAGGGTCCCATCGGCGTCGGAATCGGCGTCGAGCGACGTCGATCCGGCTCCGTGTCCGGTGCCGGGGAGAACCTGGGGACGGCGCCGTCCGGGGCCTCGGACGGCGCCGTGAACGGTACTGGTGAGGTCGGCGCCGGTGGAGGTGTTGTTAGGTCAACCGGCGTCGACCGGGATCCAGGCCTGGATCCGAGGGGGTCCTGCAGCGCCGGGCCGGAGCCGCCGGAGACGCCGGAGCCGCCGGGGCCGGAGCCGCCGGTGGTGCCGAGGAAGGACTCCCACTGGGGCCTGCGGGGCCCGAAGGCGCACCGGGGTAACCCTTAGGCCCGAAGATGCGGGCCATGGCCGACAGGAACTCCTGTATCTCGGCCGGAGTCGACGTCGGACCCGGAACAGGCGAGTAGGCCGGCGTCGGCTGCGCGGGCACCCCCGGAACCGCGGGGGCGGCACCGTCTGGACCCTCGGCCGGGTCGTGAGACCGGCGAGGGGAGGTCTTAGAGCGACGCTTCTTAGACCTCTTGTGCTTCGCCTTACCTGAAGACGAAGACTTCGACCCCGACGACGACTCCGCGACCGGCCCCTCGACCTCTCACGGGACCGGGATCTTGAGCGGCGCGGAGCCGAGTGCCGGGACTCGAGGAGCTTTCGAGACCGCTCTCGCAAAGCCTTCGGGGCGAGGGACCGACACTCGGGGCACGACTGGGGGTTGTGGCCGCGCCCCAGGCAGAAGAGACACTCACGGTGCGGATCCGTAATCGACATCATGCGATTACAGATCTCGCATGGCTTGAAGCCGGGCATCCCTACTGACACCTTTGGAGTCGAAGCGACTCGAAAAACTTGGACAAAAAAGTCTCAAAAAGATTCAGTCAAAAAATGACTGGGGCACGGCTCAATCCGGATCTGCGCTTACTGGCGCGGAAAAAGAAAGAACTGACGCCAGCGCGCATGGGCGGCGTCTAAGTACTGGCCGCGACGTCATCCCGGCGATCACGATGCCGACGACTGACGCGGAGCCGCACGACGCTGCCTACCGACGCGCAGGGGTACTGCTACGCAAAACTTTCCGGATCCAGATTGACGCCTGGGGATATTCTAAGGTAAGGAATCTGTCACTAACGTGTCTCTTTCAGATTTTGTTTACAGTTTATTACGCCCGGTGGAAAGAGAGTTGATGCTTCAGCCATACCTTGATCTCCTCTTCTGCTCTATGGTTTTTCTCCCTTTGCTCTCATTTCTCATCTGCTGGTGAAAATTCAGAGGGAAAACATAGATCTAATAGTAGTGATTACACATTGGTCTTTGAACTCCTCGTTCCTTCTTCTTCTTTCAATGGTTCTATCCCTGACTTGGATACTCCCCCTTACCCCTTCTCTGCTGCTTTCACTGTGGTGCATTCCTCATCAGTGGTTGCTCGTTCAGCTTGGAGAGTGAGAGGGTTACGTTTAAGAAAAACTGAATTTCTGAAAATTTAGGGCTTGAGTTAGACTTTCGGGGATGGGATACCTGTCACAAATATGACAATATACCATACACTGTACTGCAAGTACATTATATACTATGCCACATTTAATACAGTGGACAGGATAACCATCACATTTGTGATGGAGTAAGTAACCCATCCATTAAACTCTAAATCAGGCACTTAGTTTTGGCCGCCAAATAGTCCTTATGTTCTTTGTCTTTAAGGTCAATTCTAGGTATTAGAAACATGTTCATGGATGTTGTTCTGGGAAGTTAGTCTCTTCCTTAGAATGTGATTTTAATATTGTGTTGCAATTCTTGTTCAATGGATTGTGTGTATGTATGTTTGTGGTATTTCTATAGCACCAGCATTTTCAAAAGGCAGAGGAGCGCTGTACGTGGTCTAAGGCAAGCTTAAAGTCAAAGAGTAATAGGAGAGGAAGCAGAGTTGTGGACAGTTAATGCATTGTGATGTAATGTTCCTTAAAGGGTTGAGTCTTCAGCTCTTTCCTAAATTGGAGCAGGTCTAGGGTGCTCCTGATGGATACTGCGATGTTACTCCCGATACTGGGTGCATAGATGGAAAAGGCCTGTAGTCTTGTTTTTTCTTTATTACAGTTCTTACTCTGACGTCGTTTGCTGTCCTGGCTGTGAGTGTGCTGAGAGCCACCAGAGATGGTGAGCCTGTCTGCAAGATAAGCGGGGGTGGTACTTGTGACGGGTGCCAATGGAGTTCCATCAGGCTGGGTGTGATCAAGTGGATGATACATGCTGCAGCGTCTAGGATGTTCCTAAGGGGTGCCAGTACGGAGTCTGGGAGGCCATCGAGTAGGGCATGACCACATCCAGTTGCAAGATTACATGGGCTTGAAAAAAAGTTCTTAAGTCGCTTTTTGGAAAAACAATTTGACTTTCTTTAGAAGAGAAAGCTGGTTCAGTCTTTGGATTTTTTGGGGGGGGAAATGTGTTCCTTGAGGAAGAGGTTGGTGTCCAGGGTGAATCCAAGAAATTGGCGTGGTGAAGCAAAATAACGATGGATTAAACCCAGATCTGTGACTGGGGGTGAATGTTTGCCAATGTGCAGCATTCCGTCCATCATCTTGTGTGTTTTGCATTTCGCCCTAAGTGGGAAGGGTATGCCCAGACGTGGGTCCCGTGCTCACTACGCCACTGGAATCAAGCGATCCTGGCTGATGAAGGCTGATAGCCTGAAACCGGTCCTAGGATGCTTGATTCCGGTCCAGGGAAGACATGGCTTGGCAGTTCGGTCTGGACTGTTCCCATGAGGCACAGGGTCAAGACTGATTTGCATATTGCCATGTCTGAACTGGGGTGGCGTGGTGAAGCAAAATAACGATGGATTAAACCCAGATCTGTGACTGGGGGTGAAAGTTTGCCAATGTGCAGCATTCCGTCCATCATCTTGTGTGTTTTGCATTTCGCCCTAAGTGGGAAGGGTATGCCCAGACGTGGATCCCGTGCTCACTACGCCACTGGAGTCAAGCTATCCTGGCTGATGAAGGCTGATAGCCTGAACTGGTCCTAGGATGCTTGATTCCGGTCCAGGGAAGACATGGCTTGGCAGTTCGGTCTGGACTGTTCCCATGAGGCACAGGGTCAAGACTGATTTGCATATGGCCATGTCTGAACTGGGGTGGCGTGGTGAAGCAAAATAACGATGGATTAAACCCAGATCTGTGACTGGGGGTGAATGTTTGCCAATGTGCAGCATTCCGTCCATCATCTTGTGTGTTTTGCATTTCGCCCTAAGTGGGAAGGGTATGCCCAGACGTGGGTCCCATGCTCACTACGCCACTGGAGTCAAGCTATCCTGGCTGATGAAGGCTGATAGCCTGAAACCGGTCCTAGGATGCTTGATTCCGGTCCAGGGAAGACATGGCTTGGCAGTTCGGTCTGGACTGTTCCCATGAGGCACAGGGTCAAGACTGATTTGCATATGGCCATGTCTGAATTGGGGTGGCGTGGTGAAGCAAAATAACGATGGATTACACCCAGATCTGTGACTGGGGGTGAATGTTTGCCAATGTGCAGCATTCCGTCCATCATCTTCTGTGTTTTGAATCCAAGAAATTGGCAGTCGGTAAAAGTTGGGGTTTGAAACCATCAAGGTTCATGTCATCGAGCCAGGTTTGTACTGAAGCTTGTTTGTTGCTCTTTACAAATAACAGTAATTCTGTCTTGGTTGGGTTGAGCTTCAGGTAGGTGCTGGACATTCAGGTCTGGACGATTTGCAAAGCAGTGTCTGAGGCGTTCGAAGTCTGAAGTAGAAAAGACTTTCAAGTAGAGTTGTGCATCATTGACATATGGGTGGATCTTGATGCTGTTATATGTTGGTAGAGAACCACGCGGCTCCATATAAAGGTTGAACATGACAGGAGAGCGTGTAGAACCCTGGGGTACTCCACATGTTATAGGGATCTTTTGTGACTTGGAGCTGCTCATGTGAACAAACTGGTGTTGGTTGGAAAAGTAAATAGGAAACCAGTGAAGGACATTGCTGGTGAATCCCATTTGCAACTCAAGGGTGCATTTGAGGGTGGGATGCTCGACTGTGTCGAAGGCAGCTGAGAGATCCAGGAGGTAGGGGTAATCTTCGTTTGTGGTCAAGAGGGAATCGTTGATTTGTAAGGTGGTGGTCTACGGGCTGCAGCGCAATTGAAGCCAGCCTGGTAGTGGTTCAGGAGGTGATTAGCATGGAGTTGAACATAGACTGCTTTTTCAAAGATCTTGCTGGTGAATGGTACATGAGTAGTTGGCTGGTAGTTGGCAAGGTCATCAGGGTCCAGTGGTTGGTATCATCAATGTGCCGTTGGATCTTCTTTATTTGACGGAATTGCACTTTCCACAAAGGATTGGTTTATCCACAGATCCACAGTAAGAGCTCAATAGGTAGTAACTAAAGCTTTCTGTGAGCTTTGGGGAAGATTATCAAATGAGGAATATCTGGGCTATAGATCACTTAAGAGCTTTTCTTTATACGGATCTGCATTTAGCTATTTAGACCTTTAATTTCTCCCTGGGGCCTACCATTGGTTTTTAAATCTTTAAAGGCATTTCCTTTTGAACTTCTTAAAACTGCGGAAATTAAATGCTTGACATTGAATGTGGTCATTTTGATTGCAGTAACATCTATAAGGATAACAAGAGAGCTTGGAGCTCTTTTGTATAAACTACAATATTTGAGAATTTTCAATGATGGTGCTGTTCGGAGACAAAACCCTAATTTCTATTCAAGGTTTCTATTGCAGCACATAGGGAGCAAGAGATTTTTCTGTTGACATTCTTTCTTTCCCCTTCTTCCCAGGAACAAGTGCTATTACCGTACTTGGATGTCAAAATGGCTAGTTTTAATCAAACTTATACACTAAAGATTTACTGAACCGAAAACTGATTTACTTAGAATATGTTTTTTAAGTCTAATCACTTGCTTATCACTTTTGATGTTACCAAACAAGTTAACTGGACCCCTAAGATTTCGCTAAGAAAATGGGAGACTATTTCTGTTGCGTATGAAATTGCACAAATTCCTTTGCCTGTCAAGATTGTTGGAAGATCTACAAGGGGTGTCACAGCCTCTAGGGCAGAGTTGAATAAGATTTCTTATACAGAAATTTGTAGAGCAGCCACTTGGGGTGTTCTGCCGATTTATTTGAACCATTACTGTATTCAAAGTGTGGGACTAGGTGGTGATCATTTTTGCCAGAGTGTCTTGAAATCAGTGACATCTTAGTTAAACTGATTTAATTTCAATGAATTCTATATGTTTTTCTTCATTAATATTTGTCTCTCAGCATTAGTAGTGATGTATTATGGCATATTTATTTTCACGGGCAAGCAGCGTTTTGGTATTCCTCACAAGCAAGGACTTAGGTATAATGCCCTGGCTACTTATCAGTAACCTTAATTATCCTTCGTCCTTCACATCCTTGTCAAAGTAATTAAGACTCACCCACCCTCCATGAGTCTGCTGTCCTTAATTGAGGCACTGCGAGGTTCTAAAAGGATTATGGGCAACCTATGCTTTATTCCTACTTGTTGATGTTTTCTTTGTCACTCCCACACCCCTCAGAGACAGACACGGGTGAGGAGGAAGTACCTCTGTGCTCTCAGGGCTCTGGCCTCCCCAGAAGTAGATCTTTGTTTTGATGTCATCAGACCCCGGGACATCTTAGCCCCCAGGTACAAAAGAGCAACTAGTGAGGGGGCCCTATGCAAGCCCCCTCGCAACATCTTTGTCTGCACTAACCCCCGGGGGAGTCCTTGGATTCTGGGAAAGGAAAGCTACTCACATCACAGTCACTTCTCCCCTTATTTTCTCCATGTCCAAGACGTTTTCAATGATTTTGATGCTGTTTTGCTCCCACTGGCCGGCTCTGGCCACCAGGAAAGGGGGGGGGGGTTAGGCCTCCTGTCCTCTAACTGTTTTTATTTTTGTAGACGCTTGCTCTTTTTGAAGTTAAACTCTGTGTTCAGGGCCAGTCTTCTGTCCAGCCCAAGGGATTCTCCTCAGGCTGGGATCACCTCCAGCAGTACCCCACAACCCTACTGGCAGAACATTCTTGACACCCAAACTCTTCAGGTCCCATAGCCTCCATGACCACTTGAAGGACATCTCTAAGATAGTTGATGACAGGAGGCGCCCTCTGATGAGGTGTTACCACTCTGAAGCCCAGTCCTCATACCCTCCAGGGGAATCCTTCTCTTCCTGGGTCCCCAGCAGATACACCACTCTACTGTCTCTCAGAAGCTGTACGGGGCCCGTGCCACAGGCCCTGGAGAGGTGAATCCACAGAGTCCCATCCAGGCTAAGTCCAGGGTGCCCCAGCATCCCCAAACAGTGGTTCTGTCTTTGTCAGGGTCCTGCAAGATCCATCTTTTCTCGATTCCTCTCTCCCCTGTGTTGAGGTTTTTAAGTCCGACAGGACATTTCAGAAGGAAGGTACGGGCATCTAATCCTGGGATGTCACATAATTACTCCATCCCCATCCCAATACTCCAGAACTGCATTTTGGGACATTTCAAAATGTTGACTCAAAGTGATCTATTAAAATACCTTCTCTGAAAGCTTAAGCTCTGCCACAGCTGTTGGTCCCTTCCATTCAAACCTTCAAAGGGGATCCCCCCCTGTGATTGGATCCAGAGGTCTGGCATTCTTGATTTGTCCTCCTCAAGATGAGATTTCCCAGGCCTGGTGCAGTGTAAAACGTAATTATGACATGCAGATTCTGCCCCATTCTTTATTTTCCTAAGAACAGGCCCAAGTACTGGCAAAGGGCCCTCCTGTGTGGGGAGGTCTTTGATCATCCAGCTGGCCAGCAGTGTAATTAACGTGGCACAGCAGAGGAAACTAAAGCCTGGAATCTATTTACAAGAAGAGTCAGATAAATATGGCAAATCCTCAAGTGACAGAAAGAGTGCAGATTTTAAAATCATTGAACCTGCATGTGTGTTCCATTTTTACCATTTGATCAGTGTGTCATACTAGTCTCTAGGCTTAAGTATAGCGAAATTGTACTTTGGTGCATATTTCGCCCATAATGTATAATACAGTAAGCAAATACTATTTTCAGTTAAGCGCTTCAGACTTCTATAATGAATATTCGCTTGCATTATAAAGCATATCCCTGGTCAGCACCAAACATTCTGCAACAGGCTACCTGTGCACCCACTGAGTGTTCATATGCAACCATACCAGACCCTCTTACCCCACCTTCACAGCAGTGGATCTTATTTTAAAAGGCGGACACTGGACGCTAGTACTCTCAATCCATTTTAATAGGGCTTACAACTAGTGAGACTCTGGTACTGAGACTCACTCATAACAGAAGTCCATAAACTAGGTGGTTAAAAAAAGAGAAAAATCCAGGGGGACTAAATGGAGCGGAACCCATTGCTAACAATCCAGATAAGACCTTGTTGAGACGTACGGATCATGTTTGCAAAAGTCGATTATATTTCTTCATTCCACGGGGCGTGGCTTCGCTGTGCAGCGAAATGGCCGCAAGTTAACATGGCTCCGCCGGCCGAGCTAATAAATCCGGCAAAAATCCGAACATAACGCCTAATGCAGGGAACCGCATACGGCGAAATAAACAGGGACAGAATCTAGCTGCATCGGTGCTTGTCCGACGGCTGTGACCCCGCGGAGACTGGGAAAATCGTTGGTGGAAGTTCTGAGCCGGCGAAGGGCCTACGCGACTGCTGCAGCCGGGACCTCGCGTGGCCGCTGGCCCAGCAGCGAGGACCGGCGCAGTCCGAGAGCAGAAGGCGCGATTGGCTGGGCTGGTAGGCTGCCCTCCCGGGTGGCTGAGACGGCCACAGAAAAGGAAGTGCGACGTGCCGCCGCTGCAGTGGGGGCCCGGAGGATGGCTGAAGATCGCGCCGCGCTTGCCTGAGATTGGAGGCGGCTGAGCCCCGACCCCGCCGGCGCGCGCGCCCAGAAGCCCAGGACGACACGAAGGTGGAAGAACGTATTCAGCTGTTACTGCTGGAAGCGGCGCACCATACTGGGCTACAGAGACGGACGCACAGAAACATTGGGCTGCTGCAGTAGGTAGACACTACGGCACTGTGGCCGGGCTGACCCTACGGGACATCGGCAAAGGTGTGTGAGACGGGAGCAGCGCGCGGGACGACCCTACCTGCAGGTGCTGTGAGGAAAACGAGGGGGTCAGGCTGCTCCGGCGAGGTGGTGGCGGAGACATACTAGCGTAAAAAGAAATTTGAACACTACGGAGATAGATCTTGCCGTGTGCTCCTGGGACTGCTGGCCCAGACTACACTTAGCAAGTGCGCCCACTGCACGGCGCCAGCCAATACTCCACGAGCATAGGGAAGCCGGACACGAGACAACCTAGGATCAATTTTGACAGAAAGTCCAACAAACCGGCTGATAATGACATGGGCGGTCGGGACCCTGCGGAGGACACGGCCGCTGGTCAGCCGCCAGAAGATGACATCCGATCGATGTTCCAAGAACTGAAAGCCAGCCTACAAGGCATAGATTCCAAAATGGATACGCTTGCGGAACGCATGGATAGAATCACTCAACGGATGGACAAGCAAGAGGGACGTGTGAGCGTACTGGAGACGAGAGTGACGGAGACTGAGGAGGGACAGACCGAAATGGAGAAGAAAATGAGAGGCATGGACAAAGTGTTGGCTGTAATCCAACAAAAGAACGAGGATTTGGAAGCGAGATCGAGAAGGAATAACATAAGGATAACGGGAATTGCTGAAACAACGGACATTCAAAATATGGAGCAATATGTAGAAACTATGATGAGAGACCTATTCGGGTCTGACCTGTCCCAAATGTTCCTTATTGAAAGAGCGCACAGGTCCCTGGGCCCCAGACCGCGGCCGGGAGCGCCGGCGAGGCCGATACTGGCGAGAGTACTCAATTACAGGGACCGAGATACGATACTCCGCCTAGCTAGAGAAAAGGGCGCCATTCAATATCAAGGGCACAATATTGCGATGTACCCTGACTTTACACTGCAAGTACAAGCTGCCCGTAGAGAATTTATCCCTGCAAAGAAAATATTTCAACAACTTGGGACCAAATATGCGCTGATATACCCGGCCAAGCTGCGTATCCAGGGACATGGCAAGCCAACCTTTTTCACAGACGCTAAAGCAGCACTGGCACATGCGAAACAAATGGCGAAGGAACACAAGCAGCAGAAGGCCTCGAGTGATGGACAGATAGAGGACAGACTCAGCGACAACGATTGAAACAACAGAGACTAGAATACATGCCGTTAAGCGGTGCAGAGCACGCGGGGTGTTGTGGCTCCAAGTACTGAAGATAACTGGTAAGATAGGAGCTCTGCTCTCCCGTGGAGGGGCTGTGTTGCTTTATGCACTTCGATAGCATCCCTGACAAAGATGCAGTCCGTTATTGTTGGGAGGTTCCTGAGTGTTTGAGTGTGGTGTTTAAAGCTTGGCCACCCAGCAACAAGTGCAGGGGAGTTTGCCGGCAACCTCACGTGCCCCATGGGATGATTCCCCTCTGTTGGTTACTAAATTTAGACTGTTTATTGTTCTGGGTTAAGGGTGGGGGTTACACAACCTGATTGGGGGGTTGGTGTGGGTGGGGGGACAGTTGCACTTTTTAGTATTTCAGAACTGCCACAAAAGGTACAACATTGCACGCACGATGGGGGTCTGCCATGTATTGCGATATCCTCCTACTTGCAGGGAGATGGCGCTCGGTTGCATCCGCATACGCTGACGAAACCCAGCGGTGCACATCCTCACATCCGGTGTGCGACCGGCTTAGATCTCTACGAATAGATATGTCACAGAAAACTAACATGAACTCACTAACATGCCTTACGTGGAACGTCAGAGGCCTCAATGATCGCAGAAAGACAAGACTGATCCACTCATATCTCACAAGGCATATGGTAGATATATGTTTTCTACAGGAAACACATCTGACAAGCACATCAGTGGGAATGCTTAAGAACAAAAGATGGGAGGTGGTAGTAGAGGCTGGCTATTCCAACTATTCCAGGGGAGTGGCGATACTCATGCGCAGGGGACTACACTGGCGAACACACAATACGATCGTAGACAGAGAGGGTAGATACATAATATTGCAGGGAGAGCTGTATCACACCCGGTAGCACTGGTTAACATCTATGGCCCGAACATAGATAGTCCGGAATTTTTTCAACACATATGGCAGAAGATACAAGCATTGGGGCACACTGCGGTTATGTGGGGAGGAGATTTTAACGTAGTCCTGTCGACACAGACAGACAGACAGGGTTCATCGCGGGTACATCACCCAAAGGCAGCAGCAATGCTACATGACATTATAGAGGATCTCCAGTTAATAGATTCCTGGAGGGCCATACACCCATCAGTCAGAGCAGGCACTTGTGTTACACACCATCGGAATGCGTGGTCACGCCTGGACTTTTGGTTGGTCTCTAAGGACCTTCACACCTGGCTGACAGAGGCCACACACCATCCCCGCAATTTTTCAGATCATGCGCCTGCCCAGATACGACTGTGCATACCTCCTGCATATGTCCAGCCGTTTGCCTGGAGAGTTCCATCTAGCGCCCTATTGGACCTGGTTTTTTGCGAAGAGCTGCGTAACAAGATGACAGAATACTTCACGCTAAATGAGGGCACGGTGGACTCGCCGGGCACGCTTTGGGAAGCCTTCAAGGCGGTCACGAGAGGTGATTGCATAGCACTTAAAACGGGTGTCCTAAAAGATATACGTAATACACTTAGCAGGCTAGAGCGAGAAATAAGAGAGCTGGAACAGTCGCAACTACTTGGCCCGTCCCCTGAGATCACAGCAAAGATAAGGTCTAAACTAACAGAATTCCAAGACGAAGCAGAGAGGGAGACGGCATATTTGAATAAGCATGCGCAGGCGAGGCGATACGGGGAGAGTGAGAGACCGGGAAAAACACTAGCAGGATTACTTAGCACACCTAGAGGGTCGACTTACATAACTGAATTACATACGGATGGTGGGGACATAGTTAGAACACCACCTGACATACTGAGTGTAATGTCCCTGTTTTATAAACGACTATATACCTCTCAAACGGACCCGTCGCAGGAGGACATAGTTGAGTATCTAGATGATATAGCACTGGCCTGGTTTAACAATGGTGCCCGTGAGTACATGGAGTTGCCAATTACGACAGAGGACGTTAAGCAAGTAATAAATAGTATGCCAATAGACAAAGCCCCAGGGGCGGACGGCTTAACGGCAGCATTTTATAAAGAATATGCTGACATCCTAGCCCCCAAATTACTACAGGTATACCTGGAATCAATGGAAACTGGTACACTGCCTCCGACGCTTCGTGAGGCCACTATAATAACCATATTGAAGTCGGACAAAGATCCGACCAACCCGGACTCTTACCGTCCGTTATCCCTGATAAACTTGGACGCCAAAATATACGCCAAGTTAATAGCGAATAGACTACAGCCCATGATACCCCAGATAGCTTTGCCAGACCAGTCAGGATTCGTACAAGGCCGCTCCACTACCCACAACCTGCGGACGATCTTTGGCATGCTCCATTACCTGGCCCCCCATGTGCAGACTACAGCGGCACTTTTGGACGCCACGAAATCGTTTGATTCATTGGAATGGAAGTTTCTCTTTACCTTATTGACACGCCTGGGTCTCAGCCCCATATTCATCAGACAGATCCAAATACTATATGCGAACCCGACAACGAGGGTTAAAATAAATGGGCAGATATCGGAACCTTTTAACATTACTAGAGGGACAAGACAGGGCTGCCCACTGTCGCCATTATTGTTTGCTATAGCCACAGAGCCGCTCGCGGCCAGGCTCCGGCAATACCATACACAGAGAAGCATTGGATTCACGTCCAGGGGACTTTTGATATCGATGTATGCAGATGACATGACTATATATCTGACTAACCCTAGGGACAACTTTGACACAGTGATGAGGGAACTGATACGGTATGGCGGACTGACCGGGATCCAGATTAACTGGAACAAATCTGTGATGCTTCCACTCACTGACACCACAGTCCCGTTTGACTCAGAATTTCCGATACAATGGGCAGAAGGGGAGACGAGATATCTAGGTATCCGAATAAGTAGATCTTTGCAGGAAATATGGACGGCCTCCTATGGTAGGGCAATGGACTGGCTGGAGAGCAAGATACCAAGATGGAAAGGACTGCCTTTATCTTTGACAGGGCGCATAGCTATTACAAAAATGGTAATACTGCCCAAATTTCTATACCCATTTGTGAACATTCCAATGCCGTTGAACGTTCATTTTTTTAAACAGCTACGTTCCAACATATTGGAATTAGTGTGGGCGGGTAAGCAACCCCGAGTCTCATGGAAAACATTGACGTTGCCATTCACACAGGGTGGGTTGGGCGCTCCAGACTTCGAGCTGTATGCCTACAGTGCACAAGCGCAGTTCTTACACTTTTGGCACCACCCTACACCATTCCAACCGCACGTGGCGATAGAAATAGACAGAATCGCACCACTCCCGCTTAACACGGCCATATATAAACCGTATAAACGCCCACACCAGGAAATAGACACAGTGGAGGCGGTTAGATGGGCGTGGAAAGGAATTGCGAAGAGGGCACGACAGGAAGTGCTTTATGCACCATCTATGCCCATAGGAGGTAACCCCCTACTGAGCCCCCTGCTAGACAAGGCAATTACAATGAGGGCGAAATCACACAAACTAGAGAAAGGGACCGACCTATTTCCAGATGGCGAATTTCTAACACTAACGCAGATGTGCGGTCCACAGACGCCCACCGCGTCAGATATGCTCTTATATTACCAGTGCAGAGCAGCATGCAGATCCAGATATAAAGAGTTTCCAAGCGCGCCGCCTACCCTGCCTGCGCTGGAGAATATCTTATCGAACTCATCACCCCGAAAACTTATCACACGCATCTACAGCATCACACAGGGGGAATCTCCAATCACTTATGTTACCTCCAAAGTGGAATGGGAAAAAGATGCTGATTTAACAATTACTGACAAACAATGGCAGTTCTGCTGCTCTCAGCTGAAATATCTCTCACCGAATTATAGATTGCGACTTATCCACTTTAACTTCCTGCATAGATTATATCGCACACCGTCACAGTTGTATCGCATGGGCCTGCACCCAGATGCGAGGTGTTGGAGATGCGGAGCTCAGAACGCCACGTTTACTCACCTGGCTTGGGATTGCGGAACTATAGCGCAATATTGGGCAGACGTCTTTAGGCACATGGGACATATAATAAATGCCTCACTACCAGCAGCGCCGCTGATGGCGCTGTTAGGGTAAGGTACAAGAAATTCCGAAAGAACACCGCAAACTCACGGCCATGATGCTGCTGCTAGCGAAAAGGCAGGTGGCCATACACTGGAAGAACCAGAATCCTCCTGCGATAGCTGAATGGGTCAGGGCTGTAGCATATTGCAAGGATCAATTGTCTGTCTTCTGGGAACTAATGCCAAGTAGATCCAGACCATCTGACATATGGGAACCATTTGCCAATTGGTTGCGCTTGGGTGGAGCGGACCTCCAGAGGGACTAGGATAAGAGGGGCGGCGGAGGAGATCTGTCAGGTCGGACACCACTGGCAACATGATTGGAGGTGGGACATGGGCTTGCCACTGTGCACAGACTAAATGGGATGTAAACTGTTGATTATGCAAAGACTGGTAGAGTGTAAACGACATGGCAGATTGATTGACAGGTACTGAAGGGGCTTGCCTCTTGATCGGATAGAATGGCAGAGGGGGGAGGGGGGGTTAATAGGTTTAAGTTGGTTTTAATGTTTAGATGCAAATGATTGCGTTGCAGTTTGTTATCAAAACGAGGATGCATACTGGTCGAAATCCGCTGCCTGCCCTCCGGGTTGTTGGCAAATAAAGCTGTGTACCTTCACCCAGACAGATAAGCCGCCGGCCTCAGAGTTGTAGGCAATTGGCAGTGTAACCTGAGAAGTATGCAATAAAAACTTTTTTTTTAAAACAAGGAAAAAAATAAAATAAATAATTATTTCTTCATTCCACTATTCTATTTATTAATGTGTAGGACAAGCTGGTGACATGACATTAAGTTTTAATCCATGATTTCTATTGATATGAGCTGTGCAACATTATTATAAATAGGTCATTAATTTAAAATTCAGTTTGATATTTTCTCATGACTAACTGAATGCATTGTGCTTAGGTGTACATTTATTTGAAAAGTTTTATAAATACATATTTCTCATTTAAAGCCACAAGGGTAGGTAGACGCGTAGTTCAAAGGGTGATTGAATTTCATATAGGTATTTGTTTTTGAAATCGTTTGAAGTTATAATGCAGTTGGCGAAATCTTAATATCTGCATTTATCCCAAAGAGTTTATATGAGAGTAATTTAATTATAATGAATTGTAATTGAGTGTTATTGTTTCAGGGACTGTTCATAAAAAGAAAAGTCTCAAACTCAGTGTAAGTTCAAACCTAGATTGTGATAGGTTGTGAATCTGGATTAATTTTGTGTAACAGAAAAAGAACTGAATGTTTCTCTCAGAATACTATTCATTGTTGAGTTACCATCTTAACATCCAATGCAAGACAGAGCTTCTATTTTTTTCTTTCACTGCAGGAGGAAGTTTGAAAAAAGTTATATTTCAATACAGATCAGGATCTAGCACGGTCATTACCCCCAAACCTTACTGTCTCCACTTAAGAAAGTCAACATGAAGGTTCTTTCATGTCAAAATGTTCTTCTCAAGCCCCAAACGGTTATTTTATTGGAGGGGCAACATAATGTGTATGAGCAACATTACTTCTGTTCAAGGTGCAATCTACAACATTAATATATCGTACTGCTACACTATTAGCTTTACAACAGCATTACTGGGGGGCTCAGCCTGGTCAATCACACTTTTCTGTCTGATGAATCTGCATCCCACCCCCAGTGATTTGTGGGACATGCTCTGTTGGTGGGGAAACTAACAGAGAGTTAGAGGGTGCTGCCTGAACGAGCAGTGAGCCAGCATATCATCACATATTTAATGCCATGAGATTATCCTTTATTGGAGCTAACCGGGATCAAGAAGGTGGGCACAGTATGAGTGAGGCCCTTGAGGTGGGGGCTCGGCTAATGGGAGCAGCATGCCTCTGGCATAGCGGGCTGACATGTTAATACTGAATGGAATTGAGATGGGAGGCTTTCCGAGAACAACCTTTGTGTGCCAGACTGACCAGGCCCCACATACAGCACAAGAAACAGATCTTAGCGATTAACCTGTGGGCAGAGGGAGGCACCAGCAAGGGGAGGTTTAACCAAACAGAGAAACTGAGGCATTTGTTGCTGTCAGGAACAATGCTATTGTTAAATGGCAGATCAGAAACCTGAGCTGGGTTGGAATGGCAGACAGCAGGCTACAGAAGTCAAACTAGATTTTTAGATCAATGTCTGGATGCTAAAGGCCTATTTTGGGCTTACCAAGAGTTTACAAAGGTGCCATGGTGCTGCTGTCTCCCTTGTGTGCTATAAGCTCTATCTTGTCTGCTTTTTCCCTTTATCAAGCTCCCCCATTCTTTATTTTGCTTCTCCCTAATGTGCTGCTACCCCCGCACTCACTCTAGGTTTCTTCCCACTAACGCATGCTCCCTGTTGCTTCCCTACTGTTGCTTCCCTATACCCCACCCACACGGCACCTCCACAGCAAAAAACAACGCATTGGCTCTACTTCAACATTTAGTGCTAAAGGTGAGCGTAGATGCGGAGTCCCGTTTAAGGGCAGAGAAAAGTGGGCAGAGTGCTTAGATGAGGACCGTTGAGGAGAGTGAGGCTAAGTCGGAAATGGGAGAGAGGCTGGCCTGAGCTATAAGAATGTCAGAGGAAAGAATATTTTGTGATCGTTTGTCACGATATAGTCAGAGATCATAGTGGGCAGGGGAACGGAGGAACGACGTTCCCAAGCTTTATTAGTTTGATTAAAACAGTTCCCATACTTTGTATTTAATTAACAACCATTCCTGAATGGTTAAGTTGCCACAGGTTGAAAGGGGAGAAGAATATAGTATTTTGTTCCAACCTGTGCACATGTTATGTGATCTCGTTCACAATAAAACATTATAGCAGAAAAAGAAAGGGGAGAAGAAGGGACTCCTCTACCATTAAGATAAAGAAGAGAGAGGCAACTAAAGTGATTGCATTAACCAACCAAGCTGTCATACCAGAAGAATGCATTTACCACAGAATAAATTTAAGCCCAATTTATTTTTCATTTGAGTTTTATACAATACATTTTAAATGAATTTACCTGTAGGTGAAAGGTCAAAAACGAAGTTACAGAATATTTTGTCATTTTTAGCAATATCTCTGACCCCCATGCCCTACTCGCTGACCACAGCCATAGTTCCCATACTTTTCTTTATGCACATCAACCTCTGGATATAGTTATCTTTTCAGGCCAATTTCTTATAGGTATGAGGAACAAGAAAAAAATTCTTGCATTTGTGTTCACTGCTAAGGGTCTAATTGTTTGAGGGATAGCTGGCGTAGGGTTGGACGCCCTCGCCCTCTGTGTCCTGTGCCTGTGCTTTGCCCACTGCTCCGGCATACCTTGGCAGAATAGTTCATACGCCCACACTTCGAGCAGCCTTTCTCTTGTGCCGGGCACACATTGGGTGTCCGGTGTGTCAGACACAGTTGCCGCATCCTTTTTCAGATTGCTTGGGTGTTGTGGTACTGCAGGGCCGGACCGCGTGTCTCTGGATGGCATCAACTTCCTCCTCTTTGACTTTCATCACCTGGGTTGCGCCTGCCGGGACTGCTTCTCCAACTCGTGGGATCTCGCCAGTATCAGGATGTTGTCCAGAGAGATGCCTGGCTGTCGCAGTATTAACTTCCTGAGGACTGATAACCGGCAGCCATGGATCAGCTGGGCCTGATTTCGTCCGGTTGATTGAAATTGGTACATGGGCTTGCCAATTTGCACAGCTGTGCGTAGAAGATGACCAAGGATTTGTCATTGGCTTGCTGGGCCTTCCTCAGTTTTAATCTCTCATAGTCGGGGTTGAGTTGGGGATCAAAGTGGCGGTTCAACGCCACCACTGTGGCGTCATTCATTGTTTCCTCCAATGTTAGCGAGGTGTTCGAATAGGTCATATAGTTCTGCGCCTCCAAAATGGAGCATCATGGATTTCATCACCGCCTCATCTGTTTCACGCATGGCACGGAAGTAGTGTTGCAGCTGCCTGATCCATTGGAGCGAGCTGTGGCAGGATCTACTAATTGGCTGAATGGGGGCATTGCTGTGACAGAGGAATGCATGCAATATGCAGGGGCGGGTGGTGCGGCGTTCTGCTGTTGACCCGACACTGTTTGTGAAAGTGTGCATTCCTACGCGCCACTCACTGCTTCATGGAAGGCCCCTTCCATTCAGTGTGTTGTCTGCGGGTGCTAGCCTTTGGTGTGGTTCTTCCTGCCGCTGGCAGGAGGGTATGTCCTTTTCTGTGGCCCAAATGTTCACTGGGGGTCCTGCTGTGTCACTCCTTTTCTATTCTGGCCCACCCACTCACATGCCAGCAGTCACCAGTGTTGGTCTTCTTCTTTTCAGTGACTTTTGTGGGCCTAGTACTTTCTTTCCTTTTGTTTAGGCTCGCACTTTCCTGTGCTTGTTGACTGGCTTTGTGATGCCTATTCGCCTCTGTTCGTGTGCCCCCAGGGGAGTCCACCTCGGTTCTGGCTCACCAGATGGTGTCTTTTTATTATTATATTTTTGTTTTCTTCACTGGGTGCCTTCACTGGCCAAAAATCCTCGTGGCATAGACCGTCTTCACACCAGGTGCGGTGTGTTTGTCAGTCCCCAGGTGGTGGTGGTGCCGTTGTTGTCTCTGCCCCCGCCGGGCATGTTCACTAACCTGCGAGTTGCGCCGCCCATATGGGGGGGTTTCTTCTTTTTTTCGTTGCCATTCAGTTGATCGCGGGCACACTGCGCCGGGCGGTCTTGCGCCCCGGAGCTCGGCACCTCTCACCTGCGGGCAGGGCACTTCGTTCTCTATCCAGCCACCAGTGCACCTCGCAGGTCACCTGCCTGCCACCGGAGTGTACACCTGCTGCACGTGCCTTCGCAGTGTAGGGCTGAGTTCCGCTTCAGCCACCAAAGCCCTCAGCACACGTTGTTTTTGCCCTCCTCGTCATCAGTGTGAGGTACGGCGCAGGACTCGGCAAGGCTGCAGCATAAATCGGGGGACAGCAAACAACGGGACAGGCACACTTTATTGCAAGAGGTATCGCGGAGTGAACCACGAGCTGTCACTCCGCCTTTTAGTTATACCCTCGGGCTGGCCTGGCCCTTGGGCTGTGAGGTGCGATATACTGTATGGTAGAGGCCAGGTGGTACTCTACATCTGTCACACTTCCCGACAAGTTTTTCTTGTTAACTGTAGTTGTATTTTACTATTGGTATATACAATTGTCATGACTTACATTTGTTGCATTTCTATGTGCTGAGATTCTGTAGAATCAGACTGTCTGTATGTAGGACGACAAACCTTGCAATAAAAATATTTATTAAAAAAAGCTATCATTGAGGTATTGGTGCTGTGGAGATTGGACTATAAGAATTCTCTTCCCTCCAGTCTACCAGAAACCAACTTGGCTCTTCTCGCAGCAGTTCTTCATGCAGCGGCTCGTTTTGTCTGAGGCTACAGCAAAGTTTACCACATCACTCCCATCCTGCTGACTCCTAGTTCAAAACGGATTGCATCATGCACAAAGCTCTAAATGACTCTTCTCCCTCTTACCTAACCGGAAAACTGAAAATCTTTGGTGTTCAACATGATTAGAAGCCCAACAAGGGTTTGAAACTCTCTCCCTCCAGCTCTTCGCACAACCCCATGTCATGCCACCTTTAACAAGCATTTGCAATGCAATCGGTCTCACATTTGTGAAAGTTAGAACTATTGGCTTTGTAAATGACAATGTTTTTTACTTATGTTTTTTGTTTGCAGTGGAGTGATCATTTAGATAACGAGAGTTAGAGCTATTGGCGTGGTAAATGTAAATATTTGTGTGTTCTGGACTGGAGTAGATGTATTTGGTGTGTAGAGGATTTATGTGGTTACCATCCAGATAATGTGAGCATTTAAGAAGCAGAGGTACAGTTAGGATGGATGGGTTAGTGGAATGACAGCTGTTTGTATGAATGCTTGAATGGATGGATAGCTGTATGAGTACATGGATGGATGTCTGGTTGATCAGATGAATAAAAAAAGATGGTAGGTGATGCATGGGTAGGATAGTTACAGATGGTTCGTATGGAAACAGAAAGATGGATACATAAGGAAAATATTAATAAAAAGGAAATGTTAGTACTTTATTGGACGCTCGGTCAAGACTGGATGATATATCAGGTTATATGGTGGTCCAGATAGCAACAAACGTAAAATCCCATTTACATTTCAGAAGTTGTTGGTGGTTTTATGCCCTTACCCCGAAAATATGCTTCCTTTTCAGCTGCTTGGATGCCTGTCTGATCTGCACACTTCCAACACAGTATTACACTTAGGCACAGGTTTAACCAATTCAAATCTGAAATGCTGTGTCCCATCAAACCTTACAGGAGACGGTTACTAATTGTGACTGACGAAGGAAAAGTGTGATGACTGGTCCGATTTAAAGCACTTGCATGTGGTGTTCTACGCGTTGCAAGGACACGTTGACAATGTCCTGTTGATGAACGCAAGTATGTCACTCTGTGGCATTGAGACTGCCAAATATAGGTCTATTTGTAAACTCTCTGATGCACACAAAAGGCATGCTGCACATTTCCAGAGCCTTGTAACTTGTAACCTTGTGAGGGCGAGGAAGGGATGGCATGAGGTGGTGAAAAATCTAGGTGTCTTGGTTGACTCGGCTCTCAGCTTTCAGGCCCAAACTAAGAAAGTGGCAGGGACTTGTTTTGGTATACTACGGGGGCTCAAACCGCTGTTGGGTTTTTTCGATCCACCCATCAGGCAGGTTATTGTCCAGGCCTCTGTTTTGTCGAGACTGGATTACGCCAGCTCGCTATACCTGGGAGCCAACAAGACTGAGATTTTGAGACTGCAGAGGGTCCAAAATGCAGCTGCCAGAACTCTCCTCGGCCTTCCTAGAACCTGCTCCACCACCAGTGCTATTCGTCGGCTACACTAGTTGCCGGTGGCCGGACGAGTGGAGTTTAAGTCCCTCTGCATTGCTTTTAAGATCTTGAATTTTTCCTCTCCTGGCATCTTGGCCAACCTGCTTTCATCATATACTCCCACCCGCCAACTCCGCTCATTTGGTCATCATCTGGCGGTTGTTCCCCGGGTAAGGAGGATCCGTGCTGGTGGGCGCTCTTTCCGCACACTGGCAGCTAAACTCTGGAACTCACTTCCTATACACATTCGCCGCATCGATAATTACCTGGCTTTTCGTAAGGCTATTAAGACCCACCTCTTCCCTCCACCATAGGCCTCTTTCTGTCGATAGCCTCCCCTTCTGTTTGCTATTAGCGCTGGGACGCCCCTTTGCTGGGGCAGCTGTGCGCTCTATAAAACTACATAACATAACATGACTGGCACAGCAGGGGCAGCATTACCATCTTTTTGTTCTGAGTACTGCAACATTTCCAACTGAACCTTCACAGCAGCTTCCCAGTATCTCTCTAGTACTTACTTGATTGCAAGACCAAACAAAAGATAAGTCATTCTGAATGTTTAATGTACTGCTTTAGTTGATGGCCTAGGTAAAACTTCTTATTCTCTCACCAAACAACCCACCCATACATTCACTGAAGCGCTACAGAGAAGAAATAAGGCTGCACTGCGCTCTGAGAAAACAGTAGTCTAGCCTCAGATATCAGAAGTATAACTATACCTAAAGCACACTCCAGAAACAGCCTTGTATGCCTAACAAAGATGCAGTATAGTTTCAGGCTCGTGATCAGCCTGTATTGCAATAAAAAGCATTTTTGCCGAACATGTGATGCTGTACCTGCCCAGAGAGACCACCGCCCCTGCCCTAAACGAACAAATGGAGCTTCGAGGCCATATGCGTCTCACCTGCTGCTGCAGCGGCCTGAACCCTGTGGGCTCCAGCAGTCGCCAGCCGGACTGCAGCAACTCGGCCAACCTTGGAGGCGGAAGGAAGGCAAAAATGGAATTCTTTGGACCAACTCAGCACCCATTCAGTGTCATCCTAAGGGCGCCATATTAGTTAAGGTACTATCAACACTTAAGGTAATCAGTGTAGGATGCACCATCGTGGTGAAGGGCTCACAAACCTAATACTACGGCAGCAACATGAAACAAGCAATGGCGAAAGAAACGAGACGACTTGTACAAGAGGCACTGTCATATGGAGGGCAGACTTCATGCATTTACACTCACAGCGTCCAGGCGAGCCCCCACTCCTTTATTCTCACCACTGACTGATGAGAGAAGCAGGGGGGAGTTGCAGAGACTGGGAGTGAGAGAGATGAAGGGTCGGAGGCGCTACATACGAGCTGCAGTTTTCATTTGTTGCGCACACACACCGTGATAAAGCGCAGCGTGCCGCGCTGCAACAATTTGAAACAAGCAGTGACTGGTGGAAAGCAAAATTTAAAAAAAGAGTTCTGCCAAACAACACATAAAGAATGCAATCGTATGGAAACTTTAATTGGCCAGTGCTCCTCAGCCTTGAAGGGAAGTGAGGTATCAGCTGCAGGAACGAGTTAGGAGGCAGCAAAGAAGAGCGATGCTGCAGTGAGTCTATGGTAAGCAGCAGGCGGGAATAGAGTAGTATTATTGATTACAGCATGTCTTGCAGGCAGTGCATGCGCGCTGCCTAGGCTCGACCTAAAAAGAAATTCAAAATCTTTCTTCTTGAAAGACATTTTGGCTACTACTATGCTAGCCCTTACACTTATCACCTTGGACCCAACCTTGTCGATTTTATGCTTTCAAAATAATTTTGCTTATATGTTTGCACTTGATTACTGTTCGAACCTGCCCTTTAGTTCCTTGTAAATTTTATGCTGTTTGCCTTGTTTTTGTTTGTGGGGTTTGCTCTTGACGACTGTTGAACCTGTTCTCTTGTGAAGCACTCTACTGCCCATGGGCCATGTTAGCACTATATAAAACGGAATCAATAAAGTACTCTTAAATTTCCTTTAAATGTCTGCCTGGTTTACTGACGTGCACTTACTTCACTTTGCTTTTCAGTGACTTCAAGATTTGCTGATTTGATTTGTTTCAGTTTGCTTTCATGTGACTATGGGACTTACTCCAGTTTGCTTTCATGTGACTGTCTTATTTGCTCTAGTTTCTCATTAGAGAGTCTGTTCATTCAATTAAAGGATTTTATGTGGCTATGTATACATTTTGAGGTGGCGCTATTTCAAGTGTCTTTCTTAGGGTGCTATCTAAATGCAGCCTTTGTGAAAAATGGTTCTTCTCACAGCAGGGACACAACACAGTGGAAGTTTTACTGCTGGCTGTAATCAACCTCCGTGAAGTAGTAATCTGGCACAGACGAAAGGAAAGCATGACCTAGAAACGTCCTTATCTTGCACAACAAGTGTGGTCCAACTACTTTTCACACCTACCAAATGGCAGTGTTAAGGAAGACCTAATCAGTAATGCCTAGCTAACAAAGCCTTCATGGAATTTCTAAAGGTAGCCCTGTATCCATATGCCCCACTTAAGCATCAGGATCACTACTGTATGAGCATAAACGTAATATTGAGCAACTGTTCATCATGTTGTGTTTTAACCGTGACTTCATGAGCCATGCAGTTGTAAAAACACTGGCTTTTGCACTTAGGCAGAGTAGGGTAAAAGTCCATGAGCTGTTTATTCTTGTAGTTTCTCCTTTGTTTTTAAGAACTGAAGGATCGGGTAGATAAGAGGTAGTTAAGAAAGGACGACAAATAGCGGAAGTCAAAACCGCACCTTTCCTCAACACTGTGAGAATGTATTCATGCTTTGATAAGATTCCTGTCAGTGTTTTCCTTTAGCTTAACTTACAAATTTTACTTTGTGCATACATGTCT
This sequence comes from Calotriton arnoldi, assembly GCA_963921515.1. Taxonomy (NCBI): domain Eukaryota; kingdom Metazoa; phylum Chordata; class Amphibia; order Caudata; family Salamandridae; genus Calotriton; species Calotriton arnoldi. The sequence continues at coordinate 1,239,790 of CAWUFW010002811.1, read as the reverse complement.
GACTCAAAAAAGGATTGCGCCAGCTGTGTCTGGCAGAGTATACTTGAAAGCCAAATGCTTTGTTTCTCTTAGTTGGAAGCCAAATGCTATGTATTTCTCAGGCTTAAGCTTAAATATATATCCTCATTCTCCCGTCTCGATCATCTTCTCACCCATCATACCCAGGTGGAGGCTTTTAAAGCAGCGACACACTACGCGCGGGATTTCTGATCATTCACCGGTAGGAGCCTTACTAAAAGGACCAATGTTCAATGCTGCCTCGGACCCCAAGTTGGATCCCTGGTTTCTTCGAGACAGAGACATCAAAGAAAAGTTTAACACAGCCACTGAATTATACTTTCAAGAGAACCTGGGATCAGTGATATCCGCCTGTGTTCTGTGGGAGGCGTTCAAGGAAGTTATCCGGGCCCAGGCCCAGGCCCAGGCTCTCATAGGAGGGAAAAAGAAAGCTATCAAAAAGGATTGTGAGGCTATTGAGAAGGACATAAGGGACATCGAGGCTAGAGTGGCCACAGAGGGGAGAGGGTGACTTACGCCATCAGCTGCATCTTCGTCAACAAGACTTGCGGCTCTTGACCGAAAATGTGGCGCGCTCTCATACACTGGCGACGCAGCGCTCACTGTATGATGTGAGTGACGAGGCTAACAAACTCCTGGCCTGGCTTGAGAAGAGGGATAGAGACCGTTCGTGGGTGCTGAGAGTCACAGATGAAGAGGGAGTTCTGCAGACTACAGGCGAGGCAATTGCTGATGCCTTTGCAACTTATTACGAAGAATTATACATGTCCTCAGGTAGCAGGACGGGCTCTGAATGTGAATAACTACTACGCGATATTCCCCTCCAGATATTAGCGGATGATGCATTGAAGACATTCGAGGCGGACCCGACGGAGGACGAATTGGTGCTCGCCCTTCGGGAGCTTCAGTCTGGCAAGGCGGTGGGGCCAAAGGGCTTACCCATTGATTTGTTTAAGGGATTAACGGCCAAGATAGCGAAGTCAATGCTGGATATGTTTCGAACAGCGCTGATTAAGGGCTGCCAGCCAGAAGACCAACGTATGGCTACGATAGTGGTCATTCATAAAAAAGGGAAACCCCCAACTGATTGTGGCTCATACAGACCCATTTCCTTGCTGAACATAGAAGCCAAGATACGGGCTAAGACACTGGTGACGCACTTAAGCAAAGTCATAACCTTCATCGTACATCCGGATCAATCAGGCTTTATGCCAGAGGAATACTCGCCTCAATTTAAGAAGACTCTACGGCATGCTCCATATAAAGGGCCAGCCAGGCGCATATTCAGCATTATTGATGGCTCTTGATGCCAAAACGGCATTCAATAGTATTGAATGGCCCTATCTTTTTGCCACTTTGACTAGGCTAGGCTTTGGACTGAAATTCTGTGGATGGGTGAAACTGTTATACCAGGACCCTATGGCACAGGTGTGGGACAATGGGATGACATCCTTCTCCCATGAGTTGCAGAGGGGAACCCGACGGGGTGCCCTCTCTCGCCCATGACTTTTGCCTTGGCCCTTGAACCACTCGAAGCCTGTATTCGCAAGGACCCACTGGTGTGGGGAGTCAGGGCCAGTGGTGGCTGGGAAGAGCACATCTCCCTGTACGCTGATGATGTATTACTCTATGTTACAAGGCCCTATTTCTCAGTGGCAAGGATATTGAACTTCTTTGATCTCTTCGGTAGTTATTCTGGATACCGTATCAACTGATCCAAGTCTATCATCTTTCCCTTGTCGGGGCTGATGCCATGGTTCCCGGCAGACTATACAGCACGGGTAGTGACTGAGGGCTTCCAGTACCTCAGGATCTATGTCACTCGAGACCCGCACACTTTTATTCAAAGGATCTTGTTTCCCCTACTGGAGAGGCTCCATAGTGATATGGCACACTGGCGCACCCTGCCATAGTCTCTGATGGGCTATGAGCCCCAATGTACCTCAATATAGGCCTAGGTAGCTGCAAGACCTTTTACCTACATTTGTCCTACCTTGCTCTGCATAACAGCTCTGGCACTGACCTTTTTCCTAGTTACGTGCTGAATAAATGTTGTGTGGTTTTCTACAAAAACTAGCCTCATTAATTATGCATGAGGATTCTTAGCATCATATCTTAATCCCCTGCCCAGGACGTACACAGCAGGATTACCATCTTACGTATAATAACTCTGTACAAAAGTCACCGCTATCGTCATCCTTGGACGACAGGCCCACAGTACCATTACACATCTAGGTAGAACCCCTGAGGGTACCTGTTTGGTATAAAAGAACCACGTCTTCACTGGGCAACCAGAGGGGAAGCTTCCATGCTGACACAAGATGCTTAGATTCCTGCACGCAGAATCTACAGCACGCAGTGGTCTGACATCCCTTGCGGGGTGTCCAACTCGAGACCAAGATGGGGTCATTCGTTCTCTCCCATCAGGTAATGGGGTTAGTGGTTTCCTAAGGGATTCTAGGCTTTACACTCACATACATGCTAGGTACACTTAGGTACACTTAGATAGGGTCCGCCTAGTAGGAGTACGCATGATTACTGCCATGTATCTATATGCCTGCATAAATTCATTGTTTTAGCACCATGGTAGAATTCTATATTTTATTTACTCTGTTGGTGCTCATAATCTTATATATCTGTTTCTGTGTAATGATTGTCGCAGCAAACATGTTTTATACTAGAATGACACTGGTTCAATATATGCTTACTGAAAACGTCCCCATCGTTAATTCTGTGTATCTCTCTGAGACCAAGTGAGCACGAGTGACTGAGGGAAAAGTAGTGTACTGTTTCCACGATCCCTGAAGGATCAAGGGTTGTCATGTTCGATAGTTGCCAGAAACTATTCTCTCCTTGGTAAGGTTAGGGGGACTATAGTGGCACTGTGGGCTAGCTGGTTCAAAGGCTAACATACCCTTTCGGGTGTCTGAAATCAGTCTTGGCACCAATCCCTTAGTTTATGTTGTCTAAACGTGCAGATCCTATATAGATTTGTAGGACCTACACGACAAGGCAGAGCTGCGCTCTACACAATGATGGCCCTCCCACGCTTTATATACAGGCTTCAAAATACATCCTATCCGATCCCAGTGGATTTCTTCAATAAAATAGATCATGAGCTTCATTTGTTCCTATGGAACGGCGATGCCCCGCGCATCGCACTAGGCAAATTGCAAAGAAGAATATATGATGGGAACTCGCGATTCCAAATGTCAGTGCATACTACTGAGCATCACAGTTGTTGGTGGTCAATGAGTGGGTCTTCTCAGATCGACAGGAGCCAGCCTATCGGGTTGATAGTGATGCAATGGGGAAAGGTGGGCACGAAGCTATCCTCTACCATAAAAGAATTGAGAAACAATTGCCTTGGCACACTGGGACAGTGGTCCGAAGTTTGAGGGAGGCCCTGGGCAGACTGGGTAGGACTGACCTGCTCACGGCTCTGACTCCTCTGTGGCATAGTGACCTGCTTCATGAGGGGGGCGCCTTGGCAGGCTTGTCTTGGTGGGCGCTACTGGACATAGAACATTTGAGGGATGTGTGGAGAGATTGGTCTCTGATAAAGTTAGATGTCCTCCGTCAGGAGTATGAGATGGCAGAGACGGAGTACTGTCGGTGTCTCCAACTGCGACACGCGCTGCTGGTACAAGTCCTTGAGGGCAAGGACCTACCAGACGCTTCGCCACTAGAGGACCGTTTACTAACTGAGCCTATACCCGACAAAGGGATTTCCACTATCTAATGGAAGATAATTAATAAATCCCCATGCCTACTGGGCCCCTGAGACACGCTTGGACTGAAGATCTTGATGACATTGTTGATGATAATGACTGGATTGAGGCTCTCTAGGGTCCACGTGAAATAGCTATTCGAGCTAGGTACAGCTGAGGATCCTGCATAGGACATACCAATCACGCACTCTGTTACATAAAATTGGAAGATCCAACACGTCATTGTGCATTAGAGGCTGTAACCAGGAGGGTACCTTCTTTCATATCTGTGGGACTGCCCGGTGATTCAGGCATCAGGTGGCTGAGGTGATGTCCAGGGTTATGTCCTTGAGAGTACCCCTTGAAGCTAAATGGTGAGGGGTGAGGAAGACTTGCCTAATTATCAGACAATATGGCTGGCGATGGGAGCCGGAGTAGCAAAACGCGATATCGCAAGACGGTGGAGGCGCGAACAGATTGGGAATTCGATCTTGATTGGTGTCAGAGAGCGGACGAGGTGATATATCAGAGTCGTTGCTGCCCCAGGAAATGGGAAAAGATATGTAGGGGCCTGGAGAAAATTCAGGGGTTTTGGGGAGGGGGCCAGTTCAGTGATGGATCCGGGGTTGTGTAATCTTAATTTTGACATGTATACTACTACAATTACTTTGTGCACTTCTCCAGGTCGTGACAATATTGAGGATGTTTCGATTCCAGTAATATTTGTCCACAAGATATGTTTCTTAATGAAATTTCACATTATGTATACAGCTGTGCTTCTATTTGTCCTGCACTGTATGATGAGTGTTATCTTTATAAACAGATTTACAAATAAAAATATACATCCACAACTGTGTTTAATTGCTGTCTCTCATTAACAGACAAGTGTACCTGATTTGTGCGTTCTCACTACGTTCCAGCAACAAGAATGCAGACAACATGCTTGCACTGTTTGGGAAAGCTGTCTAATCCTCCATCTTGTGCCATGCTAGACAGGAGGCATGCAAAGTGGATCCCACTGGTTTCAGTACTCCGACTCATATACACACACACACACAGACACACACACACACACACACACACACACACACACACACACACACAGAGGCCTAGTACTATACATATGCTACACACATGTGGTACATGCTCCGCACACACAATGTCAGAGCAAGGTGCTGAGTTTTCATATCACAGTAGAACTTTAGGTAAGAGGGGCCTGTAGCCCACACCCTCACTGATACAGATAAAAACAGTCCGGTCTACTACGGAACATCATAAAACACTATATGCTACCACCATTGCCTTATGCACTAAACCTAAAACAAAGAAAATAGTCTACTGTCTGCTTGGAGTGCATTATTTAGTGTGCCCCACCAGGACTCAGCACAGGTCCTGGACATCGTATTTTCAGGGACAGGCCAAGGTTTCCGCAAACATGCTACATTAGTGTGACGTCCGGGCCAAAATAAAAAGCCAGGAAACCAGATAAATACGCAGTCAGGCACGCAAAGCAGGGTTACACACCCATAAACCATGAAGGTGACATTCATGTACTGATGTAGTTTAGATTTCACCTAGATTCAGGAAATTACCATGTCTACATACACTAAAGATGAGTAGTGACATTTTAGTTAGAGAAAAACATATATTTGACTTAACATGATGAAATTAAATAAGTGTGATAAAGAACAAATCAATGGAGGTATCATGATTTGATTTTATCAAAGGGAGGATTGATGTAGTTTAGATTTCACCTAGATTCAGGCGTTGCTTTGTTTTTGTGTTTCAGACAGACTGCATTTTAAAAATGGCACGCAGATTTTGGTGCAAGTGAAAAACACATGGCAAGTGAAAACATGAAATGAGACATGGTCAAAATGCTTTCAGACTGAAATGCTTTCATTTAAAACCCATGCTCAATTAATTAATCCAGGGTGGTTAAAATGTGTTTAGTTTAGATTTAACCTCACTATAGAATGTACATTTAATTTAGAGAATGTTTTTTTTTTTTACTTTTAAAGTAGCACATAATTGTGCTGAAATAACAGGTATTTTGCAGAGTAGAGAAGCACGTGACTTCAGTTTGCTTTAGCAGCAGTTCACTAACCTTGAGATAAGGAATGGAATGTTTCCTCCCGTCTCCTGAATGCTTGTTTCCGGTCCAGGGAAGACATGGCTTGGCAGTTCGGGCTGGACTGTTCCCATGAGGCACAGGGTCAGACTGATTTGCATATGGCCATGTCTGAACTGGGGTGGCAGAGTGAGCTAAAGAATGATGATGGATTAAACCCAGATCAGTTGACTGGGGGTGAGTGCTTGCAATGTTGAACACTCCGTCCATCATCCCCTTTGGTTTTGCTATGTTCGCCCTAAGTTGGCAGGGTATGCCCAGACGTGGGTCCCTTGCTCACTTTGCCACTGGATTCAAGATAGCCTGGCTGATGACGGCTGTAAGCCAGAAACCGGTCCCAGGATGCTTGTTTCCGGTCCAGGGAAGACATGGCTTGGCAGTTCGGGCTGGACTGTTCCCATGAGGCACAGGGTCAGACTGATTTGCATATGGCCATGTCTGAACTGGGGTGGCGGAGTGAGCTAAAGAATGATGATGGATTAAACCCAGATCAGTTGACTGGGGGTGAGTGCTTGCAATGTTCAACACTCCGTCCATCATCCCCTTTGGTTTTGCTATGTTCGCCCTAAGTTGGCAGGGTATGCCCAGACGTGGGTCCCTTGCTCACTTTGCCACTGGATTCAAGATAGCCTGGCTGATGACGGCTGTAAGCCAGAAACTGGTCCCAGGATGCTTGTTTCCGGTCCAGGGAAGACATGGCTTGGCAGTTCGGGCTGCACTGTTCCCATGAGGCACAGGGTCAGACTGATTTGCATATGGCCATGTCTGAACTGGGGTGGCGGAGTGAGCTAAAGAATGATGATGGATTAAACCCAGATCAGTTGACTGGGGGTGAGTGCTTGCAATGTTCAACACTCCGTCCATCATCCCCTTTGGTTTTGCTATGTCCTTCCGTCTCCTCTCCATGAAAGACCTTTGTTCCTCTGTTCCCGTCTCAAGTGAACTTGGCTTTGTTGCATATTTAGACAATGCATGTTCAGTTCATAACGCATCTTTCTTATAATATGTATTAATTTATCAACCATGCACCAACACTACACGTGGGGCAAACGCATTTTGCATGAAAAGCTATCTAAAACATTAGAGCATGTTGCTATGAGCATGTATTAAATGTTTGCGCTATGAAAATTTGCACTGGTGCATGTTTATGCTATGTTGTACATTGCACATTTTGCATATTGTGCACTAATAATAGAAAAGCTGCTTTAAATTAATAGCTTTCGCTAGGTAATAATTAATACAGGGTATTAGAATGGTGGGAGGTGAACATAATGGGTTTTACTTAATAAATTAATATTGTTTTCTGTTTGTTTTACTTTAGTATACATTTGGGCCCACAATAAAATGGCTGCCTAATAATCCAGCATGGCTGAGAATTGTTAGCAGTGTGCTGAATGAGAGACGCATGCGCAGAAGAATGTGCCAGCTGCATGAACTGCCAAGTGCCTCAAGTGAAGACACATAGGTCAAGGCCACAATGATCTGTACACTCCTGTCACCGTGCCAACGTACCAGTGTTTGTGGGAAAGTGTCATCCCGGTGTGCGATGTGAAAGAGAGACAGGAAAGGAAAGATACATTTTGTCGCTTAAGATGTTGCAAGAGATGTTCTTATTGATACATGTTATGTATATTGTTCTTAGCATTAAGCCCCTATTGTCAGAACCGGTACGGGGTGGGGTAATGAAAGAGCCACTCTTGTAGTCTGGCACCCTATGATGACCTCCAACTACCACCATTTTAACTGATTTTAGTGGTGTTATTTTACCCTAGCCTTAATGTAGGATGGTCCCGCATATACCTGCTTCTCTTCTGTCCTGTAATCTTGCTGTCTTTCAGTGGGAGATGTGAATTATGAGTTCGTACTATTGGCTTTGACATGGCCTCATGTCATCCTGCTTTCTGACTTTACCTTGCTTCAAACTTTTCTGTGTGCACAGTGGTGCTTGTAAGTTGTGTGGATGAGAATTATAGGTGCTTACTATTGGCTTTGACAGGGCCTCATGTCTGACTTTGTCTTGTTTCTCTGAGTGCACAGCAGTGCTTGCAAGTTGTTTGGGTTATTCACATTCAAGGTCTTGCTGTTTTCCTGAGCGATTGTTTTTGTTTAATGTACTGTGGAAGGCCTTGTGAGAGCTTCGTCAAGACAGAGGCTGGAAGAAGTGCGAATGGAGGAAGAGACTTGAGAGCTCCTTACTGCCATGAAGATGCTTGCTTGGAACTTGGCCAGTTCTCGTAAAATTCCTCTGGCGGTGGGAGGAGGTCTTTGCGAATCTTCTAATGTGTTTAAAGCTGAGGGTTGCAAGCTGAGAAACTGGGAGTTTGGATTCCGAGCGAGGGCAGACGTGTCTATCTCGGATTGAACCCTGGCTTGCTGAGCTCTGATCCCCGGCTGTGACTCCCCCGGTCAGAAGTGGGCAGTGTATGCACCAGGTGATGTATTTAGTTGTGTGGTTATTGCCATTGTGATGTGTGGCCAGTGGCTTTGATCATTTGAGGTGTTTTCTTTGTGGTGTGGGAGGTGCACATCCAGAGTAATCCTCTACTGTGTGTATATATATATATATATATATATATATATATATATATATATATATTATCTACTGGCGGTCGCCAGTAGATAGTTATAGTTACAACCTATTATCCATAGGAAATCCGCGACATTCTATTTGAAATAACTCTCTTGCCGGTTGACGTATCTACGCAAAATTTTCAAACTTTGTGGGGCGCTCCGGTCCGCTCCTACCCTGAAAGTCTCGGGGGATTCGTCAAGCGGGGGCCGAGAAAAAGGGGGGTCCCAAAACGCGTTTTCCCATGCAATTTTCCATAGGAAACTTTAGACACGGCTACAGCCCGAACTGCTGAACGGAATTACACCAAATTTGGCAAAGAGGTAGTTCTTGGTTCAGAAAGAACCCTTTTGTTAAATGGTGTAAATCCGTTCAGTAGTTGCTGAGAAAATCAAAAGTAAAAGTACATATATATCTATGGCCGCGTCGGATTCGCGCACCCTCCCGATCACCAGCTGCATGCTAATTGGCTGTCAACACTCCAAATCAGGAAGTGTTGGCAGCCATTTTGTCCCTCGGTAGAACCGAGGGACAGAAACAAGTGCGCAAAACGCACAAAGGGGGCAGGGTAGAAACACCCTGACCCCCTAGGTCTGCTCAGGGGGTCCCACAAGGACCCCCTGGGCAAAAAAAATTTTTTTTTTTTTTTTTAAAAATCGGCAGGATGCGCTCAGGGAGCGCGGATCCTGCCGAAAAAAAAATCGAAGCGCGGTCTCCCGCGCTTCGATGTTAGATTGGCCCCCGGGTGGCCCAAGTCCCGGGGGCATGGTGGGGGGTTTTAATTTATGTAGGGGGGCCTCTAAGGCCCCCAAGCCCCGGGGACCGCCACCCCCGGGGCTTTATTTAAAAATGATGGCGGGAGGGCTCTGAGCCCTACCGCAGCCCCGGGGACCGCCACCTCCCCGGGGCTTCTTTTTTTTTTTTTTAAAAAACCTGTGTGGGGGGCTCCAGCCCCCCCACATGCCCCGGGGACCGCCACCTCCCCGGGGCTTCTTTTTTTTTTTTTTTATAAAAACCTGTGTGGGGGGCTCCAGCCCCCCCACATGCCCCGGGGACCACCACCTCCCCGGGGCTGTGCACTGAATGGGAGGGGGCCGCGCGGCCCCCTCCTGGAAGCCCTTGATGGCCCTGGGGACCACCACCCCCAGGGCCGGCTCCTGCAGTGTCCCGGGGTGCCTACCCCGGGACACTGCTGCTTGCTATGACAGGACGGGAGCCTCGCGGCTCCCGTCCTGTCATAGCAAACTTAGTTTGCATTTTGAAAGAGAGGCAGGAAACCTGCTCTCTATTTCAAAATGCAAACCAATTGCTTTCCACATGGGGAGCAGCATGTTAGCTGCTCCCCATGTGGAAAGCAATGCCGGCTTCCGCAGGAGGCGGGGAGCCGGCTGGGACTGTGGGGGATTGGGGACCCCCACAGTCTCCAACGTGAGGCCAGGCCCCAGGGGATGGGGTCCCCGGAGCCATAAGTGGCCCGGGAGGGGGGCCACGCAGCCCCCCTCCCCAAAGTTCCAAAATTTTTTTTAAAAAAAATAAGGGAAAGGCCGGCCCCGGGGGATGGGGTCCCCGGGGCCTTAAATGGCCTGAGGAGGGGGGCCACGCAGCCCCCTCCAAAGAAAAAAATAAAAAATCGAGGCCATGCCCCGGGGATGGTGTCCCCGGGGCCAATACAGGCCCAGGGAAGGGGGCCACGCGGCCCCTTCCAGTTTTTTTTTTTTAATAAAAAAAAAAAAATGCTCAGGCCCCGGGGGATGGGGTCCCCGGGGCCAAAAGTGGGCAAGGGAAGGGGGGCCACGCAGTGATGTCATCAGTGATGTCATTTGAGATGTCATCAGTGATGTCATCAGTGATGTCACTGACCATGTCATGAGTGATGTAATATGTGACATCATCAGCAGTGCATTGCGGGGGCGCGAGTTATAGTTAGCTGAACTAACTATAACGGGGGAATTTCTATGGTTTTGTACGAGTGAAATGTCCAACTAACTATAACTGTCCCTAAAACCTATGGTTTTTTCAGTGAATTTCAAAGGTTTTTTAAATGCTAATTTCTAACTATAACGTGCCTGAAACCTATGATTTTTTTAAGTGAATTTCAAAGGTTTTTTAAATGCTAGTTTCTAACTATGCCTACAGAGGTAGGACATGTGAAGAAAAGAAAAAACGCACAGAAAGAAGCAAAAGAAATGCAGACAGAAGCAACAGAAGTCCACAAAGACGAAGAAAAGTGCAGGAAGAAGCAAAAGATGTGCAGAAAGAACCAACAGAGGAGCAGAAAGAGGCCTTGTTGCAAAATCATCCTGTGCCCACAACTTTTTCAGACGGGTACTGGTGGTAACTAACTCTGACTAACCAGAGTCAGTGCTATGCTAAAAGACACTTAGAATACAGTGAAAACACCTACATACACTAGGGAACACTATGCGTTGGTGTACCCCTGTGATTAGCATGACCTCTGTAAGTCCCTAGTACATAATAGGGCAGGGGGATTAAAACTTCCTCTTAAAACGCGCTACAGGGCGCGTTTGCACAGTGGTGAAGGGAGGGGGGGCCTGAGGTGACGTGTGCAAACGCACCCCGTGGCGCGTTTTAAGTTGCGGGATTAAGTCCCCTTGAATCCTGAGGGTCCCTGGGGCCCAACTAGCCCCCCAGGTACCTACAGTTAGGACCACAGAGCTGAGTTGCAGAGAGGCGTTCCGAGGCCACGCACCTTTTTTCACCTCTCTGCAACGCAACTCTGTTGTGCTTACTGAAGGTACCTGGTGGGCTAGTTGGCCCCCAGGGTCCCTCAGGATTCAAGGGGAATTAATTCCCCAACTTAAAATGCACCACAGGGCGTGTTTGCGCACATGTCAACTGAGGCCCCGCCCCCTCCCTTCACCACTGTGCAAACGCGCCCCGTGGCGCGTTTTAAGTTGGGGGATTAGGTCACCTTGAATTCTGAGGGTCCCTGGGGCCCAACTAGCCCACCAGGTACTTCCAGTAAGCACCACAGGCCTGCGTTGCAACGTCTGTAACAAATTGTGCAGTTGTGTTTAGGTAGTGAAGGGGGTCGTGCTGGGCGTAGTGTTTTAGGGTTTAGGGTAGTGCAGTGGTGTTTGTGTAGTGTAGGGGGTCATGCTGGGTGTAGGTTTAGGGTAGTGCAGTGGTGTTTGGATAGTGTAGGGAGTCTTGCTGGGGGAGTGTTTTAGGGTTTAGGGTAGTGCAGTGGTGTTTGGGTAGTGTAGGGGGTTGTGCTGGGGTAGAGTTTTAGGGTTTAGGGTAGTGCAGTGGTGTTTGGGTAGTGTAGGGGTCGTGCTGGGGGTAGTGGTTTAGGGTTTAGGGTAGTGAAATGGTGTTTGGGTAGTGTAGGGGTACTGCTGGGGGTAGTGTTTTAGGTTTTAGGGTAGTGCAATGGTGTTTGGGTAGTGTAGGGGTACTGCTGGGGTAGTGTTTTAGGGTTTAGGGTAGTGCAGTGGTGTTTGGGTAGTGTAGGGGGTACTGCTGGGGGTATTGTTTTAGGGTTTAGGGTAGTGCAGTGGTGCTTGGGTAGTGTAGGGGTTCGTGCTGGGGGTAGTTTTTTAGGGTTTAGGGTAGTGCAGTGGTGTTTGTGTAGTGTAGGGGGTAGTGTTTTAGGGTTTAGGGTAGTGCAGTGGTGTTTGTGTAGTATAGGGGGTCGTGCTGGGGGTAGTGTTTTAGGGTTTAGGGTAGTGCAGTGGTGTTTGTGTAGTGTAGGAGTTCGTGTTTTAGGGTTTAGGGTAGTGCAGTGGTGTTCGGGCAGTGTAGGGGGTCTTGCTGGGGGTGGTGTTTCAGGGTTTAGGGCAGTGGTGTTCGGGTAGTGTAGGGGGTCATGCGGGGGGTAGTGTTTCAGGGTTTAGGGCTGTGCAGTGGTGTTTGGGTAGTGTAGGGGTCATGCTGGGGGGAGTGTTTCAGGGTTTAGGGCAGTGCAGTGGTGTTCGGGTCGTGCTGAGGGGAGTGTTTTAGGGTTTAGGGCAGTGCAGTGGTGTTCAGGTAGTGTAGGGGGTCGTGCTGGGGGGGAATGTTTGAGGGTTTAGGGCAGTGCAGTTGTGTTCGGGTAGTGTAGGCGGTCGTGCTGGGGGGAGTATTTTAGGGTTTAGGGTAGTGCAGTGGTGTTCGGGAAGTGTAGGGGGTCGTGCTAGGGGTTGTGTTTCAGGGTTTAGGGCAGTGCAGTGGTGTTCGGGCAGTGTAGTGGGTCGTGCTGGGGCTGGTGTTTCAGGGTTTAGGGCAGTGCAGTGGTGTTCGGGCAGTGTAGGGGGTCTTGCTGGGGGTGGTGTTTCAGGGTTTAGGGCAGTGCAGTGGTGTTCGGGCAGTGTAGGGGGTCTTGCTGGGGGTGGTGTTTCAGGGTTCAGGGCAGTGGTGTTCGGGCAGGGTAGGGGTCGTGCTGGTGGTGGTGTTTCAGGGTTTGGGGCAGTGCAGTAGTGTTCGGGCAGTGTAGGGGGTCGTGCAGGGGGTGGTGTTTCAGGGTTTAGAGCAGTGCAGTGGTGTTCGGGCAATATAGGGGGTCGAGCTGGGGGTGGTGTTTCAGGGTTTAGAGCATTGCAGTGGTGTTCGGGCAGTGTAGGGGGCCGTGCACGGGGTGGTGTTTCAGGGTTTAGGGCAGTGCAGTGGTGTTCGGGCAGTGTAGGGGGTCTTGCTGGGGGTGATGTTTCAGGGTTTAGGGCAGTGCAGTGGTGTTCGGGCAGTGTAGGGGGTCTTGATGGGGGTAGTTTTTCAGGGTTTAGGGCAGTGCAGTGGTGTTCGTGCAGTGTAGGGGGTCGAGCTGGGGATGGTCTTTCATGGTTTAGGGCAGTGCAGTAGTGTTCAGGCAGTGTAGGGGTCGTGCTGGGGCTGGTGTTTCAGGGTTTAGGGCAGTGCAGTGGTGCTCGGGCAGTGTAGGGGTCGTGCTGGGGGTGGTGTTTCTGGGTTAAGGGTAGTGCAGTGGTGTTCGGGCAGTGTAGGGGGTTGTGCTGGGGCTGGTGTTTCAGTGTTTTGGGCAGAGCAGTGGTGTTCGGGCAGTGTAGGGGGTCGTGCTGTGGGTGGTGTTTCAGGGTTTAGGGCAGTGGTGTTCAGGCAGTGTAGGGGGTCATGCTGGGCTGGTGTTTCAGTGTTTTGGGCAGAGCAGTGGTGTTCGGGCAGTGTAGGGGGTCGTGCTGGGGGTGGTGTTTCAGGGTTTAGGGCAGTGCAGTGGTGTTCAGGCAGTGCAGGGGGTCGTGCTGGGGGTGATGTTTCAGGGTTTAGGGCAGTGCGGTGGTGTGTGGGCAGTGTAGGGGGTCGTGCAGGGGCTGGTGTTTCAGGGTTTAGGGCAGTGCAGTGGTGTTCGGGCAGTGTAGGGGGTCGTGCTGGGGCTGGTGTTTCAGGGTTTAGGGCAGTGCAGTGGTGTTCGGGCAGTGTAGGGGGTCGTGCTAGGGGTTGTGTTTCAGGGTTTAGGGCAGTGCAGTGGTGTTCGGGCAGTGTAGGGGGTCTTGCTGGGGGTGGTGTTTCAGGGTTTAGGGCAGTGCAGTGGTGTTCGGGCAGTGTAGGGGGTCTTGCTGGGGGTGGTGTTTCAGGGTTTAGGGCAGTGCAGTGGTGTTCGGGCAGTGTAGGGGGTCTTGCTGGGGGTGGTGTTTCAGGGTTTAGGGCAGTGCAGTGGTGTTCGGGCAGTGTAGGGGGTCTTGCTGGGGGTGGTGTTTCAGGGTTCAGGGCAGTGGTGTTCGGGCAGTGTAGGGGGTCGTGCTGGTGGTGGTGTTTCAGGGTTTGGGGCAGTGCAGTAGTGTTCGGGCAGTGTAGGGGGTCGTGCAGGGGGTGGTGTTTCAGGGTTTAGAGCAGTGCAGTGGTGTTCGGGCAATATAGGGGGTCGAGCTGGGGGTGGTGTTTCAGGGTTTAGAGCATTGCAGTGGTGTTCGGGCAGTGTAGGGGCCGTGCACGGGGTGGTGTTTCAGGGTTTAGGGCAGTGCAGTGGTGTTCGGGCAGTGTAGGGGGTCGTGCTGGGGCTGGTGTTTCAGTGTTTAGGGCAGTGCAGTGGTGTTCGGGCAGTGTAGGGGGTCTTGCTGGGGGTGGTGTTTCAGGGTTTAGGGCAGTGGTGTTCGGGCAGTGTAGGGGGTCTTGCTGGGGGTGATGTTTCAGGGTTTAGGGCAGTGCAGTGGTGTTCGGGCAGTGTAGGGGGTCTTGCTGGGGGTAGTTTTTCAGGGTTTAGGGCAGTGCAGTGGTGTTCGTGCAGTGTAGGGGTCGAGCTGGGGATGGTCTTTCATGGTTTAGGGCAGTGCAGTAGTGTTCAGGCAGTGTAGGGGGTCGTGCTGGGGCTGGTGTTTCAGGGTTTAGGGCAGTGCAGTGGTGCTCGGGCAGTGTAGGGGGTCGTGCTGGGGGTGGTGTTTCTGGGTTAAGGGTAGTGCAGTGGTGTTCGGGCAGTGTAGGGGGTTGTGCTGGGGCTGGTGTTTCAGTGTTTTGGGCAGAGCAGTGGTGTTCGGGCAGTGTAGGGGGTCGTGCTGTGGGTGGTGTTTCAGGGTTTAGGGCAGTGGTGTTCAGGCAGTGTAGGGGGTCATGCTGGGGCTGGTGTTTCAGTGTTTTGGGCAGAGCAGTGGTGTTCGGGCAGTGTAGGGGGTCGTGCTGGGGGTGGTGTTTCAGGGTTTAGGGCAGTGCAGTGGTATTCAGGCAGTGCAGGGGGTCGTGCTGGGGGTGATGTTTCAGGGTTTAGGGCAGTGCGGTGGTGTGTGGGCAGTGTAGGGGGTCGTGCAGGGGCTGGTGTTTCAGGGTTTAGGGCAGTGCAGTGGTGTTCGGGCAGTGTAGGGGGTCGTGCTGGGGGTGGTGTTTCAGGGTTTAGGGCAGTGCAGTGGTGTTCGGGCAGTGTAGGGGGTCGTGCTGGGGGTGGTGTTTCAGGGTTTAGGGCAGTGCAGTGGTGTTCGGGCAGTGTAGGGGGTCGTGCTGGGGGTGGTGTTTCAGGGTTTAGGGCAGTGCAGTGGTGTTCGGGTAGTGTAGGGGGTCATGCTGGGGGTGGTGTTTCAGGGTTTAGGGCAGTGCAGTGGTGTTCGGGCAGTGTAGGGGTCGTGCTGGGGGTGGTGTTTCAGGGTTTAGGGCAGTGCAGTGGTGTTCGGGCATTGTAGGGTGTCGTGCTGGGGGTGGTGTTTCAGGGTTTAGGGCAGTGCAGTGGTGTTCGGGCAGTGTAGGTGGTCTTGCTGGGGGTGGTGTTTCAGGGTTTAGTGCAGTGGTGTTCGGGCAGTGTAGGGGTCTTGCTGGGGGTGGTGTTTCAGGGTTTAGGGCAGTGCAATGGTGTTCGCGCAGTGTAGGGGGTCTTGCTGGGGCTGGTGTTTCAGCGTTTAGGGCAGTGCAGTGGTGTTCGGGCAGTGTAGGGGGTCTTGCTGGGGGTGGTGTTTCAGGGTTTAGGGCAGTGCAGTGGTGTTCGGGCATTGTAGGGGGTCTTGCTGGGGCTGGTGTTTCAGGGTTTAGGGCAGTGCAGTGGTGTTCGGGCAGTGTAGGGGGTCTTGCTGGGGCTGGTGTTTCAGGGTTTAGGGTAGTGCAGTGGTGTTCGGGCACTGTAGGGGGTCTTGCTGGGGGTAGTTTTTCAGGGTTTAGGGCAGTGCAGTGGTGTTCGTGCAGTGTAGGGGGTCGAGCTGGGGATGGTCTTTCATGGTTTAGGGCAGTGCAGTAGTGTTCAGGCAGTGTAGGGGGTCGTGCTGGGGCTGGTGTTTCAGGGTTTAGGGCAGTGCAGTGGTGCTCGGGCAGTGTAGGGGGTCGTGCTGGGGTAGTGGTTTAGGGTTTAGGGTAGTGCAATGGTGTTTGGGTAGTGTAGGGGGTACTGCTGGGGGTAGTGTTTTAGGGTTTAGGGTAGTGCAATGGTGTTTGGGTAGTGTAGGGGGTACTGCTGGGGGTAGTGTTTTAGGGTTTAGGGTAGTGCAGTGGTGTTTGGGTAGTGTAGGGGGTACTGCTGGGGGTATTGTTTTAGGGTTTAGGGTAGTGCAATGGTGTTTGGGTAGTGCTGGGGGTAGTGTTTTAGGGTTTAGGGTAGTGCAATGGTGTTTGGGTAGTGTAGGGGTTCGTGCTGGGGGTAGTTTTTTAGGGTTTAGGGTAGTGCAGTGGTGTTTGTGTAGTGTAGGGGGTAGTGTTTTAGGGTTTAGGGTAGTGCAGTGGTGTTTGTGTAGTACAGGGGTCGTGCTGGGGGTAGTGTTTTAGGGTTTAGGGTAGTGCAGTGGTGTTTGTGTAGTGTAGGAGGTCGTGTTTTAGGGTTTAGGGTAGTGCAGTGGTGTTCGGGCAGTGTAGGGGGTCATGCTGGGGGTGGTGTTTCAGGGTTTAGGGCAGTGCAGTGGTGTTTGGGCAGTGTAGGGGGTCTTGCTGGGGGTGGTGTTTCAGGGTTTAGGGCAGTGGTGTTCGGGTAGTGTAGGGGGTCATGCGGGGGGGTAGTATTTCAGGGTTTAGGGCTGTGCAGTGGTGTTTGGGTAGTGTAGGCGGTCGTGCTGGGGGTAGTATTTTAGGGTTTAGGGTAGTGCAGTGGTGTTCGGGAAGTGTAGGGGTCGTGCTAGGGGTTGTGTTTCAGGGTTTAGGGCAGTGCAGTGGTGTTCGGGCAGTGTAGTGGGTCGTGCTGGGGCTGGTGTTTCAGGGTTTAGGGCAGTGCAGTGGTGTTCGGGCAGTGTAGGGGTCTTGCTGGGGGTGGTGTTTCAGGGTTTAGGGCAGTGCAGTGGTGTTCGGGCAGTGTAGGGGGTCTTGCTGGGGGTGGTGTTTCAGGGTTCAGGGCAGTGGTGTTCGGGCAGTGTAGGGGGTCGTGCTGGGGTGGTGTTTCAGGGTTTGGGGCAGTGCAGTAGTGTTCGGGCAGTGTAGGGGGTCGTGCAGGGGTGGTGTTTCAGGGTTTAGAGCAGTGCAGTGGTGTTCGGGCAATATAGGGGGTCGAGCTGGGGGTGGTGTTTCAGGGTTTAGAGCATTGCAGTGGTGTTCGGGCAGTGTAGGGGGCCTATATATATTAAAAATATTTAAACTTTACAGAAACACACAGTCACTGGATGATGTCATCAGTGATGTCATTTGAGATGTCATCAGTGATGTCATCAGTGATGTCACTGACCATGTCATGAGTGATGTAATATGTGACGTCATCAGCAGTGCATTGCGGGGGCGCGAGTTATAGTTAGCTGAACTAACTATAACGGGGGAATTTCTATGGTTTTGTACGAGTGAAATGTCCAACTAACTATAACTGTCCCTAAAACCTATGGTTTTTTCAGTGAATTTCAAAGGTTTTTAAATGCTAGTTTCTAACTATGCCTACAGAGGTAGGACATGTGAAGAAAAGAAAAAACGCACAGAAAGAAGCAAAAGAAATGCAGACAGAAGCAACAGAAGTCCACAAAGACGAAGAAAAGTGCAGGAAGAAGCAAAAGATGTGCAGAAAGAACCAACAGAGGAGCAGAAAGAGGCCTTGTTGCAAAATCATCCTGTGCCCACAACTTTTCAGACGGGTACTGGTGGTAACTAACTCTGACTAACCAGAGTCAGTGCTATGCTAAAAGACACTTAGAATACAGTGAAAACACCTACATACACTAGGGAACACTATGCGTTGGTGTACCCCTGTGATTAGCATGACCTCTGTAAGTCCCTAGTACATAATAGGGCAGGGGGATTAAAGCTTCCTCTTAAACGCGCTACAGGGCGCGTTTGCACAGTGGTGAAGGGAGGGGGGCCTGAGGTGACGTGTGCAAGCGCACCCCGTGGCGCGTTTTAAGTTGCGGGATTAAGTCCCCTTGAATCCTGAGGGTCCCTGGGGCCCAACTAGCCCCCAGGTACCTACAGTTAGGACCACAGAGCTGAGTTGCAGAGAGGCGTTCCGAGGCCACGCACCTTTTTCACCTCTCTGCAACGCAACTCTGTTGTGCTTACTGAAGGTACCTGGTGGGCTAGTTGGCCCTCAGGGTCCTCAGGATTCAAGGGAATTAGTTCCCCAACTTAAAATGCACCACAGGGCGTGTTTGCGCACATGTCAGCTGAGGCCCCGCCCTCCCTTCACCACTGTGCAAGCGCGCCCCGTGGCGCGTTTCAGAGTTGAGGGATTAGGTCGCCTGTGAATTCTGAGGGGTCCCTGGGGCCCAGCTAGCCCACCAGGTACTTCCAGTAAGCACCACAGGCCTGCGTTGCAACGTCTGTAACAAATTGTGCAGTTGTGTTTAGGTAGTGAAGGGGGTCGTGCTGGGCGTAGTGTTTTAGGGTTTAGGGTAGTGCAGTGGTGTTTGTGTAGTGTAGGGGGTCATGCTGGGTGTAGGTTTAGGGTAGTGCAGTGGTGTTTGGATAGTGTAGGGAGTCTTGCTGGGGGAGTGTTTTAGGGTTTAGGGTAGTGCAGTGGTGTTTGGGTAGTGTAGGGGGTTGTGCTGGGGGTAGAGTTTTAGGGTTTAGGGTAGTGCAGTGGTGTTTGGGTAGTGTAGGGGGTCGTGCTGGGGGTAGTGGTTTAGGGTTTAGGGTAGTGAAATGGTGTTTGGGTAGTGTAGGGGGTACTGCTGGGGGTAGTGTTTTAGGTTGTAGGGTAGTGCAATGGTGTTTGGGTAGTGTAGGGGGTACTGCTAAGGGTAGTGTTTTAGGGTTTAGGGTAGTGCAGTGGTGTTTGGGTAGTGTAGGGGGTACTGCTGGGGGTATTGTTTTAGGGTTTAGGGTAGTGCAGTGGTGCTTGGGTAGTGTAGGGGTTCGTGCTGGGGGTAGTGTTTTAGGGTTTAGGGTAGTGCAGTGGTGTTTGTGTAGTGTAGGGGGTAGTGTTTTAGGGTTTAGGGTAGTGCAGTGGTGTTTGTGTAGTATAGGGGGTCGTGCTGGGGGTAGTGTTTTAGGGTTTAGGGTAGTGCAGTGGTGTTTGTGTAGTGTAGGAGTTCGTGTTTTAGGGTTTAGGGTAGTGCAGTGGTGTTCGGGCAGTGTAGGGGTCTTGCTGGGGGTGGTGTTTCAGGGTTTAGGGGCAGTGGTGTTCGGGTAGTGTAGGGGGTCATGCGGGGGTAGTGTTTCAGGGTTTAGGGCTGTGCAGTGGTGTTTGGGTAGTGTAGGGGTCATGCTGGGGGAGTGTTTCAGGGTTTAGGGCAGTGCAGTGGTGTTCGGGTGCGTGCTGAGGGGAGTGTTTTAGGGTTTAGGGCAGTGCAGTGGTGTTCAGGTAGTGTAGGGGGTCGTGCTGGGGGGAATGTTTGAGGGTTTAGGGCAGTGCAGTTGTGTTCGGGTAGTGTAGGCGGTCGTGCTGGGGGAGTATTTTAGGGTTTAGGGTAGTGCAGTGGTGTTCGGGAAGTGTAGGGGGTCGTGCTAGGGGTTGTGTTTCAGGGTTTAGGGCAGTGCAGTGGTGTTCGGGCAGTGTAGTGGGTCGTGCTGGGGCTGGTGTTTCAGGGTTTAGGGCAGTGCAGTGGTGTTCGGGCAGTGTAGGGGGTCTTGCTGGGGGTGGTGTTTCAGGGTTTAGGGCAGTGCAGTGGTGTTCGGGCAGTGTAGGGGTCTTGCTGGGGGTGGTGTTTCAGGGTTCAGGGCAGTGGTGTTCGGGCAGTGTAGGGGGTCGTGCTGGTGGTGGTGTTTCAGGGTTTGGGGCAGTGCAGTAGTGTTCGGGCAGTGTAGGGGGTCGTGCAGGGGGTGGTGTTTCAGGGTTTAGAGCAGTGCAGTGGTGTTCGGGCAATGTAGGGGGTCGTGCTGGGGGTGGTGTTTCAGGGTTTAGAGCATTGCAGTGGTGTTCGGGCAGTGTAGGGGGCCGTGCACGGGGTGGTGTTTCAGGGTTTAGGGCAGTGCAGTGGTGTTCGGGCAGTGTAGGGGGTCTTGCTGGGGGTGATGTTTCAGGGTTTAGGGCAGTGCAGTGGTGTTCGGGCAGTGTAGGGGGTCTTGATGGGGGTAGTTTTTCAGGGTTTAGGGCAGTGCAGTGGTGTTCGTGCAGTGTAGGGGGTCGAGCTGGGGATGGTCTTTCATGGTTTAGGGCAGTGCAGTAGTGTTCAGGCAGTGTAGGGGGTCGTGCTGGGGCTGGTGTTTCAGGGTTTAGGGCAGTGCAGTGGTGCTCGGGCAGTGTAGGGGTCGTGCTGGGGGTGGTGTTTCTGGGTTAAGGGTAGTGCAGTGGTGTTCGGGCAGTGTAGGGGGTTGTGCTGGGGCTGGTGTTTCAGTGTTTTGGGCAGAGCAGTGGTGTTCGGGCAGTGTAGGGGGTCGTGCTGTGGGTGGTGTTTCAGGGTTTAGGGCAGTGGTGTTCAGGCAGTGTAGGGGGTCATGCTGGGCTGGTGTTTCAGTGTTTTGGGCAGAGCAGTGGTGTTCGGGCAGTGTAGGGGGTCGTGCTGGGGGTGGTGTTTCAGGGTTTAGGGCAGTGCAGTGGTGTTCAGGCAGTGCAGGGGGTCGTGCTGGGGGTGATGTTTCAGGGTTTAGGGCAGTGCGGTGGTGTGTGGGCAGTGTAGGGGGTCGTGCAGGGGCTGGTGTTTCAGGGTTTAGGGCAGTGCAGTGGTGTTCGGGCAGTGTAGGGGGTCGTGCTGGGGCTGGTGTTTCAGGGTTTAGGGCAGTGCAGTGGTGTTCGGGCAGTGTAGGGGGTCGTGCTAGGGGTTGTGTTTCAGGGTTTAGGGCAGTGCAGTGGTGTTCGGGCAGTGTAGGGGGTCTTGCTGGGGGGTGGTGTTTCAGGGTTTAGGGCAGTGCAGTGGTGTTCGGGCAGTGTAGGGGGTCTTGCTGGGGGTGGTGTTTCAGGGTTTAGGGCAGTGCAGTGGTGTTCGGGCAGTGTAGGGGGTCTTGCTGGGGGTGGTGTTTCAGGGTTTAGGGCAGTGCAGTGGTGTTCGGGCAGTGTAGGGGGTCTTGCTGGGGGTGGTGTTTCAGGGTTCAGGGCAGTGGTGTTCGGGCAGTGTAGGGGGTCGTGCTGGTGGTGGTGTTTCAGGGTTTGGGGCAGTGCAGTAGTGTTCGGGCAGTGTAGGGGGTCGTGCAGGGGTGGTGTTTCAGGGTTTAGAGCAGTGCAGTGGTGTTCGGGCAATATAGGGGGTCGAGCTGGGGGTGGTGTTTCAGGGTTTAGAGCATTGCAGTGGTGTTCGGGCAGTGTAGGGGGCCGTGCACGGGTGGTGTTTCAGGGTTTAGGGCAGTGCAGTGGTGTTCGGGCAGTGTAGGGGGTCGTGCTGGGGCTGGTGTTTCAGTGTTTAGGGCAGTGCAGTGGTGTTCGGGCAGTGTAGGGGGTCTTGCTGGGGGTGGTGTTTCAGGGTTTAGGGCAGTGGTGTTCGGGCAGTGTAGGGGGTCTTGCTGGGGGTGATGTTTCAGGGTTTAGGGCAGTGCAGTGGTGTTCGGGCAGTGTAGGGGGTCTTGCTGGGGGTAGTTTTTCAGGGTTTAGGGCAGTGCAGTGGTGTTCGTGCAGTGTAGGGGGTCGAGCTGGGGATAGTCTTTCATGGTTTAGGGCAGTGCAGTAGTGTTCAGGCAGTGTAGGGGGTCGTGCTGGGGCTGGTGTTTCAGGGTTTAGGGCAGTGCAGTGGTGCTCGGGCAGTGTAGGGGGTCGTGCTGGGGGTGGTGTTTCTGGGTTAAGGGTAGTGCAGTGGTGTTCGGGCAGTGTAGGGGTTGTGCTGGGGCTGGTGTTTCAGTGTTTTGGGCAGAGCAGTGGTGTTCGGGCAGTGTAGGGGGTCGTGCTGTGGGTGGTGTTTCAGGGTTTAGGGCAGTGGTGTTCAGGCAGTGTAGGGGGTCATGCTGGGGCTGGTGTTTCAGTGTTTTGGGCAGAGCAGTGGTGTTCGGGCAGTGTAGGGGGTCGTGCTGGGGGTGGTGTTTCAGGGTTTAGGGCAGTGCAGTGGTATTCAGGCAGTGCAGGGGGTCGTGCTGGGGGTGATGTTTCAGGGTTTAGGGCAGTGCGGTGGTGTGTGGGCAGTGTAGGGGGTCGTGCAGGGGCTGGTGTTTCAGGGTTTAGGGCAGTGCAGTGGTGTTCGGGCAGTGTAGGGGGTCGTGCTGGGGGTGGTGTTTCAGGGTTTAGGGCAGTGCAGTGGTGTTCGGGCAGTGTAGGGGGTCGTGCTGGGGGTGGTGTTTCAGGGTTTAGGGCAGTGCAGTGGTGTTCGGGCAGTGTAGGGGGTCGTGCTGGGGGTGGTGTTTCAGGGTTTAGGGCAGTGCAGTGGTGTTCGGGTAGTGTAGGGGGTCATGCTGGGGGTGGTGTTTCAGGGTTTAGGGCAGTGCAGTGGTGTTCGGGCAGTGTAGGGGTCGTGCTGGGGGTGGTGTTTCAGGGTTTAGGGCAGTGCAGTGGTGTTCGGGCATTGTAGGGTGTCGTGCTGGGGGTGGTGTTTCAGGGTTTAGGGCAGTGCAGTGGTGTTCGGGCAGTGTAGGTGGTCTTGCTGGGGGTGGTGTTTCAGGGTTTAGTGCAGTGGTGTTCGGGCAGTGTAGGGGGTCTTGCTGGGGGTGGTGTTTCAGGGTTTAGGGCAGTGCAATGGTGTTCGCGCAGTGTAGGGGTCTTGCTGGGGCTGGTGTTTCAGCGTTTAGGGCAGTGCAGTGGTGTTCGGGCAGTGTAGGGGTCTTGCTGGGGGTGGTGTTTCAGGGTTTAGGGCAGTGCAGTGGTGTTCGGGCATTGTAGGGGGTCTTGCTGGGGCTGGTGTTTCAGGGTTTAGGGCAGTGCAGTGGTGTTCGGGCAGTGTAGGGGTCTTGCTGGGGCTGGTGTTTCAGGGTTTAGGGTAGTGCAGTGGTGTTCGGGCACTGTAGGGGGTCTTGCTGGGGGTAGTTTTTCAGGGTTTAGGGCAGTGCAGTGGTGTTCGTGCAGTGTAGGGGGTCGAGCTGGGGATGGTCTTTCATGGTTTAGGGCAGTGCAGTAGTGTTCAGGCAGTGTAGGGGGTCGTGCTGGGGCTGGTGTTTCAGGGTTTAGGGCAGTGCAGTGGTGCTCGGGCAGTGTAGGGGTCGTGCTGGGGTAGTGGTTTAGGGTTTAGGGTAGTGCAATGGTGTTTGGGTAGTGTAGGGGTACTGCTGGGGGTAGTGTTTTAGGGTTTAGGGTAGTGCAATGGTGTTTGGGTAGTGTAGGGGGTACTGCTGGGGGTAGTGTTTTAGGGTTTAGGGTAGTGCAGTGGTGTTTGGGTAGTGTAGGGGGTACTGCTGGGGGTATTGTTTTAGGGTTTAGGGTAGTGCAATGGTGTTTGGGTAGTGCTGGGGGTAGTGTTTTAGGGTTTAGGGTAGTGCAATGGTGTTTGGGTAGTGTAGGGGTTCGTGCTGGGGGTAGTGTTTTAGGGTTTAGGGTAGTGCAGTGGTGTTTGTGTAGTGTAGGGGGTAGTGTTTTAGGGTTTAGGGTAGTGCAGTGGTGTTTGTGTAGTACAGGGGGTCGTGCTGGGGGTAGTGTTTTAGGGTTTAGGGTAGTGCAGTGGTGTTTGTGTAGTGTAGGAGGTCGTGTTTTAGGATTTAGGGTAGTGCAGTGGTGTTTGGGCAGTGTAGGGGGTCATGCTGGGGGTGGTGTTTCAGGGTTTAGGGCAGTGCAGTGGTGTTTGGGCAGTGTAGGGGGTCTTGCTGGGGGTGGTGTTTCAGGGTTTAGGGCAGTGGTGTTCGGGTAGTGTAGGGGTCATGCGGGGGTAGTATTTCAGGGTTTAGGGCTGTGCAGTGGTGTTTGGGTAGTGTAGGCGGTCGTGCTGGGGGAGTATTTTAGGGTTTAGGGTAGTGCAGTGGTGTTCGGGAAGTGTAGGGGGTCGTGCTAGGGGTTGTGTTTCAGGGTTTAGGGCAGTGCAGTGGTGTTCGGGCAGTGTAGTGGGTCGTGCTGGGGCTGGTGTTTCAGGGTTTAGGGCAGTGCAGTGGTGTTCGGGCAGTGTAGGGGGTCTTGCTGGGGGTGGTGATTCAGGGTTTAGGGCAGTGCAGTGGTGTTCGGGCAGTGTAGGGGGTCTTGCTGGGGTGGTGTTTCAGGGTTCAGGGCAGTGGTGTTCGGGCAGTGTAGGGGGTCGTGCTGGGGTGGTGTTTCAGGGTTTGGGGCAGTGCAGTAGTGTTCGGGCAGTGTAGGGGTCGTGCAGGGGTGGTGTTTCAGGGTTTAGAGCAGTGCAGTGGTGTTCGGGCAATATAGGGGGTCGAGCTGGGGGTGGTGTTTCAGGGTTTAGAGCATTGCAGTGGTGTTCGGGCAGTGTAGGGGGCCTATATATATTAAAAATATTTAAACTTTACAGAAACACACAGTCACTGGATGATGTCATCAGTGATGTCATTTGAGATGTCATCAGTGATGTCATCAGTGATGTCACTGACCATGTCATGAGTGATGTAATATGTGACGTCATCAGCAGTGCATTGCGGGGGCGCGAGTTATAGTTAGCTGAACTAACTATAACGGGGGAATTTCATGGGTTTTGTACGAGTAAAATGTCCAACTAACTATAACTGTCCCTAAAACCTATGGTTTTTTCATTGAATTTCAAAGGTTTTTTAAATGCTAATTTCTAACTATAACATATCTGAAACCTATGGTTTTTTCAGTGAATATATATATATATATATATATATATATATATATATATTATCTACTGGCGGTCGCCAGTAGATAGTTATAGTTAGGACCTATTTTCCATAGGAAATCCGCAACATTCTATTTGAAATAACTCTTGCGTCGGTTGACGAATCTTCGCGAAATTTTCAAACTTTATGGCCCGCTCCGGTCCGCTCCTACCTTGAAAGTTTCGGGGTGATTCGTCAAGCGTGGGCCGAGAAAAAGGGGGTCCCAAAACGTGTTTTCCCATTCATTTTCCCATAGGAAACTTTAGCCACGGCTACAGCTCGAACTGCTGAACGGAATTAAACAAAATTTGGCAAAGAGGTAGTTCTTGGTTCAGAAAGAACCCTTTTGTTAAATGGTGTAAATCCGTTCAGTAGTTGCGGAGAAATTAAAAAAATAAGATTCAAAAATCAATTTGCCATAGGAAACTTTATGCAAGGCTACAGCTCGAACTGCTGAACGGAATTACACCAAATTTGGCAAAGAGGTAGTTCTTGGTTCAGAAAGAACCCTTTTGTTAAATGGTGTAAATCCGTTCAGTAGTTACTGAGAAAATCAAAAGTAAAAACACATATATATCTGGGCGGAGCCTAACCACACATGTCATCGTGAGATCTGATTGGCTGTCAGCACTTCATCCTGGAATTGCTGGCAGCCATCTTGGGACCAATATAAATGATAGTACCCCATTGAAATGCATTGGAGTGAATCGAAGATTTTGAGGGTTACCAAAAGGAGAACTATAAAGGGTGATAACAGACTTTAGTTACATTAGAATTCATTTGTTGATGGTACCATACTAATTTCAGGAATTGTGGTGTGTTCTAAGGTGATTTTACCCTGTGAAAAACCTTCTGCTGGGATATCATGAATCATGTTTGAGAGAAAACTATTTTCACATGCTTGTCCCATACAGTTTTGGAAGGTGCTCCAGAAGCTAAAATGAGAGCATATTTTCTGTAAATTCACATTATCTTTCTCAGTCATGTGAGAATGAAGTCTGACATTCTCAGTAAAACATGTACATCCAACAAGGGCAGAGACTGTCAGTTGATTCCTTTGTGTTCTACTGCAGCATCCCAGAGTGTTCTAAAGAACAACTAGAGTGCTAATAGCCTTACTTATGATAAAAGTATGGCACACCTGAAGCCATCTTGATTGGAATAAACTGGTAACACTTAAAACATTTAATTTAAAAAGGAACAAAATGATGGGGTTCATCTTGTCATAGAAATTATGGTTAGTGCTCTGGAAAGAAAAATTAGGACATGTTTCAAGTGTGACCTCAAATATCTTCCTGTTATATTTCAACAGGAGCAGCCTGTCAGTTGATGCCTTTGTGTTCTACTGCAGCTTCCCAGAGTGTTCTAAAGAACAACTAGAGCGCTAACAGTCTTACTTATGACAAAAGTATGGCACACCTGAAGCCATCTTGATTGGAACAAACTGGTAACACTTAAAACATTTAATTTAAAAAGGAACAAAATGAGGGGTTCATTTTGCCATAGAAATTATGGTTAGTGCTGTAGAAAGAAAAATTAGGACATGTTTTAAGTGAGATCTCAAATATCTTCCTGTTATATTTCAACAGGAGCAGCCTGTCAGTTGATGACTTTGTGTTCTACTGCAGCTTCCCAGATTGTTTAAAGAACAACTAGAGTGCTAACAGCCTTACTTATGACAAACGTATGGCACACCTGAAGCCATCTTGATTGGAATAAACTGGTAACACTTAAAACATTTAATTTAAAAAGGAACAAAATGAGGGGGTTCATTTTGCCATAGAAATTATGGTTAGTGCTGCAAAAAGAAAATTTAGTGCATGTTTTAAGTGAGATCTCAAATCCTCTTCTATTTCATTAGAAAATTCTGACATGCAGACTGAAACAATCACTTTCAATACCAGCAGTAGACTTCCAGTTAACTCCTTGGTGAGCAGTAGCTTTACTACAGTGATCTAATGAACAACTAGAGTGCTAACATTCTGAATTTATGGCAAATGTGTGACACATCTGAATGCCTTCTTGATGGAATCAAAGTAAAAAACTGAAAGCATTTCCTACTGAGGAGACTGCAGTAAATGAGGAAATTAGGAAACTTCATAACAAAGAAGTCTTCCAAGATGGCCACCAGTGAAAAAAGAGCCCAAATGTAGCACAAATATTACCCAGATGTAGCCCACATATAGCCCAATGACAAAAGTGTGCAAAACACTTTTTATTTTTAATTTTTGCAGTTTTATGTAGTGCAGACTGGTCAGGTATTGGAGCGTTGCATCTTAAAACATGACCCCCTACACTACAAAAACACCACTGCACTACCCTAACCCCTAAAACACTACCCCCAGCACGACCCCCTACACTACACAAGCACCACTGCACTATCCTAAACCCTAAAACACTACCCCCAGCATGACCCCCTACACTACACAAACACCACTGCACTACCCTAAAACACTACCCCAACACCACTGCACTAACCTAAATCCTAAAACACTACCCCCAGCACGACCCCCTACACTACCCAAACACCACTGCACTACCCTAAAACATGACCCCCTACACTACACAAACACCACTGCACTACCTTAAACCCTAAAACACTACCCCCAGCACGACCCCCTACACTACCCAAACACCACTGCACTAACCTAAATCCTAAAACACTACCCCCAGCACGACCCCCTACACTACCCAAACATCACTGCACTACCCTAAAACATGACCCCCTACACTACACAAACACCACTGCACTACCCTAAACCCTAAAACACTACCCCCAGCACGACCCCCTACACTACACAAAGCACCACTGCACTACCCTAAACCCTAAAACACTACCCCCAGCACGACCCCTACACTGCCCGAACACCACTGCACTGCCCTAAACCCTGAAACACCACCCCCAGCACGACCCCCTACACTGCCCGAACACCACTGCACTGCCCTAAACCATGAAACACCAGCCCCAGCACGACCCCCTACACTGCCCGAACACCACTGCACTGCCCTAAACCCTGAAACACCACCCCCAGCACGACCCCGTACACTGCCCGAACACCACTGCACTGCCCTAAACCCTGAAACACCAGCCCCAGCACAACCCCGTACACTGCCCGAACACCACTGCACTGCCCTAAACCCTGAAACACCAGCCCCAGCACGACCACCTACACTGCCCGAAAACCACTGCACTGCCCTAAACCCTGAAACACCAGCCCCAGCACGACCCCCTACACTGCCCGAACACCACTGCACTACCCTAAACCCTCAAACACCAGCCCCAGCACGACCCCCTACACTGCCCGAACACCACTGCACTGCCCTAAACCCTGAAACACCAGCCCCAGCAAGACCCCCTACACTGCCCGAACACCACTGCACTGCCCTAAACCCTGAAACACCACCCCCAGCAAGACCCCCTACACTGCCCGAACACCACTGCACTAAAGCCTGAAACACCACCCCCAGCAAGACCACCTACACTGGCCGAACACCACTGCACTGCCCTAAACCCTGAAACACCACCCCCTGCACGACCCCCTACACTGCCCAAACACCACTGCACTGCCCTAAACCCTGAAACACCACCCCTCAGCACGACACCCTACCCTGCCTGAACACCACTGCACTAAACCCTGAAACACCACCCCCAGCACGACCCCCTACACTGCCCGAACACCACTGCACTGCCCTAAACCCTGAAACACCACCCCCAGCACGACCCCCTACACTGCCCGAACACCACTGCACTGCCCTAAACCCTGAAACACCACCCCCTGCATGACCTCCTACACTGCCGGAACACCACTGCACTGCCCTAAACCCTGAAACACCACCCCAGCACGACCCCCTACACTGCCCAAACACCACTGCACTGCCCTAAACCCTGAAACATCAACCCCAGCAAGACCCCCTACACTGCCTGAACACCACTGCCCTAAACCCTGAAACACCACCCCCTACACTGCACGAACACCACTGCACTGCCCTAAACCCTGAAACACCACCTCCAGCAAAACCCCCTACACTGCCTGAACACCATTGCTCTGCCCTAAATCCTGAAACACTAGCCCCAGCACGACCCCTACACTGCCCGAACACCACTGCACTGCCCTAAACCCTGAAACACCACCCCCAGCACGACCCCCTACACTGCCCGAACACCATTGCACTGCCCTAAACCCTGAAACACCAGCCCCAGCAAGACCCCCTTTACTGCCCGAACACCACTGCACTGCCCTAGACTCTGAAACACCAGCCCCAGCAAGACCCCCTACACTGCCCGAACACCACTGCACTGCCCTAAACCCTGAAACACCAGCCCCAGCATGACCCCCTACACTGCCCGAACACCACTGCACTGAACCCTGAAACACCAGCCCCAGCACGACCACCTACACTGCCCGAACACCACTGCACTGCCCTAAACCCTGAAACACCAGCCCCAGCACAACCCCCTACACTGCCCGAACACCACTGCACTGCCCTAAACCCTGAAACACCAGCCCCAGCACGACCCCTACACTGCCCGAACACCACTGTACTGCCCTAAACCCTGAAACACCACCCCTGCATGACCCCCTACACTGCCCGAACACCACTGCACTGCCCTAAACCCTGAAACACCACCCCTGCACCACCCCCTACACTGCCCGAACACCACTGCACTGCCCTAAACCCTGAAACACCACCCCTGCACCGCCCCTACACTGCCCGAACACCACTGCACAGCCCTAAACCCTGAAACACCACCCCCAGCACGACCCCCTTTACTGCTCGAACACCACTGCACTGCCCCAAACCCTGAAACACCACCCCCAGCACGACCCCTACACTGCCCGAACACCACTGCCCTAAACCCTGAAACACCACCCCTGCACGACCCCCTACATTGCCCGAACACCACTGCACTGCCCTAAACCCTGAAACACCACCCCTACACTGCCCGAACACCACTGCACTAAACCCTGAAACACCACCCCCAGCACGACCCCCTACACTGCCCGAACACCACTGCACTGCCCTAAACCCTAAAACACCACCCCCAGCATTACCCCTACACTGCCCAAACACCACTGCACTGCCCTAAACCCTAGAACACTACCCCCAGCACAACCCCCTACACTACCCGAACACCACTGCACTACCCTAAACCCTAAAATACTACCCCCAGCACAACCCCCTACACTACCCGAACACAACTGCACTGCCCTAAACCCTCAAACACGACCCCCTACACTACCCGAACACCACTGCACTGCCCTAAACCCTAAAACACTCCCCCAGCATGACCCCTACACTACCCGAACACCACTGCACTGCCCTAAACCCTAAAACACTCCCCCAGCACGACCCCCTACACTACCCAAACACCACTGCACTGCCCTAAACCCTAAAACACTACCCCCGCATGACCCCTACACTACCCAAACACCAATGCACTACCCTAATCCCTAAAACACTACCCCCGCATGACCCCCTACACTACCCTAAACCCTAAAACACTACCCCCGCACGACTCCCTACACTACCCAAAGACCACTGCACTACCCTAAACCCTAAAACACGACCTCCTACACTACACAAACACCACTGCACTACCCTAAACCCTAAAACACTACCCCCTACACTACACAAACACCACTGCACTACCCTAAACCCTAAAACTACCCCCAGCACGAACCACTACACTACCCAAACACCACTGCACTACCCTAAACCCTAAAAACTACCCCCAGCACGAACCACTACACTACCCAAACACCACTGCACTACCCTAAACCCTAAAAACTACCCCCAGCAGTACCCCTATACTACCCAAACACCACTGCACTAACCTAAACCCTAAAACACTACCCCCAGCAGTACCCCCTACACTACCCAAACACCACTGCACTACCCTAAATCACTACCCCAGCACGACCCCCTACACTACCCAAACACCATTGCACTACCCTAAACCCTAAAACAGTACCCCCAGCACGACCCCCTACACTACCCAAACACCACTGCACTACCCTGAACCCTAAAACACTCCCCCCAGCACGACTCTCTACACTACCCAAACACCACTGCACTACCCTAAACCTACCCCCAGCATGACCCCCTACACTACACAAACACCACTGCACTACCCTAAACCCTAAAACACTACCCCCAGCACGACCCTCTTCACTACCTAAACACAACTGCACAATTTGTTACAGGCGTTGCAACGCAGGCCTGTGGTGCTTACTGGAAGTACCTAGTGGGCTAGTTGGGCCCCAGGGACCCTCAGGATTCAAGGTGACCTAATCCCCCAACTTAAAACGCACCACGGGGCGCGTTTGCACAGTGGTGAAGGGAGGGGCGGGGCCTCAGGTGACATGTGCGCAAACACGCCCTGTGGTGCGTTTTAAGTTGGGGAATTAATTCCCTTTGAATCCTGAGGGACCCTGGGGGCCAACTAGCCCACCAGGTACCTTCAGTAAGCACAACAGAGTTGCGTTGCAGAGAGGTGAAAAAGGTGCGTGGCCTCGGAACGCCTCTCTGCAACTCAGCTCTGTGGTCCTAACTGTAGGTACCTGGGGGCTAGTTGGGCCCCAGGGACCCTCAGAATTCAAGGGGACTTAATCCCGCAACTTAAAACGCGCCACGGGGTGCGTTTGCACACATGTCACCTCAGGCCCCCTCCCTTCACCACTGTGCAAACGCGCCCTGTAGCGCATTTTAAGAGGTAGTTTTAATCCCCTGCCCTATTATGTACTAGGGACTTGCAGAGGAGGTCATGCTAATCACAGGGGTACCCCAACTCATAGTGTTCCCTAGTGTATGTAGGTGTTTTCACTGTATTCTAAGTGTCTTTTAGCATAGCACTGGCTCTGGTTAGTCAGAGTCAGTTACCACCAGTACCCGTCTGAAAAAGTTGTGGGCACAGGATGATTTTGCAACAAGGCCTCTTTCTGCTCCTCTGTTGGTTCTTTCTGCACATCTTTTGCTTCTTTCTGTGCGTTTTTTCTTCTTTCTTCACATGTCCTACCTCTGTAGGCATAGTTAGAAACTAGCATGTAAAAACCTTTGAAATTCACTTAAAAAATCGTAGGTTTCAGGCACGTTATAGTTAGAAATTAGCATTTAAAAACCTTTGAAATTCACTGAAAAAACCATAGGTTTCAGACACGTTATAGTTAGAAATTAGCATTTAAAAAACCTTTGAAATTCACTGAAAAAACCATAGGTTTTAGGGACAGTTATAGTTAGTTGGACATTTCACTCGTATAAAACCATAGAAATTCCCCGTTATAGTTAGTTCAGCTAACTATAACTCGCGCTCCGCAATGCACTGCTGATGACGTCACATATTACATCACTCATGACATGGTCAGTGACATCACTGATGACATCTCAAATGACATCACTGATGACATCATCCATGTGATAATTTCATGCATCTTCTCACACCCTAATATAACTTTTGATACACCCACTCTAAATTACAGACTGCCATTCTCAAAACCATAGACACTCCAACACCAAAAACTACATACTCACTCACTGATTCTTAGGTCTACACACACATCCACTCACTCACCCGTACAGTCACTCATACTTAGTCACTCAGTACAGGACTATCATATGCACTCATACACCTATATAAACACACACACATCGCCACTCATCCATAGAGGTACTCACACACCTAGTCAGTCATGCAAAAAACTTAATCACACACCCATTTACTCACCTATACAGTTATACACACACCAGCTCACTTACTCATACAAATACTAGCACATTCTTACGCTCTTATACAATCACTGATACAAGTACACACTCATCCATACAGCCACTCTCACAATCACACACTCTCACTTATAGCCATTTATATACTCCAACACACATATATACTGCCTTTCACATATGTAGTTACTCACACATGTACCACTGAGATATACATTCAATCACTAACACACCCATACACACACTCACCCACCCATACAGTCCATCACAGATGCACTCTTGAAACCATGCACCCAGTGAATCACCAACTCACACATCTATGCACAGAGTCACACACACCCCACCCACACAAACACTCAGGCACCCATACAGATACTCAGACAATCAATCAATAACCCATGTAGACACTCATGTAGCTATTCAGAAAGCCATGCAGCCGCTTACAAACCAACAGACAGACGGATACAGACATTCACACAGTTTAGTCACTAACCCATGCATTCAGTAAGATACATTTAATCACTCACTTGTAGAGTCAGTCACTCACGTACTAAATCATCCATTCAGACACTTATACACCCACTCATTCTTCAATACGCCTTTCCCTATATATATTAAACACATTTAAACTTTACAGAAACACAGTCACTGGATGATGTCATCAGTGATGTCATTTGAGATGTCATCAGTGATGTCACTGACCATGTCATGAGTGATGTAATATGTGACGTCATCAGCAGTGCATTGTGGGGGCGCGAGTTATAGTTAGCTGAACTAACTATAACGGGGAATTTCTATGGTTTTGTACGAGTGAAATGTCCAACTAACTATAACTGTCCCTAAAACCTATGTTTTTTCAGTGAATATATATATATATATTCACTGAAAAAACCATAGGTTTCAGACACGTTATAGTTAGAAATTAGCATTTAAAAAACCTTTGAAATTCACTGAAAAAACCATAGGTTTTAGGGACAGTTATAGTTAGTTGGACATTTCACTCGTACAAAACCATAGAAATTCTCCCGTTATAGTTAGTTCAGCTAACTATAACTCGCGCCCCGCAATGCACTGCTGATGACGTCACATATTACATCACTCATGACATGGTCAGTGACATCACTGATGACATGGCTCCAATGACATCACTGATGACATCACTGATGACATCATCCAGTGACTGTGTGTTTCTGTAAAGTTTAAATATGTTTAATATATATACGGAAAGGCGTATTGAAGAATGAGTGGGTGTATAAGTGTCTGAATGGATGATTTAGTACATGCGTGACTGACTCTACAAGTGAGTGATTAAACGTATCTTACTGAATGCATGGGTTAGTGACTAAACTGTGTGAATGTCTGTATCCGTCTGTTTGTTGGTGTGTAAGTGGATGCATGGATTTGCGAATAGCTACATGAGTGTCTATATGGGTTATTGATTGGTTCTCTGAGTATCTGTATGGCTGCCTGAGTGTTTGTGTGGGTGGGGTGTGTGTGACTCTGTACATAGATGTGTGAGTGGGTGATTCACTGGGTGCATGATTTCAAGAGTGCATCTGTGATGGACTGCTTGGGTGGGTGAGTGTGTGTGTATGGGTGTGTTAGTGAGTGAATGTATATCTCAGTGGTACATGTGCGAGTAACTACATATGTAAAAGGCAGTATATATGTGTGTTACAGTATTTAAATGGCTATAAGTGAGAGTGTGTGATTGTGAGAGTGGCTGTATGGATGTGTGTGTGCTTGTATCAGTTATTGTATAAGAGCGTAAGAATGTGCTAGTATTTGTATGAGTAAGTGAGCTGGTGTGTGTATAACTGTATAGGTGAGTAAATGGGTGTGTGATTAATTTTTGCATGACTGACTAGGTGTGTGAGTACCTCTATGGATGAGTGGCGGTGTGTGAGTGTTTATATAGGTGTATGAGTGCATATGATAGTCCTGTACTGAGTGACTGTAAGTATGAGTGACTGTACGGGTGAGTGAGTATATGTGTGTGTGTAGACCTAAGAATCAGTGAGTGGGTATGTAGTTATTGGTATTGGAGTGTGTATGGTTTTGAGAATGGCAGTCTGTAATTTAGAGTGGGTGTATCAAAAGTTATATTAGGGTGTGAGAAGATGCATGAAATTATCACATGGATGATGTCATCAGTGATGTCATCAGTGATGTCATTTGAGATGTCATCAGTGATGTCATCAGTGATGTCACTGACCATGTCATGAGTGATGTAATATGTGACATCATCAGCAGTGCATTGCGGGGCGCGAGTTATAGTTAGCTGAACTAACTATAACGGGGGAATTTCTATGGTTTTGTACGAGTGAAATGTCCAACTAACTATAACTGTCCCTAAAACCTATGGTTTTTTCAGTGAATTTCAAAGGTTTTTTAAATGCTAATCTCTAACTATAACGTGTCTGAAACCTATGGTTTTTCAGTGAATTTCAAAGGTTTTTAAATGCTAATTTCTAACTATAACGTGCCTGAAACCTATGATTTTTTAAGTGAATTTCAAAGGTTTTTAAATGCTAGTTTCTAACTATGCCTACAGAGGTAGGACATGTGAAGAAAGAAGAAAAACGCACAGAAAGAAGCAAAAGAAATGCAGACAGAAGCAACAGAAGTCCACAAAGACGAAGAAAAGTGCAGGAAGAAGCAAAAGATGTGCAGAAAGAACCAACAGAGGAGCAGAAAGAGGCCTTGTTGCAAAATCATCCTGTGCCCACAACTTTTTCAGACGGGTACTGGTGGTAACTGACTCTGACTAACCAGAGTCAGTGCTATGCTAAAAGACACTTAGAATACAGTGAAAACACCTACATACACTAGGGAACACTATGCGTTGGTGTACCCCTGTGATTAGCATGACCTCCTCTGTAAGTCCCTAGTACATAATAGGGCAGGGGATTAAAACTACCTCTTAAAACGCGCTACAGGGCGCGTTTGCACAGTGGTGAAGGGAGGGGGCCTGAGGTGACATGTGTGCAAACGCACCCCGTGGCGCGTTTTAAGTTGCGGGATTAAGTCCCCTTGAATCCTGAGGGTCCCTGGGGCCCAACTAGCCCCCAGGTACCTACAGTTAGGACCACAGAGCTGAGTTGCAGAGAGGCGTTCCGAGGCCACGCACCTTTTTCACCTCTCTGCAACGCAACTCTGTTGTGCTTACTGAAGGTACCTGGTGGGCTAGTTGGCCCCAGGGTCCCTCAGGATTCAAGGGGAATTAATTCCCCAACTTAAAATGCACCACAGGGCGTGTTTGCGCACATGTCACCTGAGGCCCGCCCCCTCCCTTCACCACTGTGCAAACGCGCCCCGTGGCGCGTTTTAAGTTGGGGGATTAGGTCACCTTGAATTCTGAGGGTCCCTGGGGCCCAACTAGCCCACCAGGTACTTCCAGTAAGCACCAGAGGCCTGCGTTGCAACGCCTGTAACAAATTGTGCAGTTGTGTTTAGGTAGTGAAGGGGGTCGTGCTGGGCGTAGTGTTTTAGGGTTTAGGGTAGTGCAGTGGTGTTTGTGTAGTGTAGGGGGTCATGCTGGGTGTAGATTTAGGGTTTAGGGTAGTGCAGTGGTGTTTGGATAGTGTAGGGAGTCTTGCTGGGGGAGTGTTTTAGGGTTTAGGGTAGTGCAGTGGTGTTTGGGTAGTGTAGGGGGTTGTGCTGGGGGTAGAGTTTTAGGGTGTTGGGTAGTGCAGTGGTGTTTGGGTAGTGTAGGGGGTCGTGCTGGGGGTAGTGGTTTAGGGGTTAGAGTAGTGAAATGGTGTTTGGGTAGTGTAGGGGGTACTGCTGGGGGTAGTGTTTTAGGTTTTAGGGTAGTGCAATGGTGTTTGGGTAGTGTAGGGGTTACTGCTGGGGGTAGTGTTTTAGGGTTTAGGGTAGTGCAGTGGTGTTTGGGTAGGGTAGGGGTACTGCTGGGGGTATTGTTTTAGGGTTTAGGGTAGTGCAGTGGTGTTTGGGTAGTGTAGGGGTTCGTGCTGGGGGTAGTTTTTAGGGTTTAGGGTAGTGCAGTGGTGTTTGTGTAGTGTAGGGGTAGTGTTTTAGGGTTTAGGGTAGTGCAGTGGTGTTTGTGTAGTATAGGGGGTCGTGCTGGGGGTAGTGTTTTAGGGTTTAGGGTAGTGCAGTGGTGTTTGTGTAGTGTAGGAGGTCGTGTTTTAGGGTTTAGGGTAGTGCAGTGGTGTTCGGGCAGTGTAGGGGGTCTTGCTGGGGGTGGTGTTTCAGGGTTTAGGGCAGTGGTGTTCGGGTAGTGTAGGGGGTCATGCGGGGGTAGTGTTTCAGGGTTTAGGGCTGTGCAGTGGTGTTTGGGTAGTGTAGGGGTCATGCTGGGGGGAGTGTTTCAGGGTTTAGGGCAGTGCAGTGGTGTTCGGGTAGTATAGTGGGTCGTGCTGAGGGGAGTGTTTTAGGGTTTAGGGCAGTGCAGTGGTGTTCGGGTATTGTAGGGGGTCGTGCTGGGGGAGTGTTTGAGGGTTTAGGGCAGTGCAGTTGTGTTCGGGTAGTGTAGGCGGTCGTGCTGGGGGAGTATTTTAGGGTTTAGGGTAGTGCAGTGGTGTTCGGGAAGTGTAGGGGGTCGTGCTAGGGGTTGTGTTTCAGGGTTTAGGGCAGTGCAGTGGTGTTCGGGCAGTGTAGTGGGTCGTGCTGGGGCTGGTGTTTCAGGGTTTAGGGCAGTGCAGTGGTGTTCGGGCAGTGTAGGGGGTCTTGCTGGGGGTGGTGTTTCAGGGTTTAGGGCAGTGCAGTGGTGTTCGGGCAGTGTAGGGGTCTTGCTGGGGGTGGTGTTTCAGGGTTCAGGGCAGTGGTGTTCGGGCAGTGTAGGGGGTCGTGCTGGGGGTGGTGTTTCAGGGTTTGGGGCAGTGCAGTAGTGTTCGGGCAGTGTAGGGGGTCGTGCAGGGGTGGTGTTTCAGGGTTTAGAGCAGTGCAGTGGTGTTCGGTCAATATAGGGAGTCGAGCTGGGGGTGGTGTTTCAGGGTTTAGAGCAGTGCAGTGGTGTTCGGGCAGTGTAGGGGGCCGTGCACGGGTGGTGTTTCAGGGTTTAGGGCAGTGCAGTGGTGTTCGGGCAGTGTAGGGGGTCGTGCTGGGGCTGGTGTTTCAGTGTTTAGGGCAGTGCAGTGGTGTTCGGGCAGTGTAGGGGGTCTTGCTGGGGGTGGTGTTTCAGGGTTTAGGGCAGTGGTGTTCGGGCAGTGTAGGGGGTCTTGCTGGGGGTGATGTTTCAGGGTTTAGGGCAGTGCAGTGGTGTTCGGGCAGTGTAGGGGGTCGAGCTGGGGATGGTCTTTCATGGTTTAGGGCAGTGAAGTAGTGTTCAGGCAGTGTAGGGGGTCGTGCTGGGGCTGGTGTTTCAGGGTTTAGGGCAGTGCAGTGGTGCTCGGGCAGTGTAGGGGGTCGTGCTGGGGGTGGTGTTTCTGGGTTAAGGGTAGTGCAGTGGTGTTCGGGCAGTGTAGGGGTTGTGCTGGGGCTGGTGTTTCAGTGTTTTGGGCAGAGCAGTGGTGTTCGGGCAGTGTAGGGGTCGTGCTGTGGGTGGTGTTTCAGGGTTTAGGGCAGTGGTGTTCAGGCAGTGCAGGGGGTCGTGCTGGGGGTGATGTTTCAGGGTTTAGGGCAGTGCGGTGGTGTGTGGGCAGTGTAGGGGGTCGTGCAGGGGCTGGTGTTTCAGGGTTTAGGGCAGTGCAGTGGTGTTCGGGCAGTGTAGGGGGTCGTGCTGGGGGTGGTGTTTCAGGGTTTAGGGCAGTGCAGTGGTGTTCGGGCAGTGTAGGGGGTCGTGCTGGGGGTGGTGTTTCAGGGTTTAGGGCAGTGCAGTGGTGTTTGGGCAGTGTAGGGGGTCGTGCTGGGGGTGGTGAGTTCAGGGTTTAGGGCAGTGCAGTGGTGTTCGGGCAGTGTAGGGGGTCATGCTGGGGGTGGTGTTTCAGGGTTTAGGGCAGTGCAGTGGTGTTCGGGCAGTGTAGGGGGTCATGCAGGGGGTGGTGTTTCAGGGTTTAGGGCAGTGCAGTGGTGTTCGGGCAGTGTAGGGGTCGTGCTGGGGGTGGTGTTTCAGGGTTTAGGGCAGTGCAGTGGTGTTCGGGCAGTGTAGGGGGTCTTGCTGGGGGTGGTGTTTCATTGTTTAGGGCAGTGCAATGGTGTTCGGGCAGTGTAGGGGGTCTTGCTGGGGCTGGTGTTTCAGCGTTTAGGGCAGTGCAGTGGTGTTCGGGCAGTGTAGGGGGTCTTGCTGGGGGTGGTGTTTCAGGGTTTAGGGCAGTGCAGTGGTGTTCGGGCAGTGTAGGGGTCTTGCTGGGGCTGGTGTTTCAGGGTTTAGGGCAGTGCAGTGGTGTTCGGGCAGTGTAGGGGGTCTTGCTGGGGCTGGTGTTTCAGGGTTTAGGGCAGTGCAGTGGTGTTCGGGCACTGTAGGGGGTCTTGCTGGGGGTAGTGTTTCAGGGTTTAGGGCAGTGCAGTGGTGTTCGGGCAGTGTAGGGGGTCGAGCTGGGGATGGTCTTTCATGGTTTAGGGCAGTGCAGTAGTGTTCAGGCAGTGTAGGGGTCGTGCTGGGGCTGGTGTTTCAGGGTTTAGGGCAGTGCAGTGGTGCTCAGGCAGTGTAGGGGGTCGTGCTGGGGTAGTGGTTTCAGGGTTTAGGGTAGTGCAATGGTGTTTGGGTAGTGTAGGGGGTACTGCTGGGGGTAGTGTTTTAGGGTTTAGGGCAGTGCAATGGTGTTTGGGCAGTGTAGGGGTACTGCTGGGGGTAGTGTTTTAGGGTTTAGGGTAGTGCAGTGGTGTTTGGGTAGTGTAGGGGGTACTGCTGGGGGTATTGTTTCAGGGTTTAGGGCAGTGCAGTGGTGTTTGGGTAGTGTAGGGGTTCGTGCTGGGGGTAGTGTTTCAGGGTTTAGGGTAGTGCAGTGGTGTTTGTGTAGTGTAGGGGGTAGTGTGTTTAGGGTTTAGGGTAGTGCAGTGGTGTTTGTGTAGTACAGGGGTCGTGCTGGGGGTAGTGTTTCAGGGTTTAGGGTAGTGCAGTGGTGTTTGTGTAGTGTAGGAGGTCGTGTTTTAGGGTTTAGGGTAGTGCAGTGGTCTTCGGGCAATGTAGGGGGTCATGCTGGGGCTGGTGTTTCAGGGTTTAGGGCAGTGCAGTGGTGTTTGGGCAGTGTAGGGGGTCTTGCTGGGGGTGGTGTTTCAGGGTTTAGGGCAGTGCAGTGTGTTCGGGTAGTGTAGGGGGTCATGCTGGGGGTAGTGTTTCAGGGTTTAGGGCTGTGCAGTGGTGTTTGGGTAGTGTAGGCGGTCGTGCTGGGGGGAGTATTTTAGGGTTTAGGGTAGTGCAGTGGTGTTCGGGAAGTGTAGGGGGTCGTGCTAGGGGTTGTGTTTCAGGGTTTAG
Organism: Calotriton arnoldi; assembly: GCA_963921515.1. Taxonomy (NCBI): domain Eukaryota; kingdom Metazoa; phylum Chordata; class Amphibia; order Caudata; family Salamandridae; genus Calotriton; species Calotriton arnoldi. The sequence goes on along the minus strand of CAWUFW010002811.1, from coordinate 1,200,011 downwards.
GGCAGTGCAGT